>CM055276.1:57464320-57768270 GCA_029237695.1 Conchocele bisecta | reverse complement strand
TGAATGTATTGTTACTTTCCAAAAAGGTTTACTAGGACACTACACTATTATCAAATTTAACAAAGCATATTTTATATTAAATATTTGCAGTTAGACTGTCATCACTTGGAAATTACCAGTTGTGGATTCATGAAATCAACGAGGTTCTTTGAAACATTCAACAAAATATCATTATTTGGAATAATGTAAATAATCACGACAATTATCAATCTCTTGGATTGTTATATTAGAACATATAAAGTAACTATTGAATTGATACTGAGAAAAATGTTACGGACACTCATCAAAAATTAATTATAATATTCTAGTCTCAGGTGTGATCAACTAGCTTTAAGTGCAATAGTGTATACACTACTTAAAGAACACCTGCTTATGTATTTTCAGTTGTTGAGACTTGATGTGCTGAGCTCAACTTTACAAAATTTAAATTGTCCCCTCTCATTAATGAGTTCTGGCGCGGTGAGAGTCGCAACTAGATGTTGCATTGGCTCCAATGACATATCCTGATCATCTAGCCAGGTGTAAACACTCCCAGATGTCTTCATGTAACGCACTTGGCATGCAGTGCCCTCGACACTGACAATTTCAGCCATGTTCCCGGTACTTTTTGCAAAATTAATCTAATTTTCGAATGGAAACATTCAATATTGGACTTTAAAAATAGAAGTTATTCTGAATGTCTGGATGATTCACCATTTATAATAGCTGTTGATGTATACCATTTATACTTACATGTATTGGTTTAGTAGATGTTAGATATCATTATGCAGACGATGTCTTCATTGTTCTTCCAGGAAATCGCGATATACATACGTGTATGGGACAATATAACATTATATTCAATAGTATTATTATTAATATTTTTTATTTTTATGTACTGTATCCAAATTCACAATATAACATGGTTAGCTTTGTATTATTATTATTATTTTTATTATGCCCCCGCTACCGAAAGTTACGGGGGCATATAGTGTTACCGGCGTACGTCCGTCCGTCCATCCCGTCCGTACGTCCCGATATTACCATATTCTTTAGTAACTTCTACATGGCTTCACATATTATGTCAATATTTATACACGTGATACATATGAACATGCCTTGCACACTCCACCCCCCCCCCCCGTACTTCGACCTTGACCTTTAGCCTTGACCTTTTCCACTTTAAATGTTTGCTTGGCACTTTGGGACAAATCTACGTGCACGTTTCTCAATCCTACAATAACTTCTCGATACTTTTGCCAATCGCTTAAATATTTATATACATGATACATATTAACATGCCTTACACACTCCACCACCCAGTACTTCGACCTTGACTTTTGACCTTCACCTTTTCTACTTTAAATGTTTACTTAGCACTTTGGCACAAATCTACGTGCACGTTTCTCAATCCTACAATAACTTCTCAATACTTTTGCCAATCGCTTAAATATTTATATACATGATACATATTAACATGCCTTACACACTCCACCACCCAGTACTTCGACCTTCACCTTTCACCTTCACCTTTTCCACTTTAATTGTTTACTTGCCACTTTGGGACAAATCTACGTGCGCGTTTCTCAATCCTACACTAACTTTCACACACGCATTGCTCCAATGGTCCTCTACCGCCCTGTGACAACAAATCCACATTCGTCCTGCCCCCGCTAAGCACAGGGTCAAGGTCACAGATTTGGTGCGTTTGAAACCTTAACATTCAGTTAAATGGCTTATAATTTGTGTTTCCTTGCTCGGATCTGCTTCACATTTCACACACGCATTGCTACAATGGTACTCTACCACCCTGTGACAAATCCACATTCGTCCCGCCCCCACTAAGCCCAGGGTCAAGGTGCGTTCAAAACCTTAACGCTCGGGTAAATGGCTTATCAAATATGCCTCGTTTTCTTTGGCTGCCAGCGGGGGCATTCGTGTGCCGACCGGCCACATTTCTAGTTATTAATAGAATGTACTTTATCCAAATGCACACTATAACATGGTCAGCTTTGTAGTGTCCGTAACCACGTACTTTGCATAACTCGATGGGTTTATGTATCAAGACTTGATGGTATAGATTCTACACGCATACATTAGTACAAGGGTATGACAGTCACTCATAATAAAGATGACATTTGAGGTACACTCATACATTTTCGCATTTTCAGTGCGAACGACATTAGCTTTTTGGTGCATGGATTCAATTTCATGGCTAACATGATAAATTGAACGTATTACATTAATAATAGAAGTAGGAACGTAATATCCTAACAAATCAATGATATTTAAATAATTATATGCTGATACCGTATGATATGCCATAACGCTCTGAAGGGTTACGGACACTACACCAAATGATCGGTCCAGCAACTCGCTAATTTAAAACACAAACACCTGATTGGAACACAAACTCCTTGTCTGCAGCATCAGTAAGTGTTCCTTCTGTCATTTAATATAATCCAAACATAAATTATCATCACCGGGATGTACTATTCACACAAAAAATCCAAGTGATAATTTTCACAAATAGCAATTTGGCAATCTATAAGCTATATGCAACATAGTATGTGAAGGCTATTGTACAATTACAGCGATCAACAAACTGTGCTATAGGTATTTTTATGTTTATAAAACTGAACATCAGATAATATGTCGATATAATTATTGAAATACAGACAGGGAAATATAGCACATTTTAAGGGTTACGGACACTACATGCTTTTTGTAGTGTCCGTAACCACATTTTGTCGCTCAGAGGGACGTGTTAGTATGAAATAATTCTGCAATTCTTACATTTTTTAGGTTCCCAACAGTGCACCTATCAATCATCATATATAAGAGTGTATATTTTCTATTGGAAGTGGAAAATTCCTGACCTGGTTACGGACACTACAAACATTTTATGCATTTTTATTTTCTCATTCTTTACAGTGCAAAATATTAACGTGATTTTTTGCTCTACATTTTTTAGTTTTTACATATCACACATCCATAACCAAATATTTAAAAGGAAAAGACAAAACTATCAATTGACAGTGTACCTTATTTTTATAAATATAACAATGTCAAGGTCACTGAAGCAAAAAAATGCATAACGAAGCACATGTTGGATACTTTTGTTAAAAAATAAACCATTTGTTGACCGACATCATTGATATATATCATTTTTTTCGTCTTGAAATAGTCTTCAAGTATAGCAAGATTTACTGGTTGTATTTTCATCCTAACGTACAACTATTGCATTTTGCAAATTACCATTTTTCAAAGTGCAACTACATAACGCTAAAAAAGACACTTATTGTTGAATACGTGTAGCCATTAAAAAAATATGCATGTAGCCAGGAGCCTTGAAATTTTGGGTATATGTCAAGGATGAACCCCCCTTAGTTTTCTCATAATAAGTATTACATCTGTGTTTGAAAATGTGTTATCTAGGCCAATATAACATGCATAATCAGGAAAAGGCGCTTTTACCGTGTTTTACCCGAGTGTGTGTTTACATGACCGTGACTTCTCAAAATGGCTAAAGAATCCAGTGATGCAGACGACAGAACCATGCAAAATGTAAATCTTTTTCAATAATGCTGTTTACGAGTGGACAAAAGTGGGAATAGCTGAAATACAACATTTTGAAGGTATTCTAACAATTTTGATTAAAACCTTACATGACCAAGGGCGATGTGGAACATTTTTCTCCATTTGACAGATAGGTGTCTTCTGCCAAAATATCTGGGAAACTGACCGTGAAAGTTTCCGTGATTAGTAACAAATGCGGTTTACGAAAATTCCCGATGCGGGGGTAATCCAAACAAATGGTTACGCTACTGTACTCTATGCAATTAATGGCAATAAAGCAGCAATGCATATTAAGAACACCAATTAATTAATATAAACAAACATCACCAAGACGGCAAGAGAATGAGTCTATCACTCGCGGTCATAACTTATACAGACGCCAGTGTCAACTAGAGATTAGAGAGAATTCATGGGTTACTTGGTCTCCTTTGGGTATTTTGTTCTCTATTTTAGCAAGAAAAGTCCCTCATCACACATATCTTTGTGTAACTGGAGGAATTCTTAGGCTAGGAGAATTTGTGAAGTAAA
Source organism: Conchocele bisecta (assembly GCA_029237695.1). Lineage (NCBI taxonomy): Eukaryota > Metazoa > Mollusca > Bivalvia > Lucinida > Thyasiridae > Conchocele > Conchocele bisecta. The sequence goes on along the minus strand of CM055276.1, from coordinate 57,764,184 downwards.
ATAGAGAACAAGACACCCACAGGATATCCATGAACCAGGTACAAACTAAACTATAACAATATATGTATAATAAATAGATACATTATATAATATAACAATAACATATTGAATGAAAAGAAAACCATACTCAGAGATCCGCAATGGGTTGGTAATAATAGTAGCATTGGTTACAAACACGGGGAGACTTTCTACAGCCATCACACAGCACAACTAACAGAGCTGTGATATATAACATAGAGAACAAGAACCCTCCCATATCTACAAGACACCGCAAAGCCATTTCTAGACTAGCCATGACAATGCATTCAAGGGCAAACTTTACAATATGGTGTTTATTTGTTTTCTTATTGGTGTTTAACGGCCTATCAACAGCTAAGGTCATGTAAGGCCGGGCAAACGGGTTCGATCCCGTTTTAATCTGCTGCATTGGAGGGAAAACCCCAAAATCAGAACGGAATATTTACATCGAGACAAAATATATTCAGCCCTGAAATTAGAATAACCTGACCAGGTGCCAGTTCCATACCACACCAAAGTCACTTGGCCCCTCCCCCTAAAATATGATCACGAATAATCGTATACTCACATAAGGGATATAACCAAATTCAACTGTCACATACAAAATGCCAAAGACGTATATGAGGGTCAAACCAGGTCTCCAGACGGAATTCCGGAAAGGATGAACAAGATGATGTATGTGATCGATCCGCTTGTCGCCAGTTTGCATGTACATGGGATTGTCGAATAGAGACTCATGCTGAAAGAGATCGGGAAGAGGGAGTCGACGATATCTGTGGCAGGAAGATGCTGGGGATCATCAATTCGTTCCGCCAATGTATTCGCATCGACAGCTCAGGCTAAAGTAATTACTTGATTCTTCTGGGAAACCTTGTATTCTGACACAGAATGACCGACCATGGAAGCAAGAATCTCATCTGCGATGACATGATGCCAGCCATCAGCATTAGGTATGTATATAGATCTATTAACTATTGTCACTTTTTACAGATGCTGTTACATGCATTTGCAAATTTCATTTTGTTTTACCCTGTTAGCAGCCCCCATTCACCCCTCTCTTAAGTATACGATGAAGCGACGAGTGGATGCTACCCCACAGTAACGGGCACATAGTAAATACAATTACTGTGGAAATGGCTTGAATATTAATATTCAAGTCTGACTAAAAACGTCTCACCAGTACTTGTTTTCAACTTTGTATGAAAGAATGCATTGTTTTCCAACTTTGGATTAAGAGAAATATTTTACACATTTCTGTATCTCATGCAGTCGTTGTTAGCTGTTGTTGCTGTTGGCGATGATCATAACACCCATGCTTATTGTTTGGAGTTACGTATTGAATTACCAGAATGTTATAAAACCTGTGAGCATCTCTAAATAGTAATATTGTCGCGCCTGCTTTAGCAGAATACACGACTTTAGTCGTCGCTTTTCCGTCGTCGTCCGAAATATCAAAACGTGTGTACAAGCTTCGTCGTCATGGTATAACTTTAATATTACTTGACAGATTGCTTCAATATTTGGACATTTGATACATGTGAGCATTTGGAACACACTCATGCATTAAACCATGACATTGTGTACCTTCACATGGTTGTGGAACCACTTAGCCATATTTGTATGTCAAAACATTTCTTCAACCTTGACCTTTTTCGTGTCTTAAGCATGAACTTCTCTGACGGTTATTGTGGTGCTTGCTTTAGCACATGCCCATTATCATGTTATGGTCAAATGCTTCGGCAGTCGCGACACCGCTTCCGTGGCGGAAATATTGTATTAAATAGCTAGTAGTGTAAATTAGCTGTAATTGTTCTTGAATTATATGTTACACATAACAATTGGCAGTCGCGACACCGCTTCCGTGGCGGAAATATTGTATTAAATAGCTAGTAGTGTAAATTAGCTGTAATTGTTCTTGAATTATATGTTACACATAACAATTGCTTATGGATATAAAATATTCACTGGTTTCGGCTTGATTCGAGATGTATATTCGACATCTACCTTGACCTGAGATATGACCTTGACCTAAAAAGTGACAGTAAATGAAAGACTAACCTGTGAAAAGATGGTAAAAAAAGTATTGTATGTTGTTAGGAGCTGTAAATATATAACATTTACAGAATTTTGGTTTATTTTTTGTGAATATTTCATTTGACCTTGACCTTAATGAATGACATTGGCATCTGACATCCTGAGAATTATTTGAAAGCATATCGGTATCCTAATGATAATTGGAAGGAACACATCACACATGATTTTATATTGCTTAGTACCAAATAAATGTTATTTTAATAATATACCTTCAAAAATGGCGGCCATCTTGGATTTGTGCTGAAAATTGGGATTTGCCATGGGTGAAATTGGGTGGAATGTTTTGTGTGTCATTATATACTGCCAGTCAATGTATTTCTGGTGAGAAACCTTTCTTAACATTTTTGTCTAACCTCGGTGATTGTTTAGCCTTCTTTGCTGGGACTAATACGAAAACCGGGCTTAATGACAACGTCATGAAAAGCGGTAAACGACGTCGGAAAAACGACGATTCAAATTATCTAACTGAAACTAAACACTAATATGAGACGCAATGCCTTGTACCGCAGTACACATTATGACGTCATGACGTAACGTCACGTACTTGTGACGTCACTGAACGTGAATCCTTGTTTGACATTATGGCCATGGTGTCGTGACAAAATATTATAGCAAGGATACTTGCACGAGTTCCTTGCAGCATCAATGACTTAGAAATACTTGAGGTGCTGTACATTGTCGCCTAACTGTCGTTCTTTGATATTGTCTCTCTTTTTCGTCGGTTGTCCTTATGAATTCAAAATGGTGAACGCATAATTTAACTGGCTACATATCAGCGAAGTCTTCGCTTGCACTTTGATTCCTAAATAATCTTAAATATGAACAGCCTAGTGTATGTCAACGATATTACCATCTATTATCTTGGTAAATTGAGACTTTTTAACAATTATAGCCAGTATACTTAGCGAATGATGTGCCATTTAAAGGTACATGCCCATACGGTAGGCACAAACTGTTCTTTAAATAATTGTATAATTGTTCCACTAGTCCACCAGTTCTAAAACTTACGAGTGCCCGCTATACAGATATAATGATTTAGTAATATTTATTTTACTGATAGTGACCCGCGGTGGTACCAGGCTATTTTCATATGCAAATGAGGCATGGCATGTTTTAAATATTTATACTATTAATTAAATGCGTCACCTGAAAAACTAATATTTACGACAGACTATAAGGTATGATCATTTCACATCGAAAAATAAATACAGCGAATAAATAGTAATGTCCGTTAACATTTTAAGGAAACACGGTTATCGCCCCTGATATCAGTGTAGACATTTTATTGGTGGGGTAATGGTGAATGAATGTTTATTTGCCAGAAAATGTCTCAGATGATGTCTCTGATATACAGAACATTTTGTGCCTACTGCGTGAGTATGTATCTTTAATACCACTCATTTTATCATAAACGGAGGTAGACACGTAGCTATATAATAACATATATACCCGGGGTTTGTATTGATTTGGCAAAATAGGCTGCCTATGCTCAATAAATGCAAATCCATCAATTTAAATTTCCAGACGATCATAAATTTGCACTTGCGATCATTTTAGTCGTAAGGAGTTTAGTGATAATCGCATTTGCCTATGTTCCAGTGAAGACTAACACATCAATACAAACTGTTCCACTATTTCATTGGGAGAGTACTGCACATTGGCCGTACGGAAACGAACAAACAATTCGAGAATTAGCATCTACGGTATCCAGTGTTTCTGAAAGTGAAAAGAAACAAAGCGTAGCTGTTGTACTTTTCCTGTTACGAAATCTCAAAGTTATACTTTTCGTGCTAAATCGCTTCGCCTCAGGTAGCGAACGATTCCTGCATTTTTGGACGAAATGGCACGACTTCAAACGACGATTACTACACATTGGCTGCATTGAAACAAATGAACAATTCCAAAACTAGCATCTACGGACTCAAAGGTTTCCAAATGTGCAAAGACGTTAATTCTGGCTGTTACCCAGTTCGAGCTATGAAGTCGCCAAGTTCGGGGAAAATCGGACCGTGCTGCTTTTGACGATTACTACACATTGCCTGCTTTGAAACAAAGAACAATTCTACAACTTCACGACTTCATAGCTCGAACTGGGTAATAGCCAGAATTAAAGTATTTGCACATTCGGAAACCTTGGATTCCGTAGATGCTAATTGTGGAATTGTTCGAATGGGCAATTACTACAGATTGGCTTAACGGAAGCGAACGAACAATTCCACAATTAGCATCTACGGTCTCCAATGTTTCCGAATGTCCAAAGACTTTAATTATGGCTATTACCCAGTTCGAGCTATTAAGTCGCGAAGTTCGGGGAAAATCAGACCGTACTGCTTTCTGCTTGTCGTCGCGGGTGAAAATGTCACTATTTCAATGGGAGAGTACTGCACATTGGCCGTACGGAAACGAACAAACAATTCGAGAAATAGCATCTACGGTATCCAGTGTTTCTGAAAGTGAAAAGAAACAAAGCGTAGATGTTATTCTTTCCGTGCTAAAATCTCAAAGTTTAGAGAAAAATCGCTTCGCCTCAGGTAGCAAACGATTCCGGCATTTTTGGACGAAATGGCACGACTTCAAACGATGATTACTACACATTGGCTGCATTGAAACAAACGAACAATTCCACATTTAGCATCTATGGATTCGAAAGTTTCTGAATGTGCAAAGACTTTAATTATGGCTATTACCCAGTTAGAGCTATGAAGTCACGAAGTTCGGGGTAAATCGGACCGTACTGCTTGCATGTGTGCGCGAAGACGCTACTTATTCAAGTGGCGATTACTACAGATTGGCTCAACGGAAGCGAACGAACAATTCCACAATTACCATCTACAGGACTTTAATTCTGGCTATTACCCAGTTTGAGTTATGAAGTCGCGAATTTTGGGGAAAATCGGACCGTACTGCTTTTTGCTTGCCGTCACGGGTGAAAACGTCACTATTTCAATGGGAGAGTACTGCACATTGGCCGTGAAAAAACGAACAAACAATTCGAGAATTAGCATCTACTTTATCCAGTGTTTCTGAAAGTGAAAAGAAACAAAGCGTATCTGTTATACTTTTCGTGCTACGAAATCTCAAATTTTAGAGAAAAATCGCTTCGCCTCGGGTAGCAAACGATTCCTGAATTTTTGGACGAAATGGCACGACTTCAAACGACGATTACTACACATTAGCTGCATTGAAACAAACGAACAATTCTACATTTAGCATCTATGGATTCGAAAGTTTCTGAATGTGCGAATACTTTAATTCTGGCTATTACCCAGTTCGAGCTATGAAGTCGCGAAGTTCGGGGTAAATCGGACCGTACTGCTTGCGTTTGTGCGCGAAGACGCTACTTATTCAAATGGCGATTACTACAGATTGGCTTAACGGCAGCGAACGAACAATTCCACAATTAGCATCTACGGACTCCACGGTTTCCGAATGTGCAAAGCCTTTAATTCTGTTTATTACCCAGTTCGAGCTATGAAGTCGCGATTTTCGGGGAAAATCGGACCGTACTGCTTTCTGCTTGTCGCCGCGGGTGAAAACGTCACTATTTCAATCGGAGAGTATTATATACTCATTGGCCGTACGGAAACAATTCGAGAATTAGCATCTATGGTATCCAGTGTTTCTGAAAGTGAAGCAAAGCGTAGCTGTTATACTTTTTGAGCTACGAAATCTCAAAATTTAGAGAAAAAAATCACCCGCGACGGCAAGCCAATTATGTGTAGTAATCGTTGTTTGAAGTTGTGCCATTTCATCCAAAAATGCAGGATTGCTAAATTTCGAATTATTTGTTCGTTTCCGTACGGTCAATGTGCAGTACTCTCCGATTGAAGCAGTATACTCCGATTTCCCCCGAACTTCGAGACTTTATATCTCGAACTGCGTAATAGCCAGAATTAAATTATTTGCACATTCAGAAACCTTGGAGTCCGTAGATGGTAATTGTGGAATTGTTCGTTCGCTTCCGCTAAGCCAATCTGTAGTAATCGCCATTTGAATAAGTAGCATCTTCGCGCACAAATGCAAGCAGTACAGTCCGATTTTCTCCGAGCTTCGAGACTTCATAGCTCGAACTGGGTAATAGCCAGAATTAAAGTTTTTGCACATTCAGAAAGTTTCGAATCCATAGATACTAAATGTGGAATTGTTCGTTTGTTTCAATGCAGCCAATGTGTAGTAATCGTCGTTTGAAGTCGTGCCATTTCATCCATAAATGCAGGAATCGTTCGCTACCTGAGGCGAAGCGATTTTTCTCTAAATTTTGAGATTTCGTAGCACGAAAAGTATAAAAGCTGAGCTTTGTTTCTTTTCACTTTCAGAACCACTGGATACCGTAGATGCTAATTCTCGAATTGTTTGTTCGTTTCCGTACGGCCAACGTGTAGTACTTACTCTTCGATTGAAATAATGACGTTTTCACCCGCGGCGACAAGCAGAAAGCAGTACGGTCCGATTTTCCTCGAAATTCGTCACTTCATAGCTCGAACTGGGTAATAGCCAGAATTAAAGTCTTTGCACATTCGGAAACCTTGGCGTCCGTAGATGCTAATTGTGGAATTGTTCGTTCGCTCTCCGTTAAGCCAATCTGTAGTAATCGCCCATTCGAATAAGTAGCGTCTTCGCGCACAAATGCAAGCAGTACGGTCCGATTTACCCCGAACTTCGTGACTTCATAGCTCGAACTGGGTAATAGCCAGAATTAAAGTATTTGCACATTCGGAAACCTCGGAGTCCGTAGATGCTAAATGTGGAATTGTTCGTTCGTTTCAATGCAGCCAATGTGTAGTAAGCGTCGTTTGAAGTCGTGCCATTTCGTCCAAAAATGCAGGAATCGTTCGCTACCTGAAGCGAAGAGATTTTTCTCCAAACTTTCAGATTTCGTAGCACGAAAAGTATAACAGCTACGCTTTGTTTCTTTTCACTTTCAGAAACACTGGATACCGTAGATGCTAATTCTCAAATGGTTTGTTCGTTTCCGTACGGCCAATGTGCAGTACTCTCCTATTGAAATAGTGACGTTTTCACCAGCGGCGGCAAGCAGAAAGCAGTACAGTCCGATTTACCCCGAACTTCGCGACTTCATAGCTCGAACTGGGTAATAGCCAGAATTAAAGTATTTGCACATTCGGAAACCTTGGCGTCCGTAGATGCTAATTGTGGAATTGTTCGTTCGCTTCCGTTAAGCCAATCTGTAGTAATCACCCATTCGAATAAGTAGCGTCTTCGTGCACAAATGCAAGCAGTACGGTCCGATTTACCCCGAACTTCGCGACTCCATAGCTAGAACTGGGTAATAGCCAGAATTAAACTATTTGCACATTCACACGGTAGCGCTACTACGTTACAAAGTGCGAGACAACTGAACGATTTCAGATACGGTCAAATGATTATTTTCATGCCGCCATTTCGGGTTTGGTCATAAAAAGGTAAGTTTTTATATTTATTTGTAATGATGAGACTGCGCGGATGTGCAGGTTGATCTGGGTCTGCACAGGTCGAGAAACAGTTGTGTTATTTAAGAGACAATCATTTAACAAAGATGTCAATTTTATAATTATTGGTCGATTTCGGTCAATATTCATATCAGAATGTTTGTTATTTTACATGGATTCTGAATATTGTACTTATTTCCAAGTCAGGAATAATATTGAACTTTTATTCAAAGAATTGCGAAAATTCTTTTAATTTTCACAGATATTAAAGTCGAAATTCTGAACATTAATTCGTCTGTATGTTATGCAACGCTGTCAAGATTAATCCATATACCGTCAAAGCTAACAGCCGATAAGTACACATAAGTTTGATAAGTAATCTCATTCCAGAGATTGCAACAAAGAAAGTTTGACTCTTTGTCCACGGTGAGACCCGGGACCCTAAACCAACGTCATATGACCAATATGTAAATGAGATAATACATTCTGATACCACGTGGCAAGAGCGGATACAGAAATAATTGCAGGGGGGGGGGGGGGGGGGGGGGGGGGGGGGGGGGGGGGGGGGGGGGGGGGGGGGGGGGGGGGGGGGGGGGGGGGGGGGGGGGGGGGGGGGGGGGGGGGGGGGGGGGTGTCTGTAATTAAAATTCGACGTACCCGACCTCCGCGCGCGCGAAATCGTAAAGTCGGGCAGGTCATTATTTGGACAGAATGAGCTAATTCCCCATATACAAAAAGAGACAAAACAATGCAGACACAATGTTTGTTTTCGATTTTTAGACTCTGTAATAACATTTATCCAGCTAGGAATCCTGCCATAAACTTATTAAACATATTAAACATATATTACGAGGTTGGATTCTCGTAGTCTGTTTATTTGGATTTCGTAAGTGTTCAACTGACAGGGTGGTTACGGAAACTGACAACTATATATACATCGTAAAAACATGTTGAAATTTCCGTGTTAAGCCATCAAACGTGTTTTCCTGGTAAATTTACCACATGTTATATAGACCAATGGAGATATATTGTAGATATAGGGGCTCAGTGGGTTCGATATATGTCTTGTCTATCAGGGTAACCCGCCATTGTTTAATATGGTTATGCCGCCATGACAATATAGGTGAGTGAGTGGAAATACTTTTCTACACCTGTCCGTCTATGTGCCGTCCGCCACACCGTATGTACACATTGAGTCGTGGTTCTCTGTTAAAATATCATAGTGCCGTGGTTGAGGCATGTGTATGCATATTAGGTACGGACATGTGTATACAAGACACAGACATACAATTGATTTCTCATAGGCGTACAGTCACACGATCATGCCGGCAACTATTTACCCGCGCAAAATCACATACCTACATTTCTGGACTCGTAGTCCAAAGCCGGTTCTAGAGTCATGCCAAACACGTGGTCATGCGCCTGGATCCGGAGAGTTATTTCCCAAAATATGGCGGCACTGTCTACTTTCACTTTTGGACGACCATTGAAATCTGGCCCCCACCATTCCATGTAAATATTATTAAATAAAAAAAACTGTAACGGGAATTCAGTGGACCGGGATATGAGTGGACGGAAGCAGTTCTGAGCATGCGCGCACGAATTGAGGCGGGTCGATGTTACTAGGCATACGGGGATCGTCTCAAAATGCTTAATATTGCTTGGAATGGAATCAGAACGCTATTTTGCAGAACTAAAATGTCGGTGATCGTTGATTACCACGAAAGACACTGGTAAATAGATACACACCTGTGAATACATACACGCGCCGGGAAATAAGTACACATACCGGGAAATAAGTAGACCGGAAAATGAGTAGACACGCCGGGAAATAAGTGGACACACCGGGAAATGAGTGGACACACTGGGAAATGAGTGGACATACTGGGTAATGAATATACACCCGGGAAATGAGTAGACAGGCCGGGAAATGAGTGGACACACCGGGAAATGAGCGGATACAGCTGGATATAAGTAGACACACTGGGAAATCAATGGACACAGCAGGAAATGAGTGGACACAGCGGGAAATGAGTGGACACAGCGGGAAATGAGTGGACACACCAGGAACATAGTAGACACACCGGAAAATGAGTAGACACGACGGGAAATGAGTGGAGAGACCAGGAAATGAGTGGACATACTGGGTAATGAATATACTCCCCGGGAAATGAGTAGACACACCGGGAAATGAATGGACACACCGGGAAATGAGTGGACACAGCTGGATATAAGTAGACACACCGGGAAATCAGTGGACACAGCGGGAACAGAGTAGATACGTAGACACACTGGGAAATGAGTGGACACACCGGGAAATGAGTGGACACAGCTGGATATAAGTAGACACACCGGGAAATCAGTGGACACAACGGGAACAGAGTAGATACGTAGACACACCGGGAAATGAGTGGACACAGCTGGAAATGAGTGGACACAGCTGGATATAAGTAGACACACCGGGAAATCAGTGGACACAGCGGGAACAGAGTAGATACGTAGACACACCGGGAAATGAGTGGACACACCGGGAAATGAGTGGACACACCGGGAAATGAGTGGACAACACCGGGAAATGAGTGGACACACCGGGAAATGAGTGGACAGACCAGGAAATGAGTGGAAATACTGGGTAATGAATATACTCCCCGAGAAATGAGTAGACAGGCCGGGAAATAAGTGGACACACCGGAAAATGAGTAGACACGCCGGGAAATGAGTGGACAGACAAGGAAATGAGTAGATACCGAGAAATGAGTAGACAGGCCGGGAAATGAGTGGACACACCGGGAAATGAGTGGACACGCCGGGAACTTAGTAAACACACCGGAAAATTAGTAGACACGCCGGGAAATGAGTGGACAGACAAGGAAATGAGTAGATACCGAGAAATGAGTAGACAAGCCGGGAAATGAGTGGACACACCGGGCAATTAGTGGACACAGCTGGATATAAGTAGACACACCGGGAAATCAGTGGACACAGCGGGAACAGAGTAGATACGTAGATACACCGGGAAATCAGTGGACACACCGGGAAATGAGTGGACACAGCGGGAACAGAGTAGATACGTAGACACACCGAGAAATGAGTAGACAGGCCGGGAAATGAGTGGACACACCGGGAAATGAGTGGACACGCCGGGAACTTAGTAAACACACCGGAAAATAAGTAGACACGCCGGGAAATGAGTGGACAACCCGGGAAATCAGTGGACACAGCGGGAACAGAGTAGATACGTAGACACACCGGGAAATGAGTGGACACACCGGAAAATGAGTAGACACGCCGGGAAATGAGTGGAAAACCCGGGAAATCAGTGGACACAGCGGGAACAGAGTAGATACGTAGACACACCGGGAAATCAGTGGACACACCGGGAAATGAGTGGACACAGCTGGATATAAGTAGACACACCGAGAAATGAGTGGACACACCGGGAAATGAGTGGACACACCGGACACTTAGTAGACAAAAATCCAGAAAATTGCACATAGATGGCTTATTTAGCAGCATATTTTGGTCAATATTGCAACATGTAATGCGGACACAACTCGGTGGACCTAAATTGGCAGCCCGATTTTTTTTATAGCAACGGGGATAACTCTAAAACGGCTGGGATTTGAATGTTGAAGTGATGTTTTTCTAAGAGCGTAACCATTTTCAGACAAGACATAATAGGGCTTGTATGAAAATACGTGTTTTTGTTGATATCGCACTGCATACTAAAATGTGGGTGTAATAGTAACATAGAGACTTTTCTTTATAATCTCTCTAAATTGGCCTTCAAATTGATTTCTTTTCATTTTTCAACATCCCAGGTCCGGGAATGCAACATATGGCCGGTTAATGAGTAGACAGACCTGGCCAATAGGACACATACCTGGGGGCTCACGCCTCAATCCTTACCAACCGTATTATACCCGGTGAGCACGTGCCATAATGTCAGTGTAATACTTCCACCAAAAAAACTTATTGGGCAAGGCAAGTGGGAGACAGAATTGGAAATCATGGCGACTCCACAGATACTCAGACAGTGTAAACAGGCACATAGTGTTGGCCGACATTGGCTATATATAGCACCTTATCCGATTTCTCTATTCCGGAAATTGGATCAACATCATTCAACTGCGTATACGTTAGCCACTTAAATATTACATTTCCAGCGCCGTCTACACCGGAAGGAGAGTATATACACATATCTGTGGCGAGCAAGGACGCAGTCGCCATGATTTCGGTTTCCGTCGCCCACTTCCCGAGACATTGCATACCACTATCAGCACTGTATTTGTTACATTGCAATAGAGATGAGAACTCTTTGTCGTACTGCTCAGTGTAACTGTGTATGCATTGACGCAGTACAAGGTGCTCAGACTGGGTACCAGTCAATACATGACTTAATGTCCTGAAATAGCAGTTTCCATCGCCACGTATTTTAACACTGTCACCTGGCGGTGTCAATACGGACATATAATGCGATGCCGATGACTTAGGAATGCGATTTCGGATTTTGAGACCGACTGCTCTAGCTCTTTCGGTCTGCCATTCACAGTCAATAGGATTAAACAGAACGTTTTCTGGGGTTTCTATCTTTGTTATCAAACAGTCTTTGTCGTTGTCGGCAGATGATTTATCAACACATGAGGTTTCGGCAGATGATTTATCAACACATGAGGTCTCGGCAGATGATTTATCAACACATGGTGTTTTGGCAGATGATTTATCAACACATGAGGTCTCGGCAGATGATTTATCAACACATGATGTGTCGGCAGATGCTTTATCAACACATGATGTTTCGGCAGATGATTTATCAACACATGAGGTCTCGGCAGAAGATTTATCAACGCATGAGGTTTCGGCAGATGATTTATCAACACATGGTGTTTCTGCAGATGATTTATCAACACATGAGGTCTCGGCAGATGATTTATCAACACATGATGTGTCGGCAGATGATTTATCAACACATGGTGTTTTGGCAGATGATTTATCAACACATGAGGTCTCGGCAGATGATTTATCAACACATGATGTGTCGGCAGATGCTTTATCAACACATGATGTTTCGGCAGATGATTTATCAACACATGAGGTCTCGGCAGAAGATTTATCAACGCATGCGGTTTCGGCAGATGATTTATCAAGACATGGTGTTTCTGCAGATGATTTATCAACACATGAGGTCTCGGCAGATGATTTATCAACACATGATGTGTCGGCAGATGATTTATCAACACATGATGTTTCGGCAGATGATTTATCAATACATGAGGTTTCGGCAGATGATTTATCAACACATGGTGTTTCGGCAGATGATTTATCAACACATGAGGTCTCGGCAGACCATTTATCAACACATGAGGTCTCGGCAGATGATTTATCAATACATGAGGTGTTGGCAGATGATGCAGCTCTATACGGTTTAATGTGACACACACTCACCTTTCGTTTACCAATCTTCCCATTACCATCTTCCAATGACACCGACTGTTCATTTAGTTCTGCTATAGTGTACGGCCCCTGCCAGTCCGTCATCATTTTCGAACCTTTTCTGCCTATTTTTCTAAAATAACGCTTTAATACCTTGTCACCACAGGAAAACGTGAAGGACGCACTACCTTTCGCCCTCCGCTTATCGAAATTTCTTTTTTGTTTTTCTTTTGCCAGCTTAATGTTCTGTCCGATGGAACCATGTACATTCTTCATAAAGTTTAGTCGTATCTCTTTGTGTGGGTTTTCCGATATGTCACTATTTCTGGCATCCGTACGTTCTTCTACATTCGTTGTATCGTCCTCAGCGACGCCGCTCTCAGTAAACAATCGAGCCTCTCGACCGAACATTGCGAGAAAATGCGACATCTTGATTGAATCATGCCTGGCGCTCCGCAGCCCAAATAACACAGGTTGGAGCACGTCATCCCAGTTGTCCTGATTGTCATTGATCACCTTGCTCAAAGCCTCCTTTATTGTTCGGTTAGTTCGCTCATCTTTCCCATTGCTCTGTGGGTGGAACGCCGACGTTACCGCGTGCTTAACACCTAATACATAAAAAATGGATACATTCAACTCATTTACAAATTCCCTGCCTTGGTCAGTAATTATTTTTTTCGGCGGAACGAAATGAAAAAACAAGGTACGGAGGTGCTCTGCTATGTTGACAGCTGCCTTGGACGGCAGTGGGTATGCCTCGATCAATTTTGTGAATAGATCAGTAATTGTCAGGCAGTATCGATTACCGTTAGACGTTTCTGGCAAAGGTCCTATCAGGTCCATTCCCAAAACTTCCCAGGGGTGATTACTTGCAATTGGTGTGAGCTTTTCTGCCACTGTTTTGATTTTTTCCATTCTTTTACACTTATCGCAATTTTTCAAACTCGTTTTCGCAAATTCAGTCATGTTTCGGAAAAATAGGGCTGAGTTAGCTTATATAATGTTTTATTTTTACCACAATGTGCGCCTCTTGGTGATGCATGGCATTCGATGAACGCTTCATCTTGCTCTTCTTGGGTAAGCAGGATTTTTCTATTCCTAATGTACATCACGTCGTCTTTCATATTGCACGATTGAGAAAAACGCCACATGGTTTTCTTCTGTCTTCTCGTGAAGGAATCCGGATATTTACCATGTTGCAGATAATACTTCACATCTTCTAGCGAGTAGTCTCCCATGCTGTCAACATAAAGTAATGGTTTGAAAATGAGTATCAGGGAAGCGACCTAGACATTGTGTAGACAATATGGCGGCCATTTTGACTTTTAGGTTCTAGCAAAGTTATCCACCAAACATTCATTCTTAACGTCATACAGTTCACAATGGTTTATTTAGAGACATTAATTCAGCTCTTTGTGAATGTCAGAGAGTATGTTGTATGTAATCTTGGATTTATGGAAATATTATATAGTTTTTGTAGTAGTTGTTTTGGCCACCGGTCCAAAAAGTGTCATGACTAACAACTTGGCACAATTAAGTTTACTGCGGTCAAAGCAACGTCAAATGCAATAGATTCGCTTCAGGTGGACATTGACCTGTCATTGATACGTTTTGTATGCCGTAATGATAAGAAGACATGTGCTAAATATGGAAAGATTCCATGCAGGGAAACATAAGTTACAGTAGCCAGGAGGAACTTGGTCCTATTTACTTAATATCGTATACGTCGATGACCTTGACCTTGGGGTTGGGCCGGGGTGGAGCATCTCATACAGAATGAAGCATGATGATGATAAGAAGGCATAAGCCAAATATGAGAAGATTGCATGCGATGAAACAGAAGTTACAGCAGCCAGGAGTAATTTGGTCGTATTTACTTAATATCGTATGAGTGAATGACCTTGACCTTATGGTTGGGCGGGTATGGAACATCTCATACAGAATGAAGTATGATGATGATAAGAAGGCATAAGCCAAATATGAGAAGATTGCGTGCGAGGAAACAGAAGTTACCGCAGCCAGGAGTAACTTGGTCGTATTTACTTAATATCGTATAAGTGAATGACAATGACATTGGGGTTTGGCGGGGGTGGAGCATCTCATAAATAATGAAGCATGATGATGATAAGAAGGCATAAGCCAAATATGAGAAGATTCCATGAGAGGAAACAGAATTTACAGCAGCCAGGAGTAACTTGGTCGTATTTACTTAATATCTTAAAATGGAATGACCGTGACCTTAGGGTTGGGCGGGGGTGGAGCACCTCATACAGAATGAAGCATGATGATGATAAGAAGGTATAAATCAAATATGAGCTGATTCCATGCGAAGAAGTTGAAGTTACAGCACCCAGGAGTAACTTGGTCGTATTTGCTCAATATATCGTACGGACGTACGGACGGACACCGGTAACTGCACAGTTAAATGTCTGAATTACTAGAATAATGAGGTGTGAGAAAATGAATGTTCATAGTGGGGTTGCATTTGCACTAAAAATAAATTCCGTGTGCATGTAATGATTAAAGCAAGCGCCTAATTATCAATAAATTAGACAATAAATTTTTGGAAACAACTTCAAATTTACCACTTAAAAAACGTGTATCGCAGGTTACTGTTTTGTCACATCAAAAAGGCTGCCATTTTGATGATTTCAAACTCTGTTACCATATTACCTTTGTGCACATACCAACAACACGATAACTATGTGCTGGACAGTTTGACACCAATTTTATCGAATTTGCTTGAGCAGATGTAATGTTATACCCGAAAATGTGGTCTACTCATTTTAAAAAATGGCGGCCATTTGGATTATTTCAAAACTTAGTTACCATATTACCCTTATACACATACCAACAGTAACGTAACGACGTGCCGAACAGTTTGACATCATTTTACCGAGTTAACTGTAGTAGACATATTGTTATACCCGAAAATGTATTTTGTGCAATTTAAAAAATGGCGGCCATTTTGATGACGTCACAAAACAGTGACATACACGTTATTGAAGTGCTAATCAAATTTCAGTCAATCATTTATTGTCTAATAAAGATAATTAGACAGGTCGCTTGCTTTAATCATTAAAGGCCCACGGGATGGCCCCACACTAGTCAGTGCTCTATTCATAGTACATGCACCTGGGTTAAACAATTAATATGCTAATAACTGTAGCAATCATGTTTTACTAAGCATACTTATATTGTTTTAGTTTGAGTAACATGTCTAATACAGCGTAATGCGTCTCCTCCGTGATTATAAAACACATATTTAGAATTAGTTCATGCACGCATTAATATACATGCTATCGTGTAGTGATGCATCCCATGACAATGCAAATAAATTGTATATATGGAATATATAACATGACTTCACAGTTTCAATCTAACAATTTCGTTATCTTTTTACCAAGGATGGTACGTTGGTAGTACATTAAAACCGGATTTTTTTTTATTTCTATGTGTAATTTCCGACGTTTCAATGCATTTTAGAGCTATAATTTCCACAATCGCACCACCGAATTTCCGTAAGAAAAATATCTGTAAATCTTAAATAAATCGTAGAAAATTACTTTCAACACTCCTCCAAGGAAATCGACCCGAATCGTGATATGAGTTGTCTGAGACGCAAGTTCGTCGTATTGATATGATAATTGTAATCAGCAAGCTTGGCAGCGTCAGTGACTCCCAAACACGGATGGCACCGGGGATCGTAGACATATAACCCGAATGTTCTGTTTGTAACACAGGGCGACTTACAGCCAGAAAGCACACATGATTTCATTTACTTGAGAAATAATACATATAGGATCTCAAACGAGTTTCCATTTGATATGAGATTTATGAAAAGAGTCACCATATTTTATGCACACTCCCATTTGCCGATAATTTGAGGACACCTGCTCCGTTTCATTGACAAATCGCCATTGACTGATTACGCATCTTCTCCGAAATATCCACAGAGAGAAAAAATATTAATAGGAAGTGATAATTTATAAATATGTCATACCAAAGGTTGTGGTGGGGGCCACAAAATGACAATGTTCACATGCATGAACAATTTGGCCAGGGGAGGTGGGCCAAGATGTGTTGTTTTTTTTGTCTAGCCATATTGCGGCGGGCGGTGGGAGTGTAAAAATGACTATGTCCACATGCGTGAAAAATTAGGTCAGGGGAGGTGGGCCAAGATGTGTTGTTTTTTTTGTCTAGCCATATTGCGGCGGGTGGTGGGGGTTTAAAAAATGACTATCCACATGCGTGAAAAATTTGGCCAGGGGCGGGGTGGGCCAAGATGTTTGTTTTTTTTGTCTAGCCATATTGCGGCGGGTGGACACTGGTGGGTGTGTCAAAATTACTGTCCACATGCGTGAACAATTTGGCCAGGGGAAGTGGGCCAAGATGTGTTTTTTTGTTTTTGTCTAGCCATATTGCGGCGGGTGGTGGGGGTGTAAAATGACTATGTCCACATGCCTGACAACTTTTGCCAGGGGAGGTGGGCCAATGTGTGTTTTTTTGTTTTTGTCTAGCCATATTGCGGCGGGTGGTGGGGGTGTAAAAATGACTGTCCACATGCATGAAACATTTGGGGGTGGGGTGGTGCAAGATGTGATTTTTTGTTTTTGTCTAGCCATATTGTGCGGCGGGTGGTGGGGTGTAAAAATGACTATTTCCACATGCGTGAAAAATGTGACCAGGGGAGGTGGCCATAGTTTTCTATATTTGTATTGTTATCATGTTCTGTATTGCTCATTGACCATCTTAGGGTGTTATAACTATTTTGCAAGAAACGCGACGGATGTACGTACATCGAACATATGTACGTACGGACGGACAGACGGATGGACACCCATGACAAAACAATATACCCATTTGTTTTTGTTTAAAACGTGGGTATAACACAACAACGAGCCCAGCCTTTCAATAATGCTAGCTATGTAGGCTACATGTTGAATTGGCCTCGTGGTCATTTATTATCAGAACGGTTATCCGTTAAAGTTGTTTTAAAAATCGTTGTGCAGAAACTAAAAAATAATCACGAATGGTGAATGATTGTATTACAACTTACACTTACTGTTCCCACTTAAATGCTAATTCTAAATTGCTTTAAATATGGTGCAGTAATTGATTTATAATAGTGCCTCGAAACTTTTTAGAGTAAATGGAGATATGTCACATACAAGGTACACAACTCTCACTGGCGTCAGATCAAAATAATTACCCCACCCCTTTATCTTCACTATCAGAGTACTATATAGTATAGATAAAGGAGTGGGGTAATTGTTTTGATCTGACGCCAGTGACAACTCTGTAGTTTCCGGGTATTAAAGCAATACGTTATCCGAAGAGTGTTTTTCGTACCTACTTTGCCCATTTCTCCGACCCACATACATGTACATCGTAATATAAGTGGTATATGTGGGAAAGCGTGCGCGGAGCATCATTCAACAGGAATACAATGGCTGCTACATTCTATTTCCTCAATCATAAAATTTACAGCTATAGTTTCAACAAATATGCCTAGTTCCGATTGTTGGTGGAAGCAAACGTGCATTTAAGTTTAATAGTCACACATGACAAATTTTAAGAAATTGCCTTCACACCCCTTTCACCATCTCCACACCGATCCCCGGCTATTCCACTGTACTCTGACGATAATATTGCGACGTCTGGCTCCCCCATCTCTCTCTCTCTATCACCCTATCTCTCCCACTGACTCTCTCTCTCTCTCACACACACACCATCTATCTTACTATATGTATTTACTGCTGTCTCTCTGTCTATCTGTCCGGTCCGGTACACATGCCCCCTACCGGCCTGACGTCTGTCTGTTTCCAACAAATACAATGAATGCACTGAAAACGAGTCAATACTTAAGACACATTTTCATAGTGTAATATACACAGTTGTCAACGGAAACTATAATAAATAAATATTTAAAATAGATATACAAGTATGGACGGAATTAATGAGTTTTTGTTTGGGAAACAGCTGAAAATAAACTTTAACAATGCACACACAATACATATATACTCATGGACAAAAGTCTTGTTCCCTGTACAATATTGCGAATTGCGGGAAGTTGCACGAATTGCGGCGTTGTACTGTCCGACCATGGATTGGAGGTAATGCGACCCCCTGGTGTTCCGAGCAGTAGCTGACGCAGTTTGGAATCGGACTCGAATGTGTGACGTCCTGATATGCTGGTCCTGACGTCGTGACGTCACGCGGGGCCTACCACTACGGAGCAAATGATCGACGGTCCCAGTTTGCGCTAATCGATTCCGCAAACGTCAATTGGTGATTGCGTGTACGCCAAAGTGTTGTGCCACGTCAATCGGGCGTCTCCCGGCGGCTAACATCCCGACGGCACGTTCACGCATTATTTTAATTAACGGCGGCATATTGTTTATCACGTATCCGAAGTTGTCAATATTTTGGATTTGTGTTTTTCGTAATGAGTAATGAGTGTACAGTACACGAGTAAGAAAAACGAATTGAATATGGTGCCCCGTCCTGGATCACGTGCTACACCTGTATATATCGCTATTATGCTTCCCGTGCTGTCACGGTTGACTGAATATTGTCAAAATTATATTAAAGTGGTATATTCCAATATACCGATTGGTACATAACAAAAACAGTTTTATTTTATGCGCGTACGTGAAGCGAGCAGGAAAAATAAAAGCGAACAGGCCTTTTGTCCATGAGTATATAAACACAAGCAACATAGTCATGGCACCATTTACTTACTGATATGTCACTTATTTCAATCTGTATTTGTTGTATAGGGCGATCGTTTAAAGATGGCAATCCGTTCCATTTTTTTCACCCTGTGGCCATATGTGTTCTTCGATGCAAGATCAATGTGCTCAGATGTAACGTTGCATCCCCTTGTGTTCCCGGTTACACCGGATTCCATCGCGAAAAAGATACAACACAAAATTTCCGCTCGCGCACAAATATCATTATCGTATATTCGATGGTTAATGAGGCGTTGTTTTGAACTTCAGTAACACTGTGTGATATCACCCTTTCGAATCGGTGACATCACTCATCCAAATAGGTGATATCACCATTTGGAATAGGCTTTGAACTGTAATACCGTCGCAACATGGTGTGATCGTGCAGTGGGTCATCCTTTCTGAATGGTTCACATGGGCGACACATATAGCTTGGAATTAGTGGAAGAGCATTAGCTGAAAAAAATGTAACAAAATATAGGTCAAAGCTGATTTTTTAAGAAAAGATGCTAAATATCAATAGCTAGCAAATATCAAAAGTTCCCATAAATTCGACTAGGGCTAAATTCAGAATTCAAGATGGCGTCCAAAATGGCTGCCATATTGGATTAACCCTAGTATAGTACATTATGCTTATGTACTTGAGCTGGCTTCACGGGAAGATTCTTGCAAATGTGGATTTTATGAAGGCATACATATTATTCTTTAATACAAATCAGGTTAACAATTTCTTCGGCGGCCATTTGGGTATTTTGGTGGCCATTTTGAATTTGTATCTATAAATAATTCATATATCCTACGTCTGACTATAGTGACGAGTCATTGCCTAGTAGAAACATGCTCCCTTTATGTATATTATATCCATACATGTTTTAGTTGACTTCATATGATTCAGTGATGGGAGATGAATTCAAAATGGCCGCCGAAGTGTATGTTCTATGTTAAAAAAATGCATGTTGTCACTGATTGATTCAAATTCACTTTCAAAGCTATTACTTTCATGATTGAACCAAACCTGATACACTAGATGTCAATATCAAGTGTACGCATGTTTTAATGGTTAAATGGTTTGTGCGAATCTTAAAGGCAAATCTGCTGTAGGACATACAGTAGGCTTGACAGGAGCAATAAAGGTGGAGCTTGCTAAGGCTCAGTGGTCAGTAGCATGATAGTGCATGATCTAGTCTGGCCAGTTGATTATCAAGGCAGTTGGTGTATAAAAGGAACCCGGGGGTATTTTGGGAATATGTGTATTCCTGATCTACTGAATATATAGCACAGATGGACAGCCTATCAGATATCTAGAGTCGGTATCGCATTTTCAAACTACTCCCCCTGATAAAATTATTCCCCTATGGTACACAGACGGGAGTAGTTTGAAAATGGCCAGTCGGCCCATTTTCAAACTACTTCCCTAAAGTCTCGATAAATCTACAAAGCTTTGGTCATTGTTGTGTATACATCCACCGTACATGTACGCATGACTGTACAATATAAGATTATACGACTAATTGTATGTTAATTACAACAGAATATCAACATCATTCGTGATATATCGATCGAAACTCTTCTACAAATTGCAGAGTAACAATTTTCTCTTTAGCTATGTTGGTGGCTGCTTAGTTCGCGATAAAATATATCTGAATGTTCAACAATGCTGTTCAAATGGGTAGCAACATGAATAATCAAATGATAATGCCATACAAAATCCACCATCATTTACGAGTAACCGCGTACTCATGACTGATTACGATTCTAATTCTCTGCCTTGCCATTCGTCCATACATGAGCCTTTTTTTGTTTGCGCATTTTTGTGTGTATACTTTACTGTTGTTCATATTGAAACCACCACTTATCACTTTAAGTCCGACTGACATCCAACTACACACGTTTAGCATTTTCGTTTAGCAAATATATTTAACTCGTTTCTTTGGAACCGCTTGGTGGATTTCAAGAGTATTTGGCAACAGTATATACCTGAATATAATAGCATGTTACCAATTCTATGCCCAGGGTCGGCGAAAAATCGGATTTGTTTGGGCTTAGAAATTTTGTTAGTCAAATGTGTTAAGCGCATTTCTTTGGAACCACTTAGTGGGTTTCAATGATATTTGGCAACAGTGTGTGCCTAACCATGATGTACGAGTCATATATACCTCGGTACTTATGCCCAAAGTCACGATCACATATATATCCCCTCTCACAGCGAAAAGTTGGATATATCGTTAGTCTGTGTCCGTGCATCCGTCTATCAGTCCGATTTCCCGGTTATCTTACTATATCCCGCCGGGTCTCCATATTACCAGGAAAATTCCTTATTTCCATGTGTGCCTACTCATTACCCGGTGTGTCTCCTCATTTCCCCGTGTGTGTACATATATTCCGATGTGTCTACAATGTATTTATATCCCGATGTGTCTACTCACATTCCAGTGTATCTAATCTTTTCCCGCTGTGTCCACCCATTTCCCGGAGTGTCCACTCATTTCCCGCCGTGTCTACTCATTTCCCGGTGTCTACTTATATCCCATTGTGTCCACTCATTTCCCGATATGTCTACTTATATCCCGCTGTGTCTACTCATTTACCGATGTGTCTACTTATTTCCCGGTATGTGTCCTCTCATTTTTCGGTGTGTCCACTCATTTCCCGGTGTGTCCATTCATTTCCCGGTGTGTACTTATATCCCGCGGTGTCCACCCAATTCCCGCTGTGTCTACTTATATCCCGCTGTGTCTACACATTTTCCGGTGTGCTTAACAATTTCTTGGTATGTGTACTTATTTACCGGTGTGTGTATCCATTCACAGGTGTGTCTACCTATTTACCAGTGTGTTTCATGGTAATCATCGATCACCGACTTTCTACTGAGCATCATTGTGATCAAATGTTACATGTTACTTTGTATATGTATTATATTTTTTATAAAACAAATATACATATAGTTCTGGTAATTGGCGTTCATATTTCATAGCATGCACATTCCCCGGCGTGTCTACTCATTGCCCGGTGTGTCTGCTTATATCCCGATGTGTCTACTCATTTCCCGGGGAGTATATTCATTACCCAGTATGTCCACTCATTTCCCGGTGTGTCCACTCATTTCCCGGTGTGTCCACTCATTTCCCGGTGTGTCTACGTATCTACTCATTTCCCGGTGTGTCCACTCATTTCCCGGTGTGTCCACTCATTTCCCGGTGTGTCTACGTATCTACTCTGTTCCCGCTGTGTCCACTGATTTCCCGGTGTGTCCACTGATTTCCCGGTGTGTCTACGTATCTACTCTGTTCCTGCTGTGTCCACTGTTTTCCCGGTGTGTCTACTTATATCCAGCTGTGTCCACTAATTGCCCGGTGTGTCCACTAATTGCCCGTTGTGTCCACTCATTTCCCGGCTTGTCTACTCATTTCCCGGGGAGTATATTCATTACCCAGTATGTCCACTCATTTCCTTGTATGTCCACTCATTTCCCGGTGTGTCCACTCATTTCCCGGTGTGTCCACTCATTTCCCGGTGTGCCTACGTATCTACTCTGTTCCCGCTGTGTCCACTGATTTCCCGGGTTGTCCACTCATTTCCCGGCGTGTCTACTTATTTTCCGGTGTGTTTACTAAGTTCCCGGCGTGTCCACTCATTTCCCGGTGTGTCCACTCATTTCCCGGCCTGTCTACTCATTTCGGCCTGTCTACGTATCTACACATTTCCCGGTGTGTCCACTCATTTCCCGGTGTGTCCACTCATTTCCCGGTGTGTCTACGTATCTACTCTGTTCCCGCTGTGTCCACTCATTTCCCGGTGTGTCCACTGATTTCCCGGTGTATCTACGTATCTACTCTGTTCCCGCTGTGTCCACTGATTCCCCGGTGTGTCTACTTATATCCAGCTGTGTCCACTAATTGCCCGGTGTGTCCATTAATTTCCCGGCTTGTCTACTCATTTCCTGGGGAGTATATTCATTACCCAGTATGTCCACTCATTTCCTTGTCTTTCCACTCATTTTCCGGCGTGTCTACTCATTTTCCGTTGTGTCCACTTATTTCCCGGCCTGTCTACTCATTTCTCGGGGAGTATATTCATTACCCAGTATGTCCACTCGGTGTGTCTACGTATCTACTCTGTTCCCGCTGTGTCCACTGATTTCCCGGTGTGTCTACTTATATCCAGCTGTGTCCACTCATTTCCCGGTGTGTCCACTCATTTCCCGGTTCCCAGTGTGTCTACGTATCTACTATTTTTCCAATGTGTCCACTCATTTGCCGGTGTGTCCACTCATTTCCCGGGGTGTCTACTTATATCCTGCTGTGTCCACTCATTTTCAAGTGTGTACTATTATCCCGCTTTGTCTACTCATTTTCCGATGTGTCTACTTATATCCAGCTGTGTCCACTCATTTGCCGGGTTGTCTACTCATTTTCTGGGGAGTATATTCATTACCCATTCACTGATTTCCTGGTCTGTCCACTCATTTCCCGGCGTGTCTACTCACTTTTCGGCGTGTCTACTAAGTTCCCGGCGTGTCCACTCATTTCCCGGTGTGTCCACTCATTTCCCGGTGTGTCTACGTATCTACTCTGTTCCCACTGTGTCCACTGATTTCCCGGTGTGTCTACTTATATCCAACTGTGTCCACTCATTTCCAGGTTTGTCCACTGATTTCCCGGTCTGTCTACTCATTTCCCGGGGAGTATATTCATTACCCAGTATGTCCACTCATTTCATGGTCTCTCCACTCATTTCCCGTCATGTCTACTCATTTTCCGGTGTGTCTACTAAGTTCCTGGTGTGTCCACTCATTTCCCGCTGTGTCCACTGATTTCCCGCTGTGTCCACTGATATCCCGGTGTGTCTACTTATATCCAGCTATGTCCGCTCATTTCCCGGTGTGTCCACTCATTTCCCGGCCTGTCTACTCATTTCCCGGGTGTATATTCACTACCCAGTATGTCCACTCATTTCCCAGTGTGTCCACTCATTTCCCGGTGTGTCCACTTTTTTCCCGGCGTGTCTACTCATTTTCCGGTCTACTTATTTCCCGGTATGTGTACTTATTTCCCGGCGCGTGTATTTATTCACAGGTGTGTATCTATTTACCAGTGTCTTTCGTGGTAATCAACGATCACCGTCATTTTAGTTCTGCAAAATAACGTTCTGATTCCATTCCATGCAATATTAAGCAGTTTGAGACGATCCCCGTATGCCTAGTAACATCGACCTGCCTCAATTCGTGCGCGCATGCTCAGAACTGCTTCCGTCCACTCATATCCCGGTCCACTGAATTCCCGTTACACCTGGTAATCAAAAATATATGTTACAAATGTGTTGATACACAGCTCTTTAGTTAAAAACTTACAGAAAAAATAATTAGCGACTGTGAAAGCTAATAGATGTAAAATATATTCCAATTGTGTTTGTGACGTTTGACGTTCTGTTGTGTGACGTCATGATGACGTCAAAATCGACATCATTTCGCGGAATTTTTAATGATAGATTTCGACTTTCCTTGTGAAACTCATATAGACAAGGTGTTTAGTACTTAAAAAGCAACATCAAAACGAATCCTACAAAGAATATGAGACGTTCCGGATAAATACATGCATGTACACCCCTGCTGGCAGTACCATATCATACCGACATCGGGCCAATGTCAAATACAAAAGATCACAAGATCACATCAAAATAACTAGTGGCGCTGGCGGGAATCTAACTCCTATAGACGGATTTGAGGACCGACGATATGTCCACATAGTAATTCTGGCTTCTGTTCAAAAATATATTTTAGGTAATTGGTCCTAAGTTCGTAAACCACCAGTTATCCCTGTATTTATTAAAGGAAATAAATCAGACGATTTCCGTATCCCCAGTTTCGTCGACAGGTTACTTTCGTAACTCCACTGTCAGTTTCCGTAACCTCAATGAAATTATTTTTGTGCGATTATTGTCGTACTACTTGGTCATAGGCATTTCTTTCACATTAATTCATCACAAGTATGCAACATAGATTAGCCATAGTTGATTTTACAATAAGTAAAGCGTTTCTAATTCATATTTTATGCAGTTGTTATAAATATTGTACACATTAATAAATTGTTGAAACTACTCGGTTATTAACAGCATTATTGGTCTGTAGTAGCGCTTGTGATAACTGTATTTATGAGTTATTAAGAAATAGTAACATTAGCAGCTACTCTTTTCGGCCGAACTATTTCTTCGGCCATCTCAACTGCATGTGAAGCGTATACCACCCGAATTTTGGCCGAAGTTGGTATACTTCGCCGGCGCACTTAGTGCTGATGCAACTCGATCGTAATTATTATAGGTATGTAATAAGGAAAAGTTATATTTAATTCGCCTCTGCAATACTGCAGATTGTCACAGACTAAGACAAGATGGCTGACTCGAATACAATTGAGAGAAAATTATTTCAAACTGTCACAATGACTGGAAAGCACAAACTGTGATGAGAGAAAACTGCATGAGCGCTTGCAACTCCGAAAGGAAATAATTATTGACCAATGAAAAGACAGAATCAAGTTGTTTGGAAGACAACTCTCTATAATACAAATTCCAGATATGAACAAAACGAAAGCGCAAGGGAATTAATCACAAAATACAAATTTACATGAAACGAAATGATAATCTCTGTTAATAGTAATTAACATTTGTTATGCATTAAAAAATTCCCAATTACCACTAATTCGATAATCTGGCAATCAAATGAATGATAAAAAAAAACAGAAAATACAAAATATGTAGTTTTGTGGCTAATTGCAATCCAGTTACAAATATAAATTCAACGTAACAGAAAACAATATGTGAAAACATTTCTCAAGTTCCTGTTCTAATATCACAAGGATGAAGTACGGCCCATCATGCACAATGAGCAGTACTAGAACCAGTATGCCCAGCATACATGATGTCCGACAGATGCTACTGCATGTAGCAGCAAACCAAGCGACCAGGAACAAGAGAAATGCAACAAGCACTGACAATTCCAGTGCATGTCAGTGCTTGTTGCATTTCTCTTGTTCCTGGTCGCTTGGTTTGCTGCTACATGCAGTAGCATCTGTCGGACATCATGTATGATGGGTATACTGGTTCTAGTAATGATCATTGTGCATGATGGGCCGTGCTTCATCCTTGTGATATTAGACCAGGAACTTGAGAAATGTTTTCACATAAAATGGTTCAGTTCAGCATTACAATGGTTCGCGTCGGAATTAAAATGGTTCGCGTCGGCATTAAAATGGTTCAGGTCAGCATTATAATGGTTCAGGTCAGCATTAAAATGGTTCAGGTCAGCATTAAAATGATTCATTAAAATGGTTCAGGTCAGCATTAAAATGGTTCAGTTACCATTAAAATGGTTCAGTTCAGCATTAAAATGATTCAGGTCAGCATTAAAATGGTTCGCGTCGGCATTAAGATGGTTCGCGTCTGCATTAAAATAGTTTGCGTCGGCATTAAAGGTACATGCCCACGCAGTAGGCACAAACTGTTCTTTATAGGAATTAAATAAGTGTATAATTATGTCACTATTCCACCAGTTCTAAAAATTACGAGTGCCCGCTATACAAATATAATAATTTATTAATTATCAATTTACTGTTAGCGACGCGCGGCGGTAACAGTCTATTTTGATAATGTGCGGGAACGACGACTTTCACATCACGACTTGCGGTGCGCATGCGCAGTATCATACGCGCGCCAGTAGGCTTCCCAATATGTAAACAAGTCGAAACGTCCAGGACGGAAATTGTATGAAACGGCGTCGGCCAAAAAAAAGGCGAAATGTCTGAGGGACAGGCAGTACAGAGAGAGAAAGAGTGGTTAATATTGGCGACCAGATCACCAAATGGAAAGTTACGTGGAGATTTAGATTTGGACTCGAACAGAGATTTTTCTTCTCAACTTCCGATACTTCACTGCGCATGTCAAATATGTGATATGATTGACCGTGTCACGTGACGCGTGTTGGTAAAAATAGCACGAGGTCGGAAAAAATGTGATTTAACACCAATTAACACGCGCCGTAATTAAAAATAACTTGTTAGTGGGTAGACAAATGGCTCATATAAGGCATGACAGAAAATGAAAAGTAGTAGTACAGTGTAACCTGCTGCGTGGGCATGTACCTTTAACATGGTTTGCGTCGTTATTAAAATGGTTCAGCTGGCATATTTAGCCCTTTTCCGCTCTATCCTAGAATATGAATCAATTGTGTGGTATCCATACTACATTAAAGCTATAGAACGGATGGAAAAGTACAAAGACAAGCAGCCAAGTTCACTACTGGAGACTACTGATCCATGGAAGAAGGATGCATCACCGACATGCTGGATGAACTGGAATTTACCCAGCTCAAGGACCGATGCAGACACAGCAAAATGGTCTTCTACTGCAAGGTGGTCGAGGGGCTGATGCCAGCTATGCCAAGCTCAGAGTTCCAAACTCACATCAGACAAAAACAACAAATGCATGCCACCATGGCAAATTTAAAGACTACGTACGTCTCATCAAATTCAATTGATATATATATGTGACAAACAATAATAGATGCTTCACAGTAAATCCTTTTCTACAAAACCACTGTTGATTGGAACCATTTAGAAGACTCTGTTGTGTGTGCAAAGTCAGTCGAGGTCTTTAAAACAGCCATCCCTTCAGAAGAGCTTATAACAGTAGTGTTTCTACCACTTCTCCCCACCCCACCCCCTCCCTCTCTCTCTCTCCCCTCTCTCTCTCTCTCATCCATCCCCCTCTCTCTATCTTTCTCTCTGCCAGTGATGCTGTAACAGGCCGTGCATCGTATGTGTATACATCAAGATCCAGATCCAGAAGCGCATTTACTATCAATAACTCATTATGATGAAACGGATAGTATCGGTCTTTCACGGGGAGGTACCGGCAGATATTGTCCGCCGTATAGATGGAGGGAACGACTTCGCGCCAACAACAAAGTTTTTGTTTACGTTGATCAAGTTAACTAAGAAGAATGACAGAGGTTGAAATAACTGGCGTCATTGACGCACAAATAGGTCTGATTTATTTTTGACTGACGTGTGGCATTTAGTCTTTGTTAAAACTGACTTTTTAGACCAAAGCGGGTTTCGGCCGTATACACGGTCCTGTTCGTCCCAAATTATTGTTTGACTTCGGCCCAAGTCTTTTCGACCCACAACGGCAGTGATGTGGTAATGATGAACAAACACGGTTCATTCTATACCTTTGATATACCTAAGCTTTGACGATCAGGTCGTTATAAGTTTATAACTTCTTAGACCCCTTGTATTTGTACTTATTAATAATGTTTATAGGACTGCATGATATATCATTATGTTGGTATAAACTTGTGACGGTTCCAGCTCGTCTCGTTCAGCAGGGATTTGAATCTGTTGATCGTCTCCGCGTTTACGACTCGATCAGTTACTCTGAATGCAAATGAATTCTCTCTAATCTCTAGTTGACACTGGCGTCTGTATAAGTTATGACCGCGAGTGATAGACTCATTCTCTTGCCGTCTTGGTGATGTTTGTTTATATTAATTAATTGGTGTTCTTAATATGCATTGCTGCTTTATTGCCATTAATTGCATAGAGTACAGTAGCGTAACCATTTGTTTGGATTACCCCCGCATCGGGAATTTTCGTAAACCGCATTTGTTACTAATCACGGAAACTTTCACGGTCAGTTTCCCAGATATTTTGGCAGAAGACACCTATCTGTCAAATGGAGAAAAATGTTCCACATCGCCCTTGGTCATGTAAGGTTTTAATCAAAATTGTTAGAATACCTTCAAAATGTTGTATTTCAGCTATTCCCACTTTTGTCCACTCGTAAACAGCATTATTGAAAAAGATTTACATTTTGCATGGTTCTGTCGGTCTGCATCACTGGATTCTTTAGCCATTTTGAGAAGTCACGGTCATGTAAACACACACTCGGGTAAAACACGGTAAAAGCGCCTTTTCCTGATTATGCATGTTATATTGGCCTAGATAACACATTTTCAAACACAGATGTAATACTTATTATGAGAAACTAAGGGGGGTTCATCCTTGACATATACCCAAAATTTCAAGGCTCTGGCTACATGCATATTTTTTTAATGGCTACACGTATTCAACAATAAGTGTCTTTTTTAGCGTTATGTAGTTGCACTTTGAAAAATGGAAAAATGGTAATTTGCAAAATGCAATAGTTGTACGTTAGGATGAAAATACAACCAGTAAATCTTGCTATACTTGAAGACTATTTCAAGACGAAAAAAATGATATATATATCAATGATGTCGGTCAACAAATGGTTTATTTTTTAACAAAAGTATCCAACATGTGCTTCGTTATGCATTTTTTTGCTTCAGTGACCTTGACATTGTTATATTTATAAAAATAAGGTACACTGTCAATTGATAGTTTTGTCTTTTCCTTTTAAATATTTGGTTATGGATGTGTGATATGTAAAAACTAAAAAATGTAGAGCAAAAAATCACGTTAATATTTTGCACTGTAAAGAATGAGAAA
Source organism: Conchocele bisecta (assembly GCA_029237695.1). Taxonomy (NCBI): domain Eukaryota; kingdom Metazoa; phylum Mollusca; class Bivalvia; order Lucinida; family Thyasiridae; genus Conchocele; species Conchocele bisecta. Next base: position 57,733,956 of record CM055276.1, on the reverse strand, counting down.
ATAAAAATGCATAAAATGTTTGTAGTGTCCGTAACCAGGTCAGGAATTTTCCACTTCCAATAGAAAATATACACTCTTATATATGATGATTGATAGGTGCACTGTTGGGAACCTAAAAAATGTAAGAATTGCAGAATTATTTCATACTAACACGTCTCTGAGCGACAAAATGTGGTTACGGACACTACAAAAAGCATGTAGTGTCCGTAACCCTTAAAATGTGCTATATTTCCCTGTCTGTATTTCAATAATTATATCGACATATTATCTGATGTTCAGTTTTATAAACATAAAATACCTATAGCACAGTTTGTTGATCGCTGTAATTGTACAATAGCCTTCACATACTATGTTGCATATAGCTTATAGATTGCCAAATTGCTATTTGTGAAAATTATCACTTGGATTTTTTGTGTGAATAGTACATCCCGGTGATGATAATTTATGTTTGGATTATATTAAATGACAGAAGGAACACTTACTGATGCTGCAGACAAGGAGTTTGTGTTCCAATCAGGTGTTTGTGTTTTAAATTAGCGAGTTGCTGGACCGATCATTTGGTGTAGTGTCCGTAACCCTTCAGAGCGTTATGGCATATCATACGGTATCAGCATATAATTATTTAAATATCATTGATTTGTTAGGATATTACGTTCCTACTTCTATTATTAATGTAATACGTTCAATTTATCATGTTAGCCATGAAATTGAATCCATGCACCAAAAAGCTAATGTCGTTCGCACTGAAAATGTGAAAATGTATGAGTGTACCTCAAATGTCATCTTTATTATGAGTGACTGTCATACCCTTGTACTAATGTATGCGTGTAGAATCTATACCATCAAGTCTTGATACATAAACCCATCGAGTTATGCAAAGTACGTGGTTACGGACACTACAAAGCTGACCATGTTATAGTGTGCATTTGGATAAAGTACATTCTATTAATAACTAGAAATGTGGCCGGTCGGCACACGAATGCCCCCGCTGGCAGCCAAAGAAAACGAGGCATATTTGATAAGCCATTTACCCGAGCGTTAAGGTTTTGAACGCACCTTGACCCTGGGCTTAGTGGGGGCGGGACGAATGTGGATTTGTCACAGGGTGGTAGAGTACCATTGTAGCAATGCGTGTGTGAAATGTGAAGCAGATCCGAGCAAGGAAACACAAATTATAAGCCATTTAACTGAATGTTAAGGTTTCAAACGCACCAAATCTGTGACCTTGACCCTGTGCTTAGCGGGGGCAGGACGAATGTGGATTTGTTGTCACAGGGCGGTAGAGGACCATTGGAGCAATGCGTGTGAAAGTTAGTGTAGGATTGAGAAACGCGCACGTAGATTTGTCCCAAAGTGGCAAGTAAACAATTAAAGTGGAAAAGGTGAAGGTGAAAGGTGAAGGTCGAAGTACTGGGTGGTGGAGTGTGTAAGGCATGTTAATATGTATCATGTATATAAATATTTAAGCGATTGGCAAAAGTATTGAGAAGTTATTGTAGGATTGAGAAACGTGCACGTAGATTTGTGCCAAAGTGCTAAGTAAACATTTAAAGTAGAAAAGGTGAAGGTCAAAAGTCAAGGTCGAAGTACTGGGTGGTGGAGTGTGTAAGGCATGTTATATGTATCATGTATATAAATATTTAAGCGATTGGCAAAAGTATCGAGAAGTTATTGTAGGATTGAGAAACGTGCACGTAGATTTGTCCCAAAGTGCCAAGCAAACATTTAAAGTGGAAAAGGTCAAGGCTAAAGGTCAAGGTCGAAGTACGGGGGGGGGGGTGGAGTGTGCAAGGCATGTTCATATGTATCACGTGTATAAATATTGACATAATATGTGAAGCCATGTAGAAGTTACTAAAGAATAGGAATATCGGATATCATGGACGTACGGACGGGATGGACGGACGGACGTACGCCGGTAACACTATATGCCCCCGTAACTTTCGGTAGCGGGGGCATAATAAAAATAATAATAATAATACAAAGCTAACCATGTTATATTGTGAATTTGGATACAGTACATAAAAATAATATTAATAATAATACTATTGAATATAATGTTATATTGTCCCATACACGTATGTATATCGCGATTTCCTGGAAGAACAATGAAGACATCGTCTGCATAATGATATCTAACATCTACTAAACCAATACATGTAAGTATAAATGGTATACATCAACAGCTATTATAAATGGTGAATCATCCAGACATTCAGAATAACTTCTATTTTTAAAGTCCAATATTGAATGTTTCCATTCGAAAATTAGATTAATTTTGCAAAAAGTACCGGGAACATTTTTCTGGCTGAAATTGTCAGTGTCGAGGGCACTGCATGCCAAGTGCGTTACATGAAGACATCTGGGAGTGTTTACACCTGGCTAGATGATCAGGATATGTCATTGGAGCCAATGCAACATCTAGTTGCGACTCTCACCGCGCCAGAACTCATTAATGAGAGGGGACAATTTAAATTTTGTAAAGTTGAGCTCAGCACAATCAAGTCTCAACAACTGAAAATACATAAGCAGGTGTTCTTTAAGTAGTGTATACACTATTGCACTTAAAGCTAGTTGATCACACCTGAGACTAGAATATTATAATTAATTTTTGATGTAGTGTCCGTAACATTTTTCTCAGTATCAATTCAATAGTTACTTTATAATGTTCTAATATAACAATCCAAGAGATTGATAATTGTCGTGATTATTTACATTATTCCAAATAATGATATTTTGTTGAATGTTTCAAAGAACCTCGTTGATTTCATGAATCCACAACTGGTAATTTCCAAGTGATGACAGTCTAACTGCAAATATTTAATATAAAATATGCTTTTGTTAAATTTGATAATAGTGTAGTGTCCGTAACCTTTTTGGAAAGTAACAATACATTCATTTTTGTTATGAACTCTGAGCTATGTTAGCTATGTTATCATTCCATATATGTGTTGGAACTGAACTATTGTCAGTATCACATGTATATTTACATTAGTATTGCTGAATTTACATAACTGCAAAGTGAGTTTTATTAATTGTTTTGAAAAAATATGGGCATTTCGCAATATTTTGTTGATTATTTATTTTATTAAACTCTTAATTTTAATTGTGTATGCATCCAATTATGTTAATTTACCATACTACTTACAGTTCAACTGTAAATGCTCCGGAAACAATGATTTTGCTTATTTGGTGAAAATGTAGTGTCCGTAACCATTTTTACAGTCCAAAATTGTTTGCTTTTATCTGGTTTTATATGCTGTCCATAGTGAATAATTTATATTTATTTTATGTTACTGTGCTCAAACTGTAATATCTTGGCAATATTGTTGATAAAATGTGTTTTCCTTTAAAAATAATGATTAAGTTTCAAATGATAAAAAATACTGGACTGCAGTTGTTGTATAAATGCTAAAAAAATATGATGTTATGTTCAATGTTATATGAAAAAGTTACTGTTTTCTATGTTTGATGTTCCCAGCAGGGTTTATTAGCAAGTTATTAAATGCTACACCATTCCCTTGGTCTTTAACTTGTGTGTTATATACCCTATGTAGTGTCCGTAACCCAGACTCGACCAGTCTTGAAACAGACAAAAAAAGAAGTATTTGTAGATGGTTCCCCAATAAATCATCATATATTTAGAGGCTTAATATGACGACCTTCCGGATAAAAATAAATTTGCATGAATTCTACAAAGTTGATAATTGGCCATCTAGTGCAACTCAAAAGGCGCTTTTACCGTGTTTTACCCGACTGGTAGCTGTCAAATTACCAGAATAGAGATTCTCATTATACTGGGGGGGGGGGGGGGGTCTTATATGAAAAACAATAAACAAACTAACACAGAATTATATTTGATTACACAGATGTAGATATAAACTCTGTGTTTTTAGTAGAATTTATTGTTCTGTTGATTATAAAAATGCTCAGAATAATATGCTACAGTTTGTAGATCGTTATTATCTTGTTGTTGGTATAAATCCTGCATGTAGTGTGCACCATAATGAATATGGTAAAATAGCATGTACCACAACTGAAAATTAAACGTGATCTGAAAGTATCTTGCATTATGATTATTTGCCTTGTGTAGTCTGCGAAATTAGCCGGGTGCCTGATGCCTGAGACGTGTAGAAATCGCGACGGACGTGTAAATTTTCCAATCTCACATGACCGACGGGCACCTGTTTTTTTAAAAACGCATAAACATAATAAAACTGGACAGTAGAAATGTTTTTCTAAATTATTTAAAATTACGAATTGTTTACACCGGAATTGAAAGTCGTCTAGAAGCGGACAGGTGTAAATTCGCGTTTTTGCTTACTGACATCTCAGCCATATGACGAGTCTAGTCGGCCTATCGATACCTCTGGTGCGGGTCAAAACGTACCCGATACCTCGCCCCCGGTATGACTAAAAACCGGAAAGGAGATTTCTGTTTCCTCGCCCCGGGTTGTTTCGTCCTAATCTTTTTGTATACAGTAGCGCTTTTCTGTAGGTCAACTATACGTACTATACGTATACTATACCAATACGATATGTTTTCTATACGATATGCATATAATATAAACCTACGGTATGTTTGTACCGTACATACCAACCAATATCGTATAGATATACCATTCAAATCGTACGTTTATACGATTGTAAATACATGTGTATAATTCTGGTATGTTTGTATCGTACAAACATACCAGATTATGGTACAGTCAAACCTGTCTTAAGCAGCCACCCAAGGGAAGTGACAAAACTGGCTGCTTAACAGAGGTGACCTCTTAATAGAGGGTTGTGTTTTCAGGTACATTTCAGGTAAATTTTGAAAATTGAAATGAAAATAAAGATAACATAGATATGTATGTTGACTTGATAATACAAATGTAATAAATAATATTAATGATTAATTTAGAGTACCATATTGATTAAATATGTATGTTTTAATGCAATATAAATGTGTATCTTTATATTTATTTTATATTTTCAAAATTGAACCTGAACATGTAATGAGTGGATTATATCATTTAATGAAATAAAAAATCTGTCAACAAATAAAAACACCAATGTTCATGTTTTTGTTGTTATTTTACAGCCTACTGCAACTGCTGATCTGCAAGATTCATATTGTAGACAATTTATTGTACTAGATAATAGGGCATAATGTAGTATAATCGGAAATGGTGTGGGATAAGTTGTGCGATTTTTTTTTTTGTCGGGTATTGGTCAAGTCGAATTTGGATTCATTTCCAATTGTGTATGTAAATAATGCATAGGCGATGTCAGCAAAAGCAGTCAATAAGTGCGACATTCGGCTCAAATTCGACATATGAGGCCATTTGCTTAAATTATATTTGAGCCGTTTACACTCAGTCCTGGGCAATACACACCAATTATATCAGCAGCTATTCGTGTTTTGTCAATTTGGTAACTGGCAATGTGCTGTTCCTTTTTACAACATTTGTGTCGGTAACCTATATAGAAATTACGAATCGACGGACAAGGGTACAAGAACCCGGATGCGATAGGCTGTTCTTTCAATAATGCGCCGACATTTCGGGCAACACAATTTGCACCTGTGAAACACCCTCTCAATATCGCATACCGGTACGCGGTGACGTGTTAGGTGTTTTAATTACCCGCATTGACTGCTGACATCATTGTTAATTCGCGCTTCGGTTACGACCGCCGCAGGGTACATTGAAATCGAGATTAGAGGTGACCGTTTAATGAAATTGGATCACTAGTTTGGGACGATAATTAATGGCCGCGTTAGACGAGTGACCGTTGAATGAAAGCGTTTTATATAGCAAAAATGCGCGGGAGGAATTTGAAGTGGCCGCTTAACAGAGGTGACCGCTGATTAAAGGTGACCGCCCGAGCAGGTTCGACTGTATATTCATACCTTATCCGTACGGATATATCGTATATACGAACGCAGGGTTCAGGTTTGGGGGCGAAGTGGGCGATATTCTCGCCTTGATCTCTCGGACTTCGCCTTGTCCGTCCAGAAATGCGAAGTCCACTTCGCCCTAAAAAAATCTCGGAAAATATATTCTCAAAAACCCAGCTAGAACCAAATTTGTGTCCGGTAATCCGGATTTCCCATACACTGATCATATCTCGCTAATTCCAGCTGGTATAATCCCACTTAATTGATGCCACCCGGCTGCTTGGCCGTGTACCGTGTCGGTCAGTGATCAGTTATCGAGATGTGTCGAGACGCGAGAAAATCGGGGAACGCTCTTCTGTGACCAGTCTGGTTTTACCCTCAATATCCCGTCATAATCTCATAAATATCTTGGATCGTTCTGTATACAGATGATAGTTTTACATTCGCAGAAATATGCAATGAAATGTGTTTGTAAACTTTGTATTGGGTGCAGTATCATAGTTTGTTTACACAAATCTTGTGTAAAACTTGTGTAAACTGCACACGCACATGGCTGGTTCTCCGTTGTATGTAAAGCTAATCGCGCAGCTGGGCCCATGCTGTAACACATGATGTGAAGGTTGCGGTATCGATTTTTCTATTGGACGACCTGTTAAATTTATGCGGATTGCGGATCACGTGATAACTGGAGACATGTGACCTGTGCTGTGTATACCACAGGGTGTCAAGCTGTTACATGCTAAATTAATCGCGCTTAATGAATCGGGCCTTAACATCGAGGGCCGTATTAATTAATTGGCGGTTTCTTCAATGAAAACAATATAATTCCTTGTTTGAAAGTCGTGTAGTGTGATAATTGATGCCCAAGATAATAAAACCCTCATTTTTTTAGCATGTTGATTATGTCAAATACATTGTTTTACATTACGATACTTGCAGAAAAATGAAGAAAAAAAAACTTAAAATAAAGTTTTGTTTCATATTATTATTGTGTTTATTCTTCTTACATGATAGTAATATAAATATGCTCTATGTCCAACAGAAGTGTATGTACCGAATAATGAGCAGGCAGTGTTCTATGGTACACTCAATTGGAAATGAGCACATTTCTAATACCAAATGAACTAAATAACCCCTTTCTCCAAATATGATTGATTAAATATTGGTGTTTAATGACATATCAACAGCTAAGGTCATTTAAGGTATATATACAAGAACGGTTTGATGCTTTGAAAACATAGAGTTTACAGTTACGTGATAACCGTAAGAGAAATGTTCAGTGAAATTATGATTTTTATCACTTCTCCCTAATTTTGCCTCACTTCTCCCTATTTTGCCAGGAGGGAGAAGTCACTTCACTTCTCCCTAATTTTTGGCCTAGCTTGAACCCTGGAACGGATATCGTATGTTTGTATAATATTCGTATAGTACGTTTGTACTATACGATGTTACGGTACAAACATACCAATATTATATGATCATACGATATGCTCATTAAATATACCAATACTATACGATTACGATATGTATACGATATATACAAATAGGTATTGGTAAGGAGCAGAAAAGCGCTACTGTATGTGTGTATACTGCAAGCCTATGACAAATTGGCAATGTCCGCTGACGTATTAATTACTGATGTTTTAATTAGAGATTGGCGAGCATTGTAAACCATGGTCAGACTACGCGAATCCACTGCCTGGTCTGGCCGCTAATGCAATAAGCCAGGATTTTTCGGAGATCGAGACCCAATTCACATAAACACGTTTGTTGTGTCACATTAGACTGGTTCCCGGCAGTATTGTTTCGCTAGGCTGTGCATCCTACAGGGTACCAGTCTAGTGTGAACTGTGACTGACGTCAGCAACCGCGTGTATTGATCTTTGATATGGCCTTGTGCCCCGCGGTATGAAATTTACACTTAGTAATACTTGACAAGCGCGGCATGTTTGAAGTCTTAGTCTTGCCACTGTAGACGAATCAGCATCGTGTAAACGCAGTTTGCCAACTAATGATGGAGTTTTATGACTTACGCGGAATTGCATTTTGCCTATTGGAATACACGACACGGAATACATATCGGGAATTACCGTTAATGGCGTTATGCAATATTTTTCATGGAAATAGTTTAATGTCGCCAAAATGACACCGACCATATCGGGCAAGGTAAATGTTTTGAAAAGAGCGTTGTGTCAATGTATGCGAATGTAATCGATGACTAATTGGATACGACCAGTTTCAATTCAAATGATAGCGGCCAGATTGTAATGAAAGGAAAATAGCGATTGTGGTGCTATTATTTGTTTGCCAACAAAAATTTGACATGGCCGCTGTTCACATACATGTACAAAAATGCCGTGTTTGAATGAAAATAGCTGGCCGCTGGTCGCAGTTTGGGGTGGTCGTTATTCCAAGGTCTTATAAAGAAAAAAATTGGACGGTGTGATTTTTAACTGGCTGCTGTGGACAGGTGGTCGTTAGCACAGGTTTGACTATATCTATTTATTGTAATTATTCAAATTAATTAATTTAAAACATTATACTGTAATGATTATGATGTATTTTAATGTTAGTAATACAGAGATCATTTTACAGGGCGGAAGTTCTCTCCTTAAATTGTCAGACTTATTTTGAGTTGAGGGAGAAGTAGTTCTTCACTATATAAAACATAAATTATTGTTTACTCATATGGCCATATTATAAGTATTACTAATAAATGCATGATATTCCACTTTATGTTAGTTACATATACTACTATACATTTAACCGCCAATAAGCGGGTAAAATTCTGCAAATATATGGGCACCTAGAAGTTCATTCTGGCAATTAAATTTTTCAAGCCCATTTGCCCGAAGGCAAGTGTCTCAAAAAGTTTTTTGTGAAGACTGCTAGATGCGAAAATAGTCAATGGCGTCTGCTCATTGGAGACTGAAGTCATGTGATAAACAGAATCTCAAACTCGTTTTCCTTTAATATGAGATCTATGAAACTCGTCTGCAGAGGCTCGGTGCATAAATTGTGCGTGACTCATTTTATAAATATATCAAATGGAACCTCGTTTGAGATCCTCTATATACATTGTATGTGGATGACCTGATAAAATAAATTTAAGCTAGAATAAACAAGGGACCCAGTAAGTGGCAGCCAACTTCAACATGTAAAAGATCAGAGGGCTTCCATTTTCTGTAAAGGCAAACAAATAATTTCTTAACCTTTACAATGGTAAAATTTTTCAGAATTATTAGTTTGCGTTACTTTTATAATACTAATATTTTTTTCAGATGGAAAATATCTCAAACATGTCACAATTAACTGCTAAAGTGCGAATCGGATCTGATTCGCTATTCTGCAGAGTAATCCTATGAATGGAATCGTAACTCTGGCGACGGACGGTACAGGGGGCCGTTTCACTAAACTTCGTACGACTAAAATGCAAAATTATGATAGTCTGTTAATTTCACACTAGCAATGTTTACTTGTAAATAATTATTGGATTTACATTTATTGAGCATAGGCTGTATATATGCTCAATGAATGTAAATCCATACATTGAAATTTACTGACATTCTTAAATTTGAACTTACAAACATTTTAGTCGTAAGAAGTTTAGTGAAACTGCCCCCAGGAGTAGATTGCAAGAGTTACTGTGCGCAACTAATTGTTTCCCAACTTTGCTTGATAAACTGATAAACTTGGTATCAAAAGATACTAGCCGCAGGGCTCGAGATAAGCTGCGTATTTGCTTAAATACCCAATTAAAATTGCCAAAAACCCAATTGACAGAAGTAGCGAGTATCAAAAAGCAATACAAATTTTGTGGTACGTTTATCATGCAATAAACAGACCACAAATATAGCATATTTTTCTTATTTTCCATGAAAACATCTTGGTATTTCATTAGAATTGTCTCCAAGGAGACAATTCTATTGAAATGCCAAGACATGTTTTTATTTCAAAGCAAACTATTCAATAATTGCTGTTTGTTGATGTGTAAACAGTAGTGCGATTTTATTTTACCCAATTAAAATTTTGAAATACCCAATTGCTTCAGAAATGATGGAGTGACAATACTCAATTACTAGTCTCCATTTACACATTTATGAATTCTGTTTTCAGGGTCGGAGAAATGTACAAAGTTGGATGATGCTTCTACTGATGCTCCAGCATGCAAAAAGTTTAAGCAGGGTAAGTTGAGGGCCTTAGGTTTAAGCAGGGTATGTTGAGGGCCCAATGTTTAAGCAGGGTATGTTGAGGGCCCTAAGCAGGGGGGCCCTAAGGTTAAACATGGTAAGTTGATGTCCCTATGTTTAAGCAGGGTACATTAAGTTAAGGGCCCAAAGTTTATGCAGGGTAAGTTCAGGGCCCTAGGTTTAAGCAAGGTAAGTTCAGGGCCCTAGTTTTAAGCAGGGTAAGTTGAGGGTCCTAAGTCTAAGCAGGGTAAGTTGAGGGCCCTACGTTTAAGCAGGATAAGTTGAGGCCCTGGATTTAAGCAAGGTAAGTGAGGGCCCTAAGTTTAATCACTGTAAGTTGAGGGCCCTAACTTTCAGCAAGGTAAGTTGAAGGTTCAAGCAGGGTAAGTGGAGGGCACTAAGTGTAAGCAGGGTAAGTGGGAGCCAGGCTTTTCCCCAGCCCATTATAGCGCTGGGGTGCCCCAGCGCCTTAATTTTAAAAACAAGGTACACTAACGCTCTAGATTTCGGATAGAATGTAAAAAAGTTAAATTTTGATATATTTTTATGCCACCGGGTTTCGAAGAAACGGGTGGCATATAGTGTTTGGACCGTCCGTCCGTCCGTCACACTTTTCGTTTAACCACTTTGTCACAGTTTCTCAAATTTGCTGCAAGTGGCATCCGCGTTCGACAGACGCATTTCTTGTTTCATTTAGTTTCAGTTCCATTTGATCCTTGCAAGCACTATAAGAGTATACCCCAGCACCTTAAATTATTTCTGGGGAAAGGCCTGGGGGCCCTTAGTTTAAGCAGGGTAAGTTCAGGGCTGTAGGTTATAAAGGTTTAAGCAGGGTAAGTTTTTTCATTTGTTGAGTAAGCAAAAAGCCGAGAATATCAAAAATGGGCCGAAAAGCAGTGCTTCAGATAAGCTTTAGTCTTTAAAGTGTGTTTTACCCCAAACATATTTTTCAATGTTGAAATTAGATTTTCAAACCGTATTCACCACCCACTTGAATTGTAGTGGTGAAAACTAAACTTATTCCATTCCAATTATTTATAAACTTGTTAACTGAACAGACATACACAACTATGTCCATCTGTACTTGATACTTAAAAGTGTGGTTAAGGACAAACATATTTTCAGCTGAAATTTTCTAAATACTGAAATGTCAAAGCTGATTTGTACTCCCTCAGATCTATATCAATGCTGGTTTCCTGATTTTCAATGCTGATGTACCCCAACAATATGCTTATCTGTAGCGTATTTCACCAACATTGCAAAGTATACTTATCTAGCAAAGTATACTTTGAGGGAGTAATCATTTATTTTTCCCAAAATGCATTATTTCATATAGAACTAACCACTGCATACATTTGATGATTAAAAGTATGCATAATTATTTTACTGGATGTATTACATGTGATAATGTAATAAATTCAGTACATTGTAGAATAAAAATTAATCAATTTATCCTAAAATTGCTAGTAAAGTATACTTTGCAATGTTGATGAAATCACAGGTGGAAGACTCTGACCTATGACACCAACAAAAATGCCTATTAAAAAAATCCCATTACCCCACCCACTTGGTCTCGTACAGTACCATATGCTATATAAAGGTGAGTATAAATAGGGCCATTATAGAAAGAGCCCTCTCTTTTCCGGCTCGCACAAACACAATAAACATCGATTGAATGTATGACTTCTGTCTCTGGCAATCGATAAAGGTATTAGGTGTGTGAATATACTAACTTCAAATCACTGTTTCCAGCATTTATTCAGTTATTCGCATTTTGTATACCCCATCCAAAGCGAAATTTGCGTGTACGAAAGAATCTCACACAGAATCGGAGGCCGTCCGGCTGGATTATCGGTCATATTTGGCCGATAGCTGATCGCCAGCTCAAACTAAAGTTATGCACCATGACCATATACATTAGAGACTCCAACCATACAAAGTTCGTCCAATTGTGATCGTTCGCCGATCTAAAAAACACTTTTTTCTATAATTTCGTTCATTATCTGGAACTGGGTCAATGCACTATCTTCCATAATACAATCACCGAAGCGTCTATGTAAGAACATCTCTGATTGGTTAAACCTAAAAATAGACGCGAGGACTTTCCCTTTTCAGGGTTTCCGGAAGACATAATCTGATAGTACGCGAATCATGAATGAAAGTCAATAAAATTAGAAAAAAGTGTTTTTTAGATCGGCGAACGATCACACAATTGAACGAACTTTGTATGGTTGGAGTCTCTAATGTGTATGGTCATGGTGCACGACTTTAGTTTGAGCTGGCGATCAGCTATCGGCCAAATATGACCGATAATCCTGCCGGACGGCCTCCGATTCTGTGGGAGATTCTTTCGTACACGCAAATTTCGCTTTGGATGGGGTATACAAAATGCGAATAACTGAATAAATGCTGGAAACAGCGATTTGAAGTGAGTATATTCACACACCTAATACCTTTATCGATTGCCAGAGACAGAAATCATACATTCAATCGATGTTTATTGTGTTTGTGCGAGCCGGAAAAGAGAGGGCTCTTTCTATAATGGCCCTATTTATACTCACCTTTATATAGCATATGGTACTGTACGAGACCAAGTGGGTGGGGTAATGGGATTTTTTTAATAGGCATTTTTTTTGGTGTCATAGGTCTGAGTCTTCCACCTGTGGGTGAAATAGGTTACTGGTACGCTGCAAAAGAGGCCCAAACCTTAAAATTGTCCCCCTTAAATGTGAGACTCCGACGCAATACTGTTGACAGTTTGGTTGATTGCCCTTCAGATTGTGCAATGATGAATCATTATTGCAGGTCGCCTGCCCTTCAAGCCACTTGAGGCAAGCCCCCAACTTGTAAATGGCACAACACCGCTGGGCAGCAAGAAACGGAAACTCTCTGACAATGAATCTCCAAGTGCAAAACTGCCGAAAACGAGCGTGGGGAAACTGCAGCTGAAACCCCCGGCGAGCGAGTGTGACGCTGAGGTGAGCAGTAGCTCGGAGGCTGACACCGCACACACACCGGGCCACCAGAAGGGCACAAAGAAAATGAACACCTTGGATAAGTTTTTCAAGCCGAAGACAAAATGCGATTCGGAAGAGATTTCATCAACGAATGAATGTAAAGGGACGGAAGAGATTACATCGACAAACGAGTGTGTTTCCATTGATTTAACCGATGATATGGACTGTGATACAGATAATTCTGACCAATCTGCTCAACCTACTGACGACGTCAACGCTTCTTGTGAGGTAACGAGTGTCGTTGGTGCTGAATCTCCAGTAAAGTCAGAGCAGAAATGTCTTGACAGTGCTGATTGTGTAGATAAATCAGCTGAAGCTAAACCTAGTGAAATTGTTAACAAGAGCAGTTGTGGTGATGCTGATATTGTGATCAACGATGACTCTGATGATGCGTCGGAAGATAACGAAAACATTTCAGAGGAAGAATTCAACAAAGGTGAACTGGAAACGTCGTTTGTGTCGAATGTATCCGTGGTGGAAGCTGCCTGCAAAACTCCTACAAAGGGCAAGACCTCCGAATCAGTGTTAATGCAAACCCCCATAGCTGTTGGCAACTCTACGTCTGATGCTACGTCGGATGCTGGTTCAGCTACGTCGTCTTCTCTGAGCGTGGAACCGGCGAATGATGACACTACTTCGGCATCGGAGAAGAAAAAGGTGACACCTCGACCAGTAAGTATGCAGTGCTCCAGATAAAGAGCGTATTGGCGTATTTTACACACTATATTACACACTACATATTTAATATTTTAGCGGAATACACATTGATTATCAAAAGTCGGAGTACAAAATAATCACAGCAATGTGAAAAGTTGCATTGATTTTCAAATTGAGTTGTGAAAATACTGCAATAATGTTGAAAATTTATAGTGTTTGCTTTTTGCATCTCAAATACATATGGGCCGCGCTCTGGGAAAACCAGCCTTAATGACACAATTTTTGATTTTCACTTTTTTACATTTTCTGATGCGGACACCTTTCAAAAACAATATTCTGAAAAGAAAATGCAATTATGCTTCATAGTTTTTGTTTTATCTTGATTTTTGCAGCACCATGTGAATCACACACGGAAAAAAACGAGAAAATGACGTTATTGAATTTTTGAAATCTAAAAGGCATGAAACTCAATTCCCTGCATTCTCGTGGCCCAGTCTTGAGGGTCTGATGTTGCTAGGAGGTCGTGGAGCATGCTCCCCCGGAAATTTTTGAAATCTAAGAGGCGTCCAATGCCATTTCCTGCATTCCTGCAGTCTGTAAAGTTCACATTAACACTGTTTTCTTGTTAACAATTATTGGATTTACATTTATTGAGCATAGGCTGCATATACAGCCTATGCTCAATAAATGTAAATCAATCAATTGAAATTTCAAGACGATCCTAAATTTGCACTTACGAAGATTTTAGTCATGCGAAGTTTAGTCCCTTGGCTGCCCACCGCCGCCACTGCCACCCACCCCCTACAACCGAGGGAAGATATTGTTAGGCGTGTAGTTATTGTGCGGGCAACCCGTCTCGACCCTGTCTATGAATTTACTGCCAGTAAGCTGTGTATTTGCTTAAATACCCAATTAAAATTGCCAAAAACCCAATTGAAATCGGGAAGTAGCGAGTATCAAAAAGCAATACACATTTTCTGGTACCTTTATCATGCTGCAGAAAACAATAAACAGACCACAAATATAGCATATTTTTCTTATTTTCAATGAAAACACATCTTGGTATTTCATTAGATTTGTCTAATATAACCCTGGCCTCACATGCAGAATTTTTATGTTCAGATTTTTGTATATGCAGCATATGCTCAATAAATGTAAATCCAATAATTATTAACAAGAAAACAGTGTTAATGTGAACTTTACAGGATTTGCACTTACAAACATTTTAGTCGTACGATGTTTAGTGAAACGGGCCCCTGGTGGCTACCTAATTATGTTCGCAGTAAATATGCATGTTGTACAATACCAACTCACTAAATACTAAAACATGGTTGGCCCAGTGTCACCAAAAACTCACCATGATGCGATATGCCAGGAACCGTGTATATTTGGCACTACCATAATGTGACATCTATGATAAGCTTATTTTTCTGACAATATCCAAATTGTATTTTTATGTTGATTTTCGAAACATTCGACAGGCGAAACAGTAAGTTAAATTAAATTAATTTATCAGAATACGTGTTCCAGTTAATGAGCCAACTGTTTACATTTTCTTTAATAAAAGTAACGTTTGCGGGCACACTTTCACGTAATCTGAACAGGACCGTTTAGCACAATTAGTAAAGAGCGCACACATGCACCCCGGGTTCGATCCTCAATTTGTAAGTACATGGTGGTGGTCTGATGGTGGTCGCCGGACAAGATAAGTTTGTTTTCTTTGAGTATTCCAGTTTCAACCCAAATTAAGAAACATAGAGACGCCGACTACAATTGTTCCCGCGTTTGTATTGTATAAATAATTGTAAATAAAGTTTAAAAGAAATATTAGCAATATGATCACATAATACTGATTTTGTGATGTGTTATCAAAAAATACCGGTCGTATGATTATTTAGTTTCAAATGTCATTGCACAAGTCGTCCATATATATCATGTATATTATAAAAATCATTTGCAATATGACCATTTGTATAAAAAATAATCGACAAAATCACTACGTGTTTTCTTGAAGGAAACCAGAAGAAAAAAAACAGACAACTTTCTGAACTACTACGCATATCCAAAATTAATTTTTTTGTGAGCCAGATTACGGTTATAAATAGGACAACTTCTTGCAATGACTCCACTAACTATTTCGAGTGTCAAAATCCAGTGTGACGTTAGTCAACTTAAGTGTAACTTTGCGACTTCATTTTCAGGCTTTCAGGACGTTAATTGTCATTAAGGCTGATTTTCACAGAGCGCGGCCCATATGTAAGGGTGATTCCAAAATTAAACGTGGGGGGGGGGGGGCGACACTCAAATTATTTACTGATGGGTGGTGGGGTCTGCATGAAATTAAAATGTATGGGTGGTGGAGTCCACAGGAAATTCTAATTGATGCATGGTGGGTGCCAGTGAATAACAGTAATTATTTAATTATGGGCTCCAGTGAAAACCGACAATTATTTAATTATGGGATTGAGTGTAACACGGCAATTATTTAATTGTGGGTTCGCAGTGTAAAACTGCAGAACATTAATGGTGGTATCGGTAATTATCATACGTCACGTCCCGCGCGTTTTTGTCCACTCGAGCGAAAAAATACGCGCGGGAAATTGTGGGTTCGCGGTTTCGCCGTGTAAAACTGCAAAAAATTTATGGTGTTATCGGTAATTACCATACATCTCGTCAGAGACATAGAATAGCCTCGATCAATTAGTTTCGGAACACCTAACGACATGTGCTTCCTTCATTCAGTGGAACAACAAAGTTCAAACAAAATAAATCAATAAAGAAGGAAAACTATTCAATTAAGATAAAAACTTACCGTAGGAATTACAAATTTCCGATTACAGTGCGACCCCGTTAGTACACGGAAGTCCGGCGACATACAACCTTCCGTGTTGCTTATGCGAACCGTGCTATATCCGTTCTCGCCCAAGACGCATCATAATGTCAACAAAAAATACATGTACACTGTACACTGTGACTGCGAATGAACGACGTCGCCAATGCCTATAATATGCCATAAGTTTTCACTGTTATCTTCGCATGTAATAAATATATTGAATCCAAGAATTGTTAACGTCATGTTTTATTTATTCATCATGTTCATGTAGAATGTAGATCTACGCAGGTCCGTGCAATCCATTATTGTAAACGCGTGTTGTAAACACGTGTAGCCATCATCATTCGATGACGCAATGACCCAATGACCGATATCCTGTTCCATCAGCTGCAACGTCACGTGACAAGCTCGTGCGTTGCAATCTGTGTTTACTCATATGGTGAGCACAGGTGGAAGAATCGGACCTATGACACCAACATAAATGCCTATTAAAAAAATCTCATTATCCCACCCACCTGGTATCGTACTGTACATGACGTTAATAATAGAACGAGATCAAGTGAGTGGGGTAATGGATATTTTTGTTATGGTCATTTTCTTTGTGTCACACGTCCGACTATTCCACCTGTGGGTTTGAGAACGCACAGAGTTTTAACCCTTTCAACACCACAGACCTGTATAGACATGTTTTGCCCGATGTGTTATAATATTGCACCAGTTCATGAGGTAATCAGGCTTATCACGTGAGATTTTCGACGAAGATGACTCTGATAATAGTGTACATTTTCTGTAAACGATATCGAATGTTGACGAATATTAAATTAGTAATTATTACGCATTTGCTCTGAAAATGTTATCAACTTTCCGATATATTTGCAGAAAAAAGTCAAATCATTCTCGGCGAAAATCTCAGTTATATAATAAAGTTGATTATCTCATGCACTGGCTCAATTATGACGTAGCGAAACAAGGCCAGTTGTCACGTACATATTTGTGTACATGCGCCGGGGGCGTGGGCAGTGCTGTAACAATTTAGTTAATCTGGGTTGAGTTAATCTGCGCGACTGATACGCGATCTCCGATTGGTCAGCCTTTACACCTAATTAATATTCCACCAATGGTGAGCGCGAACGCATGCCGGAAAAATGAAATCGAGCACATAACAATTAGCACTGCTTTGTTACTGGGACCAATAATTGTTGATGTTATTCCCAGTTTGCTCGGATTAATTTACGAAATGTGCAAACGTTATCAGCTGCACATTCACATCGGTGAGATAAAAGGAGGCTATGCGTCCATAAAAAAAAAAAAAAATCCATTTTGGGTCTAATTTGGGAAAGAATCGCAAATTTAACACGATTTCTGACAATAGTCGTGTTACAAATTTATCATGATTTTGATATACAAATAGGCAAAAGAATTGGGAGCCAAGGCA
This sequence comes from Conchocele bisecta, assembly GCA_029237695.1. Classification (NCBI taxonomy): domain Eukaryota; kingdom Metazoa; phylum Mollusca; class Bivalvia; order Lucinida; family Thyasiridae; genus Conchocele; species Conchocele bisecta. Next base: position 57,715,940 of record CM055276.1, on the reverse strand, counting down.
CAACCGTGTACTAACCGAAATCGGGTTATAGTGAAGCGTGTACTAACGGGGTCGCACTGTATTTACATTTTTTCCAGACGCTCAAGTTATGGACGTCAGTAACTCGTTACGTTACCCAGTCTAACGGGTTTCGGAACGATTTGGCTACTCCAGAATTACTCCCGCGTACCAGACCCGATGTCGTCGAAATCATGCATACTCGTATTACAGATGTTATTCAACATATCAAATCGCCTTAAACATGTTAATGGGTGTATTTAAATATAACAGTGTATTCTTAAATATGTTTCTATAATTATTTGCATCCATTCCTTTGCTCGATCATTATGTTTGTGTATGTGAATATGCTGGTATGTGAATATGGCCGATACACGTTCATCTTTTTAGTTAGTGCTGACTACAAGTGTTTGTCACATTGTTTCTTACATAAACAGTTGTATATTCCATATATTATTCAGACAAATATACTTTAAAACACCATTATCATGATTATGCCATAAACTTTGTATGCTCAAATTTTACACATCCCAGTTGATTTATTTTTAAAAAATAGCCAACTTGAGTAGCATACAAACCGATCGAATTTAACCCTATCTCAAAACAAGGTCATGTAATGTGTTTACTGCAGCAGCCGCAATATACCGCTGTGAAAGCTGTCAACAGTTTTAATGCAATAAAAGGTAGTGTAGCTGACCTTATAAGGGTGATGACAAAAGGTGATAATTTTTTTGGACATATTTAACCCCCATGAACAAAAACAAAGGATACATCACATTTTGGATGTTGATTTTCCACGTTTTTTCTGTGGTGAATGTACTTCTGTGTTTTCCAGGGTTACCCCATCGAAAACTGTGGTACAATTCGCGAAATCAAGCGCGCTATGCGTTATATCCGTTGGTGTTCCGAAACACAGTGTGTTCCATTTCACATTGATTGACGATACAGAGATTGGCAGGTTCCTATTAATGCTATTTATTGTAGTAATTGTATCCCCCGGACTCCGTCGGGGGATACTATGGATTTGACAGCGCGCCGCGTCCGCCGCAGACACTTCTTGTCAGGAGCATAACTCGAACACCCTTTGGAATATTTTCATGAAACTTCACACATGCATAGACCACGACCCAAAGGTGTGTCGCGCACAAGAATGACAACTCTTGCATAGCTAATTTTTGAGTTATCTCCCTTTTTTGTTTCTCGTACTGATTTCGTGTCCGGAGCATAACTCCACCACCCTTTCGAATATTTTCATGAAACTTCACACATGCATAGACCACGACCCGAAGGTGTGTCGCGCACAAGAATGACAACTCTTGCATAGCTAATTTTTTAGTTATCTCCCTTTTTTGTTTCGCGCACTGATTGACCATAACTCGACCACCCTTTGGAATATTTTTATGAAACTTAACACATTCAATTAGACCACGAACCGAAGGTGTGTCGTGCACAAGAATGACAACTCTTGCATAGCTAGTTTTTGAGTTATCTCCCTTTTTTGTTTTCGCTCACTGATTTCCTGTCCGGAGCATAACTCGACCACCCTTTGGAATATTTTCATGAAACTTCACACATGCATAGACCACGACCCGGAGGTGTGTCGCGCACAAGAATGACAACTCTTGCGTAGCTAATTTTTCAGTTATCTCCCTTTTTTGTTTTGCGCACTCTACAAACTGGACAATAATGCATGAAGACCTGTTTTCTCGTCTGCTCTGTATACCTTTTCTCATGTGCTCTGTACACCTTACCTGTAGAGAGAACAATAGAAACTGGGAGAACCATGTGCTAGCATGTGCAGATGTCCAGTGCTTGACCACTGCTGACCAGGTAATTTATACAGGTAAATCACTACATTGGGTACTGTGTTGAAAATATTGTGGCATTATGTGGACCTCTGCAGATATATGTAGATAAATATAGGACTATTAAAAAAAAATCTGGTCTCCAATAGCAAGCATTATTATTTTTAAACTTTTTTTTTTCATTTTTTTTTTTTGTAATTTTTTTTTTCAAATTATTTTTCAATTTGACTGGAAAAAAAATCTGGGCTTCAGTAGCAAGCATTGTTATTTTTAAACTTTTTTTTTCCATTTTTTTTTTTTTTTTTCATTTTTTTTTTTTTTTTCAAATTATTTTTCAATTTTTGTCCAGTAGCATAAGGTCGTAAGTGCTATATACAGACTATTCACCTGTGCATGTGCTAGCATGTGCAACTGACCACTGACCACTTACAGGTAATTTATACAGGTAAATGATTATATTACATTTCCGTAAACTGTGTTGAAAATATTGTGGCATTATGTGGACCTGTGCAGATATATGTAGATAAATATAGGACTATTCAAAAAAATTCTGGGCTCCAGTAGCAAGCATTATTATTTTTAATTTTTAAACTTTTTTTCCATTTTTTTTTTCATTTTTGTTTGCAAATTCTTTTTCAATTTTTGTCTAGTAGCATAAGGTCGTAAGTGCTATATACAGACTATTATCATATAATAAAACAATTATTGACTAGTGAGCCATAGAATATAATCTGATATTCTATGGTTCACTTGTCAATAATTGTATAATATGTTCGGGCCAGTGAAAATTGCTTTCGGGCCCAGGCTCGAGGTCAAGGCGGGACAAGGCGAGGCATCTGATTCCGCGGAATTCTTGTTTACTTATCTCCCTTTGTTGTTTCGTGCTCTGATTTTGTATCCAGAGCATAACTCGAACACGCATATACGCATTGCTCTCTAATGGTCCTCTACCGCCCTGTGCCAAATCCACGTTCGTTCTGCCCCCGTCAAGCCCAGGGTCAAGGTCACATACTTAGTGCTTCAAAAACATTAACGCTTGGTAAATATCTTATACTTTCTGTTTTCTTTCATGGATCATGGATCATCTTCATATTTCATATATGCATTGCTCTAATGGTCCTCTACCGCCCTGTGCCAAATCCACGTTCGTCCTGCCCCACCAATCCCAGGGTCAAGGTCACATACTTGGTGCTTCAAAAACTTTAACGCTCAGGTAAATATCTTATAATTTTTATTTCCATTCACGGATCAACTTCATATTTCATATACGCGTTGCTCTAATGGTCATCTACCGCCCTGTGCCAAATCCACGTTCGTCCTGCCCCCGCCAAGCCCAGGGTCAAGGTCACATACTTGGTGCTTCAAAAACTTTAACGCTCAGGTAAAAGAAAAGAAAATTTTGACTTGCAATTTGGCCTCATTTATTATCAAAGCGATATGTGGGACATCCGTGTTCTATGAACACATTTTCTAGTTTATTAAACTTCACACATGCATAGAAGACGACCCAAAGGTGTGTCGCACGTAAGAATGACAACTCTTGCGTCGTTAATTTCTTAGTTATCTCCCTTTGTTGTTTCGTGCACTGATTTCGTGTCTGGAGCATAACTCGAACACCCTTTGGAATATTTTCATGAAACTTCACACATGCATAGACCACGACCCTAAAGGTGTGTCCCGCAAGAATGACAACTCTTGCATCACTAATTCTTTAGTTATCTCCCTTTGTTTTTCCGTCACTGATTTTGTCTCCGGAGCATAACTCGAACACCCTTTTTTCAAACTACTTGTGTATCTGGGGAGGGGGATACACATGCGCTTGTCGACAAGCGTCCATTTCTAGTTTTCAGGTGAAACTGAGTTTTCCGCATACATTACATGCACGTACGTACGTAGAACGCAATTCAAACTAGCATGCTTTTATAAATATGTGCGTACGTACATGTAGAACGCAAATCCAACACGCATGCTGTCTACACATGCATGGCCAAATCGTATTTCCAAAAGCGGAAGGCGAGATCGAGATCAAGATCGCAAATACGCGAGATTGTAACATAAACAAAAATATACCGCCGTACCCACCCATCCCCAACTAGCACATTTGCGACATATCATTTTCGGTCTAGCTGCACATCTGATGGTGTTTACAATCATCAGTCGGTAATCCATTTTCACGTGCAAAGTGTGACTGACCTTTAGAACTCGGCGGAAAATAACATACCAAAACCACGCTATGTAGTCGCTCACGTCATCGAATTGACGCATTAGCTTGTGCAGTTTGATTTCTTGATAAAAGCAAGATTTGGCAGCACATGAGAATCGTCTCCTAAATAAGACGATTCTCATATTTTATCAAAATATGTTTTTGTAAAGAAATACCAATATATTCAGGTTTTCTTTTCACATTTGTCCGATGACTTAATAAAACATGTTTTGGCAACACATAAGAATCGTCTCCTTAGACGAATCTAATATTTTGTAAAAACAAAATTGTTTTCACAAATTCACATTTGTTTGATTTCTTAGACCGTGCAAACAATTGACAAATTCAGAAATCAACAACTTAATTTATGTTTCTCGAGTCCGGTTTCATATGGTGGCGAGGAAATACGATCGATTACACACCGTGAAAATCTTGTTTGAACGCAAATGTCAATTGTCACGTAGGCCATTTCAGTTTACCGCGCGTTACGTCAGCTGTTATTCTAAGTACGTATGGTCGCTCGTTATGGGCATTACTTTCTTTCGTTTATAAGGTCGGTCAGTAATTTGTATTGATGGGTGGTGGGGTTGACATAAACAAAAATTATGGATGGGTGGTGGGGCTGGCTTTTTTTTATTATTATTTACAGGGAGGTGGGTTTTTTTCTTCTTTCTAAATGATGGGTGGTGGGGTTCGGTAATATTTTAAATTGATGGTTGCTGGGGGTCAACGAAAATTGTTATTGTTGGGTGGTGGGGTTTCATGTGTTTCTTGGAAAATAAGGAAAATATGCCATATTTGTGGTATGTTTATTGTTTTCTGCAGCATGATAAAGGTACCACAAAATGTGTATTGCTTTTTGATACTCACTACTTCTGATTTCAATTGGGGTTTTGGCAATTATAATTGTGTATTTAAGCAAATACCCAGCTTATATGGAGCATTGTATCTGAATGTGAATTCATCAGGACCGCTGTGCCTATTTCATCATGAAACAGTATATCAGGGATTCCGCTGGGGAAAATAAAAAAATCGCCACTTCAAAAAAAATAAAACAATTGACGATAAAAATTTTCGAAAATAAATCCAAAAAAAAAAAAAAATGTTTTTGGATTTTTTTCCCCGAAAATTGTAATTTTTTATCGCCAATTGTTTATTAATTGTTTGTTTATTTTTATCGCCAATTACTAAAGTGGTGATCGCCAGCGGAATCCCTGGTATATGCGGGCATGGGGGCAACACCAGTGACACTATGTGATGTCTATGGGGATTTAACATGGGGAAAACAATTTGCAATAACATCAATATTGGACCAAATTCACGAAATAAAAAGGCTCAATCTTAAATTTTTTATAAAATTTAATACTATCGAAAAAAATATTATTTTTACATTGTTTATATAGCTGTAAAATTTGGGCAGGACTGTTTCATGAAACAGCCATTAGTAACTGGCGCAAACTTCTGATGAAAATGTGTTTATGCAATATATTCTGCATGTAGCTGAATGGTAATTCGTCAGGAAATCCGGCACCTATTTCGGCAGCACCATGTATTATAGGAATGAATGGCCTTTTTGTGGAATTTATCGGGGTATAAACTTGGAAAAGTCGCGGGAATACTGGACGAAGGCCGGAAGGCCTTGTCCAGTATTCCCGCGACTTTTCCAAGTTTATATCCCCGATAAATTCAACAAAAAGGCCATTCATTCCTTATATTCCAGCATTTTAAATAAATTCATCAAGAAAATGTGTTTATTTTCCGTTTTCTTAAGAATTATTTTAACTGCGCCTGACGGTTACAGAAAGTAGTTCGGCATGGGAGTTTACTGGGATATAAATTTTGGACAGAGACTTGCTACGGGCCAATCAAATGTTAGGGAATTGTGTAAATATTTTTGTGCTGGAATTATACTATGTTTCCCGTCAGGTATCGGCGAGTAAGAGAAAGGAGACGGAGGAGAAGAGGAAACAGAGAGAGAAGGAGAGAGATGATAAGCGTATACAAAAGGAGAGAGAACGAGAGGAGAAGGAGAGGGAGAGATTGGAGAAGAAACGACAGAAGGACGAGGAGAAAGCGGAGAAGGAAAGGCTGAAACAGGAAGAAAAGGTACGATTGTGTCTGAAGAAATGTAACTTATGGGATTTGTGACCAGCTCCTGATCCAATCGCACACTCCTATAGTCTGACAACCATCTATGTTGTTTGTTAGAAGCATGACGGGTGTTTCATTGATGTAATTGTGAACAGTGTAAATCCTGTTTCACTAAACTTTGTACGACTAAAATGTTCGTACATGTAAGTGCAAATTTAGGATCATCTGGAAATTTCAATTGATGGATATACATTTATTGAGCATATGCAGCCTATGCTCAATAAATGTATATCCAATAATTGTTTACAAGAAAACCGAGTTAATGTGAAATTTACAGACTGTCATAATTTTGCACTTACAAACATTTTAGTCGTACAAAGTTTAGTGAAACGCACCCAAGATGCTGGAGAAAATGTCCGGACACACAAAGTTGTATGTCCAACCATGACGTTTGTGTTCAGGTCTTTATGTACATTTCGAGGTACATAGTCGCCACCCTGTCCATTTGTCTGAGATATGTGTTAATGTTTTTTGGCTACCTATTAGTCCAGTGGGTGGCAGGTGGGAGCATGTCAGAGCTCGCGATAAGCTGCGTATTTGCGTAAAGACCCAATTAAAATTGCCAAAAACCCAATTGAAATCAGTAGTATACAGAAAACAATAAGCAGACCACAAATATAGCATATTTTCTTATGTTTCCATGAAAACACATGTTGGTATTTCATTAGAATTGTCTCCAAGGAGACAATTCTAATGAAATACCAAGACGTGTTTTCATTTAGAAGCAAACTATTCAATAAGTGCGGTCTGCTGATGCGTAAACAGTAGTGCGATTCTATTTTACACAATTAAAATTTTGAAATACCCAATTGCTTCAGAAATGATGGAGTGACAATACTCAATTACTAATTCCTTATCTGGAGCCCTGGCATGTGATGGGTAATTTAACGATCGGGGTTCATCCTTACTGGAATTCCGACTGGAGACCTGGTTTGGCCCTCACATAATTCTTTGGCATTTTGTATGTGACAGTTGAATCTGGTTATATCCCTTATGTGAATATTACAGGTATTCGTAATCCTATTTTAGGGGAAGGGGCCTAGTGACTTTGGTGTGGTATGGACCTGTCACCAGGTCAGGTTATTCTAATTTCAGGACTGAATATATATATGTATCTCGATGTAAATATTCCGTTCTGATTTTGGGATTTTCCCCCCAATGCAGCAGGTTAAAACTGGATTGAACCCGTTTGCCCGGCCTTACATGACCATAGCTGTTGATATGCCGTTAAACACCAATAAACAAACAAACCTACTAGTCTAGTGGACTGAGGAAAATAGTTAACACACATTATTATATAGGGAAACGTGTACTTGGGACTGAGAATTTGACTTGGAGTTATCAGTCGTTCGACTGAAGAGAGTTTGAGTTAGTGTAGACTGTGTACCTATTTGTCATCGTCCATACTTTCGTTCTATAGCTCACCCATGAGGCCCGTGTGCTCATGGTCAAGGTCAAATGACTTAAAAATGTAAATTGCAGGATAAGCGAGAAAAGGAGAGACTGGAGAAATTGGCACAAAAAGGGGAAGAAAAGAAGAAGAAAGAAGCAGAAATTGGGTAATTATCTTTTCTCAACAAAAACCTCGAGATTCGTTCTCATTTTCTAGCCTTTCAGGGATGGGTTGTGGCCTAAGGGATGTGGCATTCGACTTCAATACCGGAGGTTGCAAGTTCAATCCTCACCCTAGGGATGGGTCGTGGCCTAGGCCCTAAGTGATGTGGCATTGGGCTTCAATTCGAGAGGTTGTGGGTTCAATCCTCACCCAAGGATGAGCCGTGGCCTAGGGGATATGGCATTGTACTTGAATACTGGAGATTTTGTGGGTTCAATTCTGACCCAGGGATGGGCCATGGCCTAGGGCTAGGGGATATGGCACTGGACTTACATACTGGAGGCTGTGGGTTCAATCCATACCCAGGGATGGGCCGTGACATAATACTGGAGGCTGTATTTCCACATTGCTGTGAGTATTTTGTACTCCCACTGTTGATAATCAATGCGTATTCAGCTCAAATAGGTGTGTAAAATAAGCCAATACACATCTTATCAGGAGCTCTGTATTTCCTAGCTGATAAACTCGATGTCAAAGACACTAGCCCGCCCGTTATTCTGTATGTGCTAATAACGATCTATGTTGCTTGTTAGAAGCATAACGGGTGTTTCATTGATGGAATGGCGAACAGTGGAAGATATGCACTGGTCGCAAAACCCATAAGCCCCATTTCTCCAGTCAGAGACACAAATTAAACTGTGGTGCTGTGCTCTATAAGACTTAATGGTTTGGCTGTGGAATATCAAACTTGTCTATGCAGTTATCAGAGCTCCAGATAAGCTGCGTATTTGCTTAAATACCCAATTAAAATTGCCAAAAACCCAATTGAAATCAGAAGTAGCGAGTTAGGAGTATCAAAAAGCAATAAGTTTGTGGTACCTTTATCATGCTGCCGAAAACAATAAACAGACCAAAATTATAGCATATTTTTATTATGTTCCATGAAAACACATCTTGGTATTTCATTAGAATTGTCTCCAAGGAAACAATTCTAATGAAATGCCAAGTTATGCTTTCATTTTGAAGCAAACTATTCAATAATTGCTGTCTGTTGATGTGTAAACGGTAGTGATTTTATTTTACCCAATTACAATTTTGAAATACCCAATTGCTTCAGAAATGATGGAGTGACAATACTCAATTACCAATTCCTTATCTGCAGCACTGAGTTATAAATAGAAAACGGTCCGACAGTTGAGAGAAGGGAACTTGGGACATTTCTCCAGTTACCTCCACATTTCTAATACAGGGCAAAGAGTGACGAGAAGAAAAAACGTGAGGAAGAGAAACGGCAGAAAGAAGAGGAGAGAAAGTTGAAGGAGGAACAAAAACATAAAGAAGATGAGGAAAAGGTAGAAACACACGTTTACGGGTAACCCAATTTTTATGTCTATAAACGAAGATTGACTTACAGCCAGAATAAGTTCATTACACTGTGAAAATGAAATGGTATGCTGTACATAAATCCTATACAGTCGAGCACCAGTATCTCGAAGTGACTAGGTTTGAGAGCGATGAAGTGACATGTCAAATATTTTTGCGAAAAATATGAAGTCATTTTACCCATTACACCACGAGTAACAACCACCAATTAATTAATGACCAAAGGTAGTAAGCGAATCAACATTACAAGGTGGCGTAACGACTCTCAGTCACTTGCGTAAATGAGCAGCGTGATATGCTCGATGAATCGTGACAAACACTCAAATTTATCCAGGTAGAGTAATTAAGCAAACAACCCAAGGTAGGTGTGAATTTATTTTGTTTTGTTTGATAATATGTTTGGAAAATTAGTGTCAACCAAATCGATCTTGGCAGCCAGGCACTTAGGCGTTTTATCCAAGCGTTTATGTGATCGAAATAGCGAAGAGATTTTAACATCTTTTTATACGAAGGGGACAGAATGAACTGTCGAGATAGAGAACATATACCAGATAGGGCATGGTCGAGATAGCCGAGGAAATTTATATTAAACAAATAAAGATATAATTTGGGACTTTAGTGAATCATCGAGATACTGGTGCTCAACTGTATATGCACATCGCTAAATAATTCAGCTAATGGTCAACAATAAAGTACATTTGTAATCGGGTAGAAATTATTTCTTATGCAAACAAAATAGTGATTATTTTATGTGTCGAGTTGTACAATAATAACAAGAATATATGTTTTACTTCAATTCATTTTAATCCCGAATTACTAATGATAATTACTATAAATAATAGTCGGTGAAATTAAAGGGGAGTAATTACGTTAATATCATGAAAAAAAAATTGTTTTGACACGGTATTGAAAAACATAATGTAAACTAGAGCAGCTTGAGCTGCATCAACGGTTTGAGCCTCAAACATTGATTTCATGTGTAACTAAGCTTTAGCCCAAGGTGTAAACTATCGGTTGCAAAAAGAATTTCTGAAGTTTTAGAATGAACAGTCCAACATTATTGTGTTTCGCATCATCACACCGATGTGGGGCCGGTTAGCTTAGAGATAGAGCGATGGACTCGGAGCGAGGGATACCGGGTTCGATCCTCAGCCAAAGTTTTAGCTAAAGGACTGAAATATCGACTACAGTAAAAACAATTGAAATCGAATGATAAATAACGAAGCTGACGTCACATCCGTTTGCTTTATTTTGAAAACTTGAAAAAATACGTTTATCTTAAAAGTTATGGTCCATGGGTGAAGCCTTTTCAAATTTGTTAAAATGGAGGTCATCGCTAATCCAAGATGGCCGCCGTCTAAAAATAGCATAAATTCTTAAAAAAATCTTCATCTCATGAACCGCTTGCCGGATTTCGACGAAACTTGGTAGGAATGATCGATGTACATTGCTCTTTCAAAGTTGTTAAAATGGTGACCCCGGGGTCAAAAATGGGCGGGGCGTGGCCCATGGGGTCAAATTGGGGTCAAATTTTATTTTTGACCGAATATGGTCATGTCATATATCAAATTGAAGGTATCAATGAGGCGATCACTCTGGTGCATTTTCTGTCGAAATCGGATTGTTATGTCATCCAAGATGGCCGCCGAAAGGTCAAAAGGTCGTTCTTTTATTAGAGATTTCAAAATTCTTCTTCACATGAACCGCTTGGCCCATGGTAGCCAAACTTAAAAGTTATGGTCCATGTGTGAAGCCTTTTCAGATTTGTTAAAATGGAGGTCATCGCTAATCCAAGATGGCCGCCGTCTAAAAATAGCATAAATTCTTAAAAAATCTTCTCATGAACCGCTAGCCGGATTTCGACGAAACTTGGTAGGAATGATCAATGTACAATGCTCTTTCAAAGTTGTTAAAATGGTGACCCCGGGTCGGGGTAAAAATGGGCGTGGCCCGTGGGGTCAAATTTTATTTTTGACCGAATATGGTCATGTTATATATCAAATCGAAGGTATCAATGAGGCGATCACTCTGGTACATTTTTTGTCCAAATCGGATTGTTATGTCATCCAAGATGGCCGCCGAAATGTCAAAAGGTCGTTCTTTTATTAGAGATTTCAAAATTCTTCTTCACATGAACCGCTTGGCCCATGGTAGCCAAACTTAAAAGTTATGGTCCATGGGTGAAGCCTTTTCAGATTTGTTAAAATGGAGGTCATCGCTAATCCAAGATGGCCACCCGTCTTAAAAAATATTCATTAAAATTCTTAAAAAATCTTCTTCTCATGAACCGCTGGCCGGATTTCGACGAAACTTGGTAGGAATGATCGATGTACATTGCTCTTTGAAAGTTGTTAAAATGGTGATCCCCCGGGTTCAAAAATGGGCGTGGCCCGTGGGGTCAATTTGGGGTCAAATTTTATTTTTGACTAAATATGGTCATGTCATATATCAAATTGAAGGTATCAATGAGGCAATCACTCTGGTGCAATATTTGTCGGAATCGGATGATTATGTCATCCATGATGGCCACCAAAAGGTCCATTTATTCAAGATTTTTAACGTCTTTTTCTCAGGAACCACATGGCCGATGCTGGGTGAAGCATTTTCAGATTTTGTAAAATGAGAGTCATCGCTTAATCCAAGATGACCGCCATCTAAAAATAGCACCATTTTTTTTAAAACACATGAACTCAATGTCACATTCTCCTCTGGTGTTCATGGAGTCAGGTGAGCGAATTAGGGCCATCATGGCCCTCTTGTTTGAGCAGATAGCCGAAAACTGTCAGTGAGTCTGAGATAGAGAATTTTGTCAGCTTTCCAATACAAAAAGAATTCTTGAAATCGGTTGGAAAATAAGGAAGTTGTAGGAAGTATGACGTCACTTCCGTTTTCGTGGAAAGTAGCATTAAAAGATATCTGAAAATCTCTGAGTCTCTGCTCACACTTGATCCGAATCGGCATGCAAAATTTGAAGTCGATACGACCAGCGGTTTAATGTAGATGGAGGGAGCCCGTAAGTCAGCGGATGATTATTTTTCGATAGTTTTCGCCCTTAAATTGCAGTTTACGCCATTTGTAAATACACCTAATAAAATTAAATATGTGCAATATTCCGCCAGTGAAGTTTTTGTTTGTTTTTCACCATAGGCCTGGCACAAAGCGGGAAAGTTTTAGCTAAAGGACTGAAATATCGACTTTAGCAAGAAATTTTGAAATCTATTGATAAATAACGAAGCTGACGTCACATCCGTTTGCTCTATTTTGAAAACTTGAAAAAAAGACGTTCATCTTTGACATCCAATAGAACTGGAAGTAGTCAAGATAGAGCTCTGAAAATTATCATCTTTTATGCGCCTGACACTCCCCTATCACACTGGCAAGAAATTATGTTGCTGACATTACTGTACAAATTGGAAAACGTTTGTAAAGACCACCCGTTATCAGCCGAAATTCGGCAAAAAATCGGCAAAATCGTTGAAAAGTATGTACATTTTTCAACTTCAAATGCCTATAGCTCTCTTATTTGACCAGATAGCCGAGAACTGTCAGCGAGTCCGAGATAGAGAATTTTGTCCGCTTTCCAATGCAAAAAGAATTTTTGAAATCGGTTGGAAAATAAGGAAGTTATAGAAAGTATGACGTCACTTCCGGTTTCGTGGAAAGTGGCATTAAGAGATGTCTGAAAATCTCTGAGTCTCTGCTCACACTTGATTCGAATCGGCATGCAAAATTTGAAGTCGATCCGACCAGCGGTTTGGGCTGTAGACTGAACGGCTGAATAAAAAAAAAAAATAACAAAAAATAACAAAAAAAAACCAACGAATACAATATGTTTTCGGCGCAGCTGAAAGCCGCCTCAAACCTAATAAAAACGTCATGTGATTTTGTTCCGTGTGCTAATTTTCATGGAATTTATTTACAGAATTGGTGATGCTTTCTGTATATGACGACGAAGGTTGATGACATTTTCATAGCAAATTCGGAATTCATGGAATTATGTTCCTCATTAGCTATGAATATTTCGTCAACTTTGACATCATTTACGGAACATATCGTAAATTTTGTAAATATTTTTCCGGAGATATCGCACATCTTCTTGAGTAAAACAATCACATGGCTTGTTTCATATGTGCTTGCGAATGGAAAAATTGGCCATATGAGATTGTCCACTGTTGACTTTATGGACTAAACAAAAGTGTATGAAATATATTTTTAGCTCACCTGCACGAAGTGCAGAAAGAGCTAATGGCATACCCACTGCATTGGCGTCCACAACTTAACGTTGGGGTAAATTAATGCCTAGTAACTTGTGTTTCTTTTCATGGAACACCTAGATATTTCATACATGCATTCCTCAGATGACCGTCTATCATGCTATAACAAATTCACGACCCACCGCCCAACCCTTACACCAAGGTCTTCTGACAGCTCTTGTTATTATTATTATTACATATGCACAGCATTATACATTATGTGCTTTTTGCAGCTGTGTCATTTGCATATCTATATAATTCCAGCACAAAAATATATACACAATTCCCTAACATTTGATTGGCCCGTAGCAAGCCTCTGCCCAAAATTTATATCCCAGTAAACTCCCACACTGAACTACTTTCCATAACCGTGAGGCGCAGTTAAAATAATTTTTAAGAAAAAGGAAAATAAACACATTTTCTTGATGAATTTATTTCAAATGCTGGAATTATAGGGAATGAATGGCCTTTTTGTGGAATTTATCGGGGATATAAACTTGGAAAAGTCGTGGGAATACTGGACGAGGCCTTCTGGCCTTCGTCCAGTATTCCCGTGACTTTTCCAAGTTTATACCCCGATAAATTCCTCAAAAATGCCATTCATTCCTATATTATTACTCTCCTGTATTATGTGCTGTATGCTCCCTATGCGATAGCAAGGGGTTGGGGGAGGGCATATTGCTTTGTTCGTCAATCCATGGTCATTTACGTATTTATGTCAAAATCTTTGTAAGAGTTTCTCCATCGGGCCATAACTTAATATAAGTTTGACTTTAATATTTCGATACTCTGCCAAGGGGTCATATCCATGTTTTACAAACATATTGTTCACACACTGTTATTACACTGGGAAAACCCACTGTATGCCATGTGCAACATAATTTCAGCAAAAGAAACAAGAAAAAGCGACTGCATCGTTCAAGAGGTTCTTCATAGAGAAGGCGCCTGCAGTTTCCCCACCTAAGGTATATGATCTATATGCAGGCGCGGATCCAGGTGGGGGGGGTGTCCAATGTATGCCCTTATGACTTATAGGTTTTAAACCATTTTTTACGTGGAAAAATCTGATTAGTTTTCTTATTTTCTCACCCAAAGTGTATGTTGTTACCACTCAATTGAACCGTCTCATCGAGACGGTTCAACTGAGTGGTGTGGGTGGCAGGTGGGAGCATGCGATGGGTAATTTAACGATCGGAATTCATCCTTAATGGAATCCCGACCGGAGACCGGGTTTGGCCCTCAGGTACGTTGTTGGCATTCTTGTATGTGAGGGTTGAATCTGGTTATACCCCTTGTATGAGTAATACGATTCCTAATCCTATTACTTTTTAGGATTAAGGGCCAGGTGACTTTGGTGTGGTATGGGCCTGGCACCAGGTCAGGTTATTCTAATTTCAGGTTTCAGGGCTGATTATATATTTATTTTGATGTAAATGTTTATGCCACCGAATGGTGAGGGGGGCATATAGTGTTACCGGCGTCCGTACGTACGTCTGTACGTCCCTTGCTCGGATCTGCTTCACATTTCACACACGCATTGCTCCAATGGTCCTCTATTGCCCAGTGACAAATCCACATTCGTCCCACCCCCGCTAAGCCCAGGGTGAAGGTCACATTCTTGGTGTGTTTGAAACCTTAACACTCAGGTAAATGGCTTATAATTTCTGTTTCCTTTCTCGGATCTGCTTCACATTTCACACACACATTGCTCCAATGGTCCTCTACCATCCTGTGACAAATCCACATTCGTCCCGCCCCCGCTAAGCCCAGGGTGAAGGTCACATACTTGGTGTGTTTGAAACCTTAACACTCAGGTAAATGGCTTATAATTTCTGTTTCCTTGCTCGGATCTGCTTCACATTTCACGCACGCATTGCTCTAATGGTCCTCTACCACCCTGTAACAAATCCACGATCATCCCGCCTCCGCTAAGCCCAGGGACAAGGTCACATACTCGGTGCATTTGAAGCCTTAACGCTCAGGTAAATGTCTTATAATTTCTGATTCCTTGCACGGATCTGCTTGATATTTCTCACATGCATTGCTCTAATGGTCCTCTATCGCCCTGTGAAAAATCCGTGATCGTCCCGCCCCTTGTAAGCCCAGAGTCGTCACATACTTGGTGCGTTTGAAACCTTAACGCTCGGGTAAATGTCTTATGTTGTCTGTTTCCTTGCATGGATCTGCTTGATATTTCGCACACCCATTGCTCTGAACGTCTGCTATCATTCTGTGACAACAGATCCATGCTTCTCTGGCCCTCTGTGTTTTCAAATATGCCTCGTTTTCTTTGGCTGCCAGCGGGGGCATTCGTGTGCCGACAGGCCACATTTCTAGTCTGTTCTGATTTTGGGTGTGTTCCCCCCAATGCAGCAGGTTAAATGCGGGATGAAACCCGTTGGCTCGGCTTTAAATGACCTTAGCTGTTGATAGGCCGTTAAACACCAATAAATAAATCAATATCAACTGAGTGGTAACAACATGCTTTTGATGAGAAGTGAGAAAATATAAAAACAATATTTGTATTTTATTTATTTTATTTTAGGAATGTATGTGTAAATCAGCAGTTTGAATGGAACGGGTTATCAAAGTACCGAAAGTACTGCATATATGCTCAAAATACGACGGAAATGTAAAAATAATGTTCGACCATGTCCAGCCATGGGTAAACTGTGGCACTCGGGGACTGTTTGAACCAGCGGCCTACGGCCTTGGGGTTCAAACAGTTCCCTCGCGCCACTGCAAACGTTTACCCACGGCTGACCATGTCCAGTTGTGGGTAAACGTTTGCCCACGGCTGGACATTTTCGAACCTTCTAATGAACAATGATGCGCATGCACAGTGAGCAGAAAAAGGGGAAACACACAGAAACAACAATTCTGTAAACCAACTATCATTCGCGTGCGACATACCTTCGCGTTCTTCGTGAGGGATTGAAAATCGCGAGTGTAAATCTCCGCGAATATTTCCACATTTCCTAGCAGATTGTTAAAAATATTTTGCTAATAGATGTCTGGCCTCTTTTTAATTATATTTACCTTTCCCATATATCTCGGTGTCATTTGGTGACACTAGTTAATCCTGGTTGTTTTGAATTAACTATATTGATACGTGTTCTGCGTCGTATATTCCAGTAGACCTGCCGGTAATGTAATACTATAATATATGAACAGTTTGAAAACTCGTACAAAACAGCTTCGGGATCAATTTACAACACCATTATCTTCTATTGTTTAACCGACTCTGATTGGTCTAAAGTGACACGCCAGGGACAAGTCAGCTTGTTGTGTTGTTGAGTTCAAAGAGATGCTGCGGTGTCAATTTGAAGCCTGTGTAAATTACACGCCGTGGGCACTTAGTCATACCGATAATTCAAAGATTAATACACACGATTGCCGACGTCATTCGCGCATACACCACGGCTTGTGTTTTCTTAATGGGACCGCTATCCTGACGTGGTTCATGGTTTACAATGTTCGAAATTCACGCAATAAAATATTGATTAATACATCGGCGGACAATGCGAATCAGTACTAGGCCGTTTATATAACCAGGGTGAACATATCTCACACGCAACTGTTTGTTGATTTACTTAAAAGTTAAATGGGTGATTATGATTGACACAAAGAGATTAGCCCAATGTACAGTGTACACCGTTTCGTTCGCCGACAAACTCATGCGCTATTTGGAGTTGGTTTGCGGACAAGTTTATCAAAGGACGAAATTTATCAAGCAGTTCTGTTTCCGTGTCTAAAATGGCCATGAAAACATATTATATCCAAAATTGGTCGCGAAAGTTAATAGCGCACGTCGTCATACCGCGAACGATAATCGTTGCGAATATGGCCACGTTTGAAAATCGCGAAATTTAGTAGCCGCGAAATTTAGTTGGTTTACAGTAACTGGTTTTCTGAAACCAAAACACCACTTATAATCGCGGAACAAACATGCATCTGCTACTGTACACCTTCAAATCCATGTTGACCTTGACAGGCTAAGGGCGGTGTCTGAGGGGATACAGCATTGGACTTCAATACCGAGTCTATGAATTCTATTCTGACCCTAGGCGTGAAAAATATTTACATACTATTTCCATCCCACTAGTCTATCTGATGAGACTTAACTGTGTTCCCGTCACTATATGACCTTAGCTGTTGCTGGGACGTTAAAGGGGCATATCAGGGTTTTTTTTTTTTTTAAGATACTATAAAAAATAAAAACGTGTTTTCATCATGGCCCCGTGTAAAGTGGTTTAATTGAAGATATATGATGATTATAAACCACTTTACACAGGGCCATGATGAAAACACGTTTTTATTTTTTATCTTATTTTATTTTTTAAATCCTGATGTGCCCCATTAAACCCATTCACTTTCATTTTTGACAGGCTAAGGAAGTGAAGAACAGTATATTTATGCCGTTCGAGATGAAGTCAGACATGAGATTGGCTCCGAGTTGTCGACGGCCGATGCTGAGGTCAGATAGCCGCGATGATCTCGATGAACTGCTGGCCAATCAGAGCTGGGAGAATCATTACCTCAAACAGTTGAAGATAGGGTCATCTCCGAAGGGGTCATCCGTGACAACCTGGCCGAGGTGAGGACCTTTTAAGAACACACTTGTAGTGTCCAGGGGACATTTCACTAAACTTCGTACGATTAAAATGTTCGTAAGTGCAAATGTAGGATCGTCTGGAAATTTCAATCGATGGATTTACATTTATTGAGCATAGGCTGCATATGCAGCCTATGCTCAATAAATGTAAATCCAATAATCCAAGAAAACGTGTTTATGTGAAATTTACAGACTATCATAAGTTTGCACTTGCGTACATTTTAGTCATACAAAGTTTTGTGAAATGTCCCCCAGGGATACCTGTTTTGTAGGAGAAATCTCTGAACTTTCAAGAAGATCTTATTCAACATAATGTAAAAATTGGGATGTCCATGTAGCGTAATTCCTGCCCCAATTCTTAATAGTGTAAAACCCTGAAGCTTTTTTTCCTGCAGATTATGGAGGATATGTTGATCTTAACGACAAATCTATCATTAATATTATAGGAATGAATGGCCTTTTTGTGGAATTTATCGGGGTATAAACTTGGAAAAGTCGCGGGAATACTGGACGAAGCGATAAAAAATTACAATTTTTTTCTTCTTTTTTTTCGAAAATTGTAATTTTGTAAGGCCTCGTCCAGTATTCCCGCGACTTTTCCAAGTTTATATCCCCGTAAATTCCACAAAAATGCCATTCATTCTTTATAATTCCAGCATTTGAAATAAATTCATCAAGAAAATGTGTTTATTTTCCGTTTTCTTAAGAATTATTTTAACTGCGCCTCACGGTTACGGAAAGTAGTTTGGCGTGGGAGTTTACTGGGGTATAAATTTTGGACAGAGACTTGCTACGGACCAATCAAATGTTAGGGAATTGTGTAAATATTTTTGTGCTGGAATTATTTTCACATCAAGACAAAACAAATTCTGGTGGAATATCAGTACTTCCAGTATCTATATTCATATGTTCACCTGCCCAACAGTACGTAGGTCAATACACATGTTTTACCGTATACTGTCTAAAACACTAATTTGCTTGGTGGGGTATATTATATAAATTGTGCCCTTTGTTGAGGGGTATATTGTGGATTATCTCCTCGAGGAAGTAATATTGCTTTCGAGGGGAGATAATCCACAATATTCCCCTCAACAGAAGGCACAATAATTATTTAATTTATACCAAATATAATTTTGATGGCATATACATGGTGAAATAATGAACATAAACATTGAAGATCGCGCATTTTGAAACTACAATGGTGTCTGCTAATTCCGTGGACATAAGCCTTTTCAGACGAAAGTTTGTGTCATCACCATGCACATATTCAGTCCAAATTTCCTAACGTTTCATTGTAGCTCAAAACATTTGCGTAGGTAAAAACATCTGCGTCATATAGTTATGACGTCTGACAGTAAATGACGTAATTTACGAGATATACGACATTCACCACTGCGTGTTTGCAATGTCAAATTCATTCAGCACAGGTATCAAATAAATGCAGTTAGTGTCTTTTCAGATTATATTCTGCCGAATGTATGTTGGACCTG
Organism: Conchocele bisecta; assembly: GCA_029237695.1. Lineage (NCBI taxonomy): Eukaryota > Metazoa > Mollusca > Bivalvia > Lucinida > Thyasiridae > Conchocele > Conchocele bisecta. The sequence continues at coordinate 57,696,488 of CM055276.1, read as the reverse complement.
GCTTTTCTTTCAATATAGTATTAAATACTCGTAGCAACATAATATCAATATTACCAGATTTTATCCAATAAAATATTGATGCAATGTTGAATTTGTAAAGTAAATCAAAATAATAATAGTAATAATAATAATAAACAAAAATATGCATGTGGTGGAACTCGGAACCCCAGACCCCAACGACGTCAATGACTTGTACCACAATTTCCTTCAACGTTACCACTACGCCACGGCTGTTTCTGTAATGATGTATGACGTCAGTGTGACGACTTCGGCCACAGTGAGGCATATTTTCAATATCCCACGGCAATTTACACGAAAGGTGAATATCCCAGATTGGCTAGTACCATGTGACATCAATCTGACCAATGATATGCCTTGAAATACCAAGACGTGTTTTCTTAGAAAATAAGAAAAAATATGCTATATTTGTGGTATGTTTATTGTTTTCTGCAGCATGATAAAGGTACCATAAAATTTGTATTGGCTTTTGATACTCGCTACTTCCGATTTCAATTGGGTTTTTGGGTTTAATCGGGTATCAGGGCCTGAAAATAGCAGCTGTTACCAGCAGGTCCGGGACCTAAGGCCGTCCTTAAAAAATTGTTTGTTTCCTGTAACCGACCCAGAATTTTAGAAGTGGGTCGGTCGGTAGGGAATTTTTTTTTTCTGTCACATGACATATTGAATTTAAAAATTATTAATATTAAAAAGGTACAATATTTTAACACTTGCATTGCAAGTGTTAAAATATTGTACCTTTTTAATGTTAATAATTTTTAAATTCAATATTGCAAGTCTTGCAATAAAGGTATGTCAATTGCTGTATGTGTTGTTGTATGAACATGTATGCCATTTAGGGCCAGATATTATATTAACCCTTTTAACCCACTGTAGCACTAAATTGAAAAAAAAAAAAAATAATAAATAAAAAATTATACGAAATTGCAATAAAAAAAATCGGGTCGCACCGTTTTTAGCGGGTCGGTCGGGTTACAAGAAACGGAGATATAATTATGGATGGCCTAACAAGGAAAAAAGTGAAAGGTTTGAGATTTATTTTTGGAAGGTCCGAGAGGATAATCGCTAGAAAACGGTAGAAATATGTGTCTGTTTCATGGGAAATGACTCGTCACACGATGTGTAAATCCTCGACTGTGTCACCATAAATTATTGTATAAGACGATAATCAGAACGGCTTTAGCACCGCCACTGAATGATGATCGCAATTTCAATTTTATCACTGGTCCGGCAGACTTGTTGCTTGTAAAATACAAAGGTTCAACATTAAAATTTGCAGGTCCAGGACCTCGGACCAGTGCTATTTTCAGGCCATGGGCATTTAAGTAAATGCGCAACTTATCTGGAGCTCTTGTGATAACCCAGTACAACCGTACTAACCCTGAATATTGGGATACACTTCACTGTGAATAACCATATATATTTTTTATGTGTTTCCTCAGCATCAACTGTGTCCGAATATTTAGGCGTATTACGGTATGTCATATTCGTTGCAAAAGTATGAATATCCTCTATACATCTTGTTTGAAGGGAACTTTATTTGAAACATGTAAACCACTAACCAGGGGCCCGTTTCACTAAACTTCGTAAGACTAAAATGTTTGTAAGTGCAAATTTAGGATCGTCTGTAAATTTCAATTGATGGACTTACATTTATTGAGCATAGGCTGCATATGCAGGTGAGCTTGTTCCATAGCATCACTCACAGCCACATGTCCGGCGAATGCCCCCTCTAAAATTTACTGAGTTTAGATTTTAGTATTTATAATCTCTATGCTGCCCATATTTTTCGTTGCAGGGTGTTGGAGGATGAACAGGACGTCGAGATCCTGTGTCATGATGAGGAGACCATCGCCAAGGTTACGCACCACGTCAAGTTCCTCCGCTTCCACGAAAACAACCGTCCGCCATACTACGGCACATTCAGGAAAAGTAGTACAAAGATTTCCGGGAGAAATCCCTTTGCTCAGGATGAGGTGAGGGTCGGAGGATGCTCGTATCATATTTGTGTGTGAGCGGTTGGTTGAGAGCGTGCGAAGGGTACATTTGATGATGGGTTTCATCCTGAACAGAATCCTGGTTTGACACTCGGTTACATTTTTGGCTTTCTGGTACGCGAGTTTAATCCGGTTATACCCATTATAAATTAATAATTCCAGCACAAAAATATTTACACAATCCCCTAACATTTGATTGGTCCGTAGCAAGTCTCTGTCCAAAATTTATATCCCAGTAAACTCCCACGCCAAACTACTTTCCGTAACCGTGAGGCGCAGTTAAAATAATCCTTAAGAAAATGGAAAATAAACACATTTTCTTGATGAATTTATTTCAAATGCTGGAATTATAAGGGATGAATGGCATTTTTGTGGAATTTATCGGGGATATAAACTTGGAAAAGTCGCGGGAATATTGGACGAGGCCTTCCGGTATTCCCGCGACTTTTCCAAGTTTATACCCCGATAAATTCCACAAAAAGGCCATTCATTCCTATAATAAAGTAATAATATTAGTACCAATCTTATTGCTTTTGATGAGTGGGGCTAAGTCTGGTGAGGATCTGATCAGGTTGTTCTAATTATACCCCCCGCAACGAGTTGTGGGGGGGGTATACTGGAGTCAGGTTGTCCGTCCGGGCACACATTAGGGTACTTATGTGGCTAGCCCCACAGGGTTATGGACTTAGTAAAGGATAGGGTTGGTTACAATTAGCCACCTAAAAAATCCTTTTATGTGGCTAAAAATCGTTTTATGTGGCTAATATTTAACATGTGATAAGCCACATAAGTATAGTACTGTAAGAACGTCCGTCCGTCCGTCCGTCCGTCCGGGCACACATTAGGTACTTATGTGGCTAGCCCACAGGGTTATGGACTTGGTAAAGGATAGGGTTGGTTACAATTAGCCACCTAAAAAATCGTTTTATGTGGCTAAAAATCGTTTTTATGGGCTAATATTTAACATGTGATAAGCCACATAATATATAAGGGTAAATGTAAGAAACGTCCGTAAACCAGTCCTCCCGTAAACTTAACATCAAGAGAAATATTGTTATAACTTCTATTTCCTTCATCTAAAATGCTTCATATTTCACACATGCATTCCTGTAAGGCTCTACTACCATGCTGTGCCAAATCCACGACCGTCCAACCCCCGCAGATCCCAAGGTCAAATACTTAGTCCGTAAACTTAACATCAGAGAAATATTGTTATAACTTCTATTTCCTTCACCTAAAATGCTTAATATTTCACACATGCATTCCTGTAAGGCTCTACTACCATGCTGTGCCAAATCCACGACTGTCCAACCCCCGCAGATCCCAAGGTCAAGGTCAAATACTTAGTCTCTTTACAAAACTTAACATCAGAGAAATATTGTTATAACTTCTATTTCCTTCATCTAAAATGCTTAATATTTCACACATGCATTCCTGTAAGGCTCTACTACCATGCTGTGCCAAATCCACGACCATCCAACCCCCGCTGATACCAAGGTCAAGGTCAAATACTTAGTCTCTTTACAAAACTTAACATCAGAGAAATATTGTTCTAACTCTATTCCTTCATCTAAAATTCTTAATATTTCACACATGCATTCCTGTAAGGCTCTAATACCATGCTGTGCCAAATCAACGACCGTCCAACCCCCCGCTGATCCCAAGGTCAAGGTCAAATACTTAGTCTCTTTACAAAACTTAACATCAGAGAAATATTGTTATAACTTCTATTTCCTTCATCTAAAATGCTTAATATTTCACACATGCATTCCTGTAAGGCTCTACTACCATGCTGTGCCAAATCCACGACCGTCCAACCCCCGCTGATCCCAAGGTCAAGGTCAAATACTTAGTCTCTTTACAAAACTTAACATCAGAGAAATATTGTTCTAATTCTAACTTCATCCTTCATCTAAAATTCTTAATATTTCACACATGCATTCCTGTAAGGCTCTAATACCATGCTGTGCCAAATCCATGACCGTCCAATCCCCGCTGATACCAATGTCAAGGTCAAATACTTAGTCTCTTTACAAAACTTAACATCAGAGAAATAAGTTATAACTTCTATTTCCTTCATTGAAGATTCTTATTATTTCACTTGTGCATTCCTCTAAGGTTGTACTATCATGCTGTGACAAATCTACGACTGTCCAACCCCCGCTGATCCCAAGGTCAAGGTCACATACTTAGTCTCTACAAAACTTAACATCAGAGAAATATGTTATAACATATTCATTGAAAATTCTTAATATTTCATATGCTGTGACAAATCCCCGTTGATCTCGAGGTCAACGTCACATACATACCGTATAGCCTCGAATAAACACCCCCTCCCCCCTCCCCCCAAATAAATAAAAAAAAATTACCATTGACCGCCAATTTCAAACACAAATAATCCTTAAATCCTTATTTGTGTTTGAAATTTTGGCGGTCCTTGGTAATTTATTTATTTTATTTTTTTTACTGCCTAATAAACGCCGCCGCCCCCCCCCCCCCCCCCCCCCCCACCCCCCCCCCCCCCCCCCCCCCCCCCCCCCCCCCCCCCCCCTTTGTAAACGCCTCCGGGGGCGTTAAATAATTCGAGGTTATACGGTAGTCTCTTTACAAAACTTAACATCAGAGAAATCGGTTATAACTTCTATTTCCTTGCTCGAATCTGCTTCACATTTCACACACTCATTGCTCCAATGGACCTGTACCACCCTGTGACAAATTCACGTTCATGCCGCTCGCGCTAATCCCAGAGTCAAGGTCACAAGCCCACACACTTGGAAATTTGTACATATTTTAGGGGTACCTGGGCCCACGCGGGGGGTATTCTGTAAGCCCCGCTTACTGACCAATCTAGTTATTTCAGGGCTGAATTTTTATTTTTTCTGTAAATATTCCATTCTGATTTTCTGATTTACCCCTCGTATATGTTTTTCATAATTTCAAAGCCACGTCTATATACTATTTCAGGGCTCCAGATAAGGAATTTCTGAAGCAATTGGGTATTTCAAAATTTTAATTGGGTAAAATAAAATCGCACTACTACACATCAACAGACAGCAATTATTGAATTGTTTGCTTCGAAATGAAAACATATCTTGGCATTTCATTAGAATTGTCTCCTTGGAGACAATTCTAATGAAATGCCAAGATGTGTTTTCATGGAAAATAAGAAAACTGTGCTGCATTTGTGGTCTGTTTATTGTTTTCTGCAGCATGATAAAGGTACCACAAAATTGTTTAATATTTCTCCCTACTTCTGATTTTAATTAGGTTTTTTGCAATTTTAATTTGTTATTTAAGCAAATACGCAGCTTATCTGGAGCAATGCTATTTGTATGTGCCCATAGACGGTGTGTGTCGCATGTATTACAGAGCCATTCTGGACATGAAATATCTTTACACAAACTGTGTTATTTTCAGTATATGCAAATTCGTCAATATTGTAAATTTTGTAAATATCGCACATGTTCTTAGGTACAGAACCACAAGGCGTATCTCATATATCTATATACCGTACTATTAGAGAAGGGGCTACTATTTGAATCGATACGCTATATGTTTTTCACAGCTTCAAATACACATCTATATACCATTTGTACGTGCCCATCTATACAGTGTACCTGTGGCGTGTATTGCAGGGCCAGCTGGACTACGAGGTCGAGTCAGACGATGAGTGGGAGGAAGAGGACCCCGGGGAGAGTGTCTCCTCCGACGAGGTAACCGTGCACTGAACTTTGTACGACTAAAATGTTCTTATGTGCAAATTTAGGATCGTCTGGAAATTTCAATTGATGGATTTACATTTATTGAGCATAGGCTGCTCAATAAATGTAACTCCAATAATTGTTTACAAGAAAACGATGTTGATGTGAAATTTTGCACATACGAACATTTTAGTCGTACGAAGTTTAGTGAAACGGCCCCCTGGTTTATACATGACAAACGGCCGCCAGAACGTTTTTCCCCTATGTAATAGGGGCCGCCGATTGTCGGTGGTGGCTTCACAATCTGAAATATGACGAGTTTTTTTCCCCTATCAGGGGTGAGAATTTTCAGGATATATCCTGAATTCAAGATTTGTGGTTCCTGATAATTGCAGAAAAATACCAATGTTTCAACATGGGAAGCACACTTTTAGGCATTTGTGGGTACACAAAAAAATACTTTTTTAGCCATTTTCAGGATTTGTCATTTAGAACTGTTCCCACACTGCCCTATATAATAGGGGCGGATCATCAGTGGCTTCACAATCAGAAATTAGGTCTTTTTCACGATTAAGGTAAAACAAGAAAAAATATTATTTTTTTTTACCTCAATTGTGAAAAAAACATATATAAATATAATATAATTTTGTTTTTTGCTTACATCATTATTCCTTGCACCATCCTTATTCAATTGTTCAGTAACCATTGAAAGTTTTTAGTATTACCGTGTTAATTATTTGTTTTTTGCTTGTTTTCCTCAAAATCAGAAGTCCCAGGCCCCTTCACAATTTCTGGAAAAAAAATCGCAGTGCCCTAATTATCTTAATGAGACTTGAATCTGAGGTGTCGTGTCGTTCCTTAGCTGTTGCTGGGACGTTTAACCAATTCAGCTTTGTCTCGATTGCCACAACTTGTTTTAGCTTCAGGAGACAAAGTGAAGGAAGACTAGACTTATTTGCGCCATTTATGATTTGCCATTTATGATTTTAACAATATAAATGGGCCGGTCCAAAGCTGGAGGCAGAAACTCTTTTTATCCCCTCGCCCATAGGCAAGATGGGATATAGCGTTAGTCCATGTACACGTACGTACATATGTACGTTAATAACACCTTTCATTTTTCAATAACTTCACTGATTTTGACAATATTTGGCCACAATGTGTGTCTAGGGATGGTGCTTTGTTTTGCATATGATCCTCCCCCCCCCCCATGGTCAAGGTCACTAATGACTTGTGTTCACCTTGTTTGCAAGTCAATAATGTTAATTTATTTTTATTTTTTAAAAAATCCTCAACCGCTTCTCCGATTTTGATAATATTTGGACACAATGTGTGTCATCGGATGGTGCTTTTTTTTGCATATAGCCTACGTCCGACCGCCCAAGGTCAATGAGGACTTGATTATTTTTTTAATAAATTAAGGCTGCCAGCCTTAACGATGCCAGTTCTTGTTTCATATATTATTCAACATTCATACGTTTCAATTGAATTAATCTGTAAAATTATTTTTGAATCGACAAATCTGGAAGTACTTTATTTATGAACTGACCAATCAGGATGTACTTTATATATGATTATGAACTGACCGATCAGGATGTACTTTAATGAACTGACCAATCAGGATGTACGTTATATATTATTATGAACTGACCAATCAATCATGATGTACTTTAATGAATTGACCAATCAGGATTTACTTTAATGAATTGACCAATCTGGATGTACGTTATATATTATTATGAACTGACCAATCAGGATGTACTTTAATGAATTGACCAATCAGGATGTACTTTAATGAATTGACCAATCAGGATGTACATTATATACTATTATGAACTGACCAATCAGAATGTACTTTAATGAATTGACCAATCAGGATGTACTTTAATGAATTCACCAATCAGGAATTGCTTTATATATGAATTCACCAATCAGGAGGAAGATGAGAAGGAGAAGGTGGACGAGGATGAGACGGACGCGGACGACTGGATGGTGCCGCACGGATACTTGTCTGATGACGAAGGAATTGAGGATGATGAGGTGAGAATGTGTCTGTACTTGTACTAGTGGTCTCTCGACTGAGATTCTCAGTCAGGCTAGTGTATACTTATCTAGCAAAGTATACTTTGAGGGAGAAATTTTCAATTTTAGGATAAATTTATTAATTTTTATTATACTGAATTTATTACATTATCACAGCCATTTTGGCTGTGATAATGTAATAAATTCAGTATAATAATTCTGCATACTTTTAATCATCAAATATATGCAGTCGTTAGTTCTATATGACATAATACATTTCGGGAAAAATAAATGATTACTCCCTCAAAGTATACTTTGCTAGATAAGTATACTTTGCAATGTTGGTGAAATAGGCTACTGGTCTGAATGTGCAGGCTGATCTAATGCTGCAATGGTCGGAATTTCTGTACATGTAATAAATTCAGTATAATAATTCTGCATACTTTTAATCATCAAATATATGCAGTCGTTAGTTCTATATGACATAATACATTTCGGGAAAAATAAATGATTACTCCCTCAAAGTATACTTTGCTAGATAAGTATACTTTGCAATGTTGGTGAAATAGGCTACTGGTCTGAATGTGCAGGCTGATCTAATGCTGCAATGGTCGGAATTTCTGTACATCTAATCCTTTTTCTCATGACCAGTATTAAACCTATGCGCAACTAGGAAGTTCGGAATTCTCAATGTGTTTTTTTCGTTGTAACTCTCAGGTGTTTACACTGGTCACAAACTAACTAAAGCACCTTTTGTTGCGTCAGAATATTTTACGATACACGAATGGTTCCAAATTTTTAGGACACCATATACCAATGTTGTTTGAGCAAGGCCCATACACCACTGTTTTGCATGACGTCACAACCACATGCTACATTAGTATGTGTACCGCTATTTATATTAAATAGTGGATCTTTTCTCCTTTGATAATAATTGAAATAAAGACATGTTTGTAAATAGTTTTTATGCCACCGGGTTTCGAAGAAACGGGTGGCATATAGTGTTTGGACCGTCCGTCTGTCCGTCCGTCTGTCCATCTGTCTGTCCATCTGTCTGTCCGTCCGTCCGTCACACTTTTCGGTTAACCACTTTGTCACAGTTTCTCAAATATGCTGCAGGTGGCATCCGCGTTCGACAGACGCATTTCTTGTTTAATATGTAATGTCACATGCTGACTTCAATCTGCAAATAAATACTATAATCAGCTAAAACACAGATACACTATTGTGCTACGTCATTCCTAAATCTGACGGGTACAGTAGTCAACTAACATACAAAACTCGCGAGATATTTGTACTGAAATTCATTATTTCATATCTATAGACAGGGCTCCAGATAAGGAATTAGTAATTGAGTATTTTGACTCCCATCATTTCTGAAGCAATTGGGTATTTCAAAATTTTAATTGGGTAAAATAAAATGACACTACTGTTTACACATCAACAGAAAGCAAATATTGAATTAGTTACTTCGAAATGAAAACATATCTTGGTATTTCATTAGAGACAATTCTAATGAAATACCAAGAAGTGTTTTCATGGAAAATAAGACGATATGCTATATTTGTGCTGTTTATTGTTTTCTGTAGCATGATAAAGGTACCACAAAATTGATATTGCTTTTTAATACTCGCTACTTCTGATGTCAATTGGGTATTTTGGCAATTTTAATTGGGTATTTACACAAATACGCAGCTTATCTGGAGATCTGTATAGAACTAACGACTGTTTACATTTTGATGATTTAAAAGTATGCATAATTATTATACTCTATGTATTACACTATCACAGCCATTTATTTTTGGTTAGAAAACATTTTTATTAGGAATTATTTAATTCCTATGAAGAACAGTTTGTGCCTACTGAGAGGGCATGTACCTTTAATATTTTTTTGTTTAAAATAAAAATGTTTTCTAACCAAAAATAAATGGCTGTGATAATGTAATACATAGAGTATAATAATTCTGCATACTTTTAAATCATCAAAATGTAAACAGTCGTTAGTTTTATACAGAGCTCCAGATAAGCTGCGTATTTGTGTAAATACCCAATTAAAATTGCCAGTTCTAAAAATTACAAGTGCCCGCTATACAGATTTAATCATTTAGTAATATTTATTTTACTGATAGTGACTCGCGGTGGTATCGGGCTATATTCATATGCAAATGAGACGTGCTATTTTTTATAATTATTTATACTAATTAAATGTGTCACCTGAACAAATATTATTTATAAAGTATGACCATTGCACTTAAAAAAATAAATACAGTAAAACTTGCATTAAGCGACCACCCAAGGGAGACACCAAAAATGGTTGCTTAGAACAATGGTCTCTTAACACAAAAACGGAGAAAAAAATGGAAATCCGGGTACTGGTATGTCCGGTTATATGGTTTAATATTCGAAATCATGAAATCGCAAATATTAAACATCAACATAGAAAACAGAAATAAGTACAAATAGAATATTGTGTACTTTTCTGAATTATTCAGGCTTTATTTTATCAAAATAGATGAAAGAATTTGAATGTTTTAAATGAGTGAAATACGCAGATGTTTTCCCATGTGCTAAGCGACCAGTCCTGTTGTTCCCATGTGCTAAGCGACGATGAGTTAATCGCCTTTAGTAATCACTAATGAAACATGCGAATTAGAACGAGGTTTCAGGTCAATAATCATAAACAATGCACCATTCACACTTTGACAGTGAGGGGGGATTTGTTTCCTTTGTTTGTCACTCGCTTGAAGTTGAGGCTAATTTCACCTGGAGAAAGTGACATCCTGTCAATTAATGGTCGTTTAGTACAAACGACCAGTTCTGTTTTTCACAAAATAAATGGCCGGCGGTCGCGTTATGGGAAAGTCGTTTAATACACTGTCATTATATAGGCCAAATGGTCGGGGGGGATGGAAAGTGGTCGCATAACATGATAAGACAAAAGTCGCTTAATGCACGTGGTCGCTTACGCAAGTGTGACTGTACTGAGAATAAATACAGTAAAAATTAGATCCATCGAACGCGTGTTTGTCGAACAGTCCGGAAAACTTGAACTCACCCCGCAGTCCCGACAAATTTCCTATATAAATAATTCAAAGTTTTACCTAAAATTCGAACTATGGCAAATTCGAACTCTCGTACCAAAGACGCGGTCCCTTGGGCAATGTTAATTACTCTTGATAACTCGTACAGGTAAGGCTGTTGTCGGGTGATTTGTTTACCTAACGAGGTGCGAATTTTACGACTGGCGGTCTCCTTGTATTGTTTCCCTTGACAGGCGGGTTACATTAAAACACAAATTAAATAATTAAGTGGAGTAATAACTGAAGATTGATGCGTCAGTCGATAATTTTGTATATTTAATATAAAACCAGTGTGCTATTTATAGACACATTCTTGGTATATGACGTTGCGCACCTGTCTACTTTCGTTTATTGAATGTTATTTTACGCCGATATTTTGTAAACACTTTACTGCTTGTGTATGCAAATGATCTGTGTTAAAAAAACAGTCACTAGCAATTAAAATTATAGCATAGTAAACACACTTACAATGTGAACGTTGCTCACGACAACGACAACTTGAACTTCCGGGTTTCGATATACGGTGTGTATATTAATGTTAACAGTTTTTTATTTACACATGCAAACATGTACATATTGAAATAAAATCATTAATTTGTTATATTTGTTTATTTGAAATTTCTTCCAAAAGGCCTTTAATACAAACATCAATCAATGGTGTCATTCCTAAATGAAATGAAATCATTGACTAGTAGTTGATTTTCTTTCCCTTCCTCGAACTACGCCTGACTTTTTTTTCAAGTCCGTTGCCAGTTCGAGGGATCAAAATTTTACTGTATTATTCAAGTCCGTTGCCAGTTCGAGGGATCAAAATTTTACTGTATTAATTTCCGTTAACATTTAAAGGAAACACGGTTATCACCCCTGATATCACTGTTGAAATCTACGTATGATATAAAATGTATAATAATACCAATCAATATGTGAGGTAATTTTTAGAAATGGTGGAAGAAAGACGTAATTATACACTTATTTAAACAGTTTGTGCCTACTGCGTGGGCATGTACCTTTAATTTATGCATACATTTTGGTTTTGGTGAAATCAGCTACTGATAAATGGATTATCCGCCAGGTGGACCTGTCCAAGAAGCATGAGATGCAGTCTATCCGGCAGCAGCAGTGGGAGAGTGAACTGAAGCGCCAGGCCAAGCCCCTGCGACTGATTGCCATTGGCTGCTGTTGGCACGGCGACACTGCCTATATCGCTGCCCAGCAACTAGCCAAGTTGATGCAGTATAAGGTAGGTGTGAATATATAACAGCCTGACTGCCATTGGCTGCTGTTGGCACGGCGACACTGCCTCCATCGCTGCCCAGCAGCAAGCCAAGTTAATGTAGTATAAGGTAGGTTCAGCTAGGTAGGTTAAGCAGTTCAGCTAAATTATGGTGAATACCATAAAATGTGTACGAATTCCTAGGCTCGCTGAGCTGGTTGATGCAGTATAAAGTAGGTGTGAAGCTAAATGCTCAGCTAAGCTATAGAGAACACCAGACTACAAGGCACACTCATCCTTACTTCGACAGAGATGGCAAACATAAGAAATTTACATTAGAAAATTTCTACTGGTCCTGCATGCATTCCCACTCGTCAGGACGAGTGGACGAGTGGAATGTTCATGCCCTGGACTAGTGTCTTTAAAATCAAAGGCTAGGAAACGTGTAGGAATTTGAGGTTTTCCTAGGAATTCTTACCGTTTTCGAGGTGATTGACTTGTTGGGCTATACATTCTCAGGTATACTATAGAGAATTCCAAGCTAGTGTCTTTTGATTCCTACCGTTTCTGAGCCAATTGACTTGTTAGCTAACCAGTTCTGATGTGAACCTGTAAAGTCTTCAGCAGCCTGGCTAAGCTGCTTTTCTATAGGAAGTACCAGGCGCGTGTTAATTAATATCAAGTTTATTATTCAAAGCTAGGAGACAGAGCTCCAGATAAGGTGTGTATTATGCAATTATTTTAGCTGAATACGCATTGATTATCAAAAGTCGGAGTACACAATACGCACAGCTATGTGAAAATATGCATTGATTTTCAAATTGAGTAGTGAAAATATTGTCATAAAGTTGAAAATTCACTTAGTTGAGCTGCAAAAATGCTTTTTGCAGCTCAAATAAATGAATGTTTAAATTTGTTATATATTTTTTTTATCCTTTGTTCCCTATTTAGTATTACTAAAAACTTTTACAAATGGATTATTGATTTTTTTCATTAAATGAAAAAAAAACAATAATCCATTTGTAAAAGTAGAATACACAATGATTTTGAAATCAGGGGGTGTAGTACGTTTTAGACACAAAGCTTATCTGGAGCTCTGTAGGCATTCCGAGTAGTACTCCTTTCAGCCCAACAGACCATAAAGCCAATATTTGCAAACACTGTAGATCCAGATGATCTCATCAGGATCTGCAGCATTGAATCACCATTTTTCTGATCTCATTAATGAAAGTTTTGCAAATAGCATAGAAAAACCACTGTTTGGTTGTTTAGGGGTGTGAGAGCTAATTACATCACAGTACCCGATTCCCTAATCTATATTACAGGCGGTGTGTTTGACCGAGAGCCCTATACACACGGGCCAGTCCCGGGCCTGCTCCACAGACAATGGCAGTTCTCAGTCGACCACAGGGAAAGGCGACCCATCCACACCTCGATCCCTGTTCAAACCCGTGCCGGAGGAAGGTAGGTGATGTGTTCCCAAACCCGTGCCAGAGGAAGGTAGGTGATTTGTTCTCAAACCTGTGCCAGAGGAAGTAGGTGATTTGTTCCCAAACCCGTGCCAGAGGAAGGTAAGTTGCTCCCAAACCCGTGCCAGTGAAAGTAGGTGATTTGTTCCCAAACCCGTGCCAGAGAAAGGTACCGTAGGTGATTTATTTCCAAACCAGGGATGGGTTGTTGACTAGGGGTTAGAACACCTGACTTCCAATCCGGAGGTTGTGGATTCAAACCTCAACATAAGCATCAAAAACTACTTTCATAGTATTTTCATCCCACTGGCCTTTCAGATGAGACTTGAAACCGAGGTCCCGTCCCTAAATGAATTTAGCTTAGACGTTAAACCCATTCACTTTTCACTTTGTTCCCAAACCAACATGTATATAAGTTTTTCCCAAGTCCATTCCAGAGGAACGTAGGTGATTGGTTGAAAAGAATATGGACTTGTTTACGTGGTATCACTATACTGACGTCGTTCAATAAAGTCATGTGACTGTGCGATCAATGAAACGTCAGTTTTCAATTCGTTGTAACCTAGAATGTAACCGCTCTCGAGCGGACAACCATCTCCCAGGGTATCTGGATTAGAGAGGTTACGTTATAGCTAGTGACAGCGTATATACATATTTGTGGCTGTGACTGGAGAAATGGGTCTCGTGTGTTATGCGACCTGTGCAGATCCAGATCAGCCTGTGCATCCGCACCGTCTGATCAGGATCTGCACTGTTCGCCATTCTGTCAGTGAACTACCCGTCATTACAGATCGTTCTTGGGCTACATACACGTGAAATACGATGAGGAGCTACACTGGTCACAAACACCATAAGCTCCAATATGTTCAGTGACAGCCACATGTCGGATTGTTTCATACCTTGTACAGCACACAAATATTTACACAATTCCCTAACATTTGATTGGCCCGTAGCAAGTCTCTGTCCAAAATTTATATCCCAGTAAACTCCCACGCCGTACTTTCCATAACCGTGAGGCGCAGTTAAAATAATTCTTAAGAAAACGTAAAATAAACACATTTTCTTGATGAATTTATTTCAAATGCTGGAATTATAAGGAATGAATGGCCTTTTTGTGGAATTTATCGGGGATATAAACTTGGAAAAGTCGCGTGAATACTGGACGAGGCCCTAAAAAATTACAATTTTCGAGAGAAAAAAACAAAAAATCAACTTTTTTTATATATATTTTTTCGAAAATTGTACTTTTTTATCGCTTCGTCCAGTATTCCCACGACTTTTCGAAGTTTATACCCCGATAAATTCCACGAAAAGGCCATTCATTCCTATAGTGAATCTGGACGAGTGGTAATTTGAAAGCAGTGCGGCATAATCATTAAAACATAGGAATGTATGAGTTGAAATCCACTCTGGACAAATGGTAATTTTAAGAATTTGTCGAGAGCCGTATCTGTCATTAATATCGTCTTTAAACAACCCTAAACCAATTAACCAACCAAGGTCGCCTGATGTAACATGGGGCCAATGTATGTATTGAAAATTAAATGCAATTGGCAGGGACCTACTCTTTCACCCCTAGGTAACTGACCTGGACTATTTGTTAAGTTTGATATTGTTCCTTAATGCAGAATATGGGGGTTCTTTATGCAGACATTGGGGTTATTTTGTAAAAAAAAATATATCCACAAATGTTGCCGATCTTGATGAGACGGCTCGTTACGAGCCGGCTCATGATCTACACTGTGCAAATATTAGGAAAGAGGTATCTAGTGTTGAAAGGGTTAACATGCAAAGCGGCAATGTGAAAATTTCAGATTGTCTCGTACGTGGCCTTGTCTGTACAGGTATCCCGGACCTGATTCGTCTTGTCCACGGTAACCCCTATGGATTGAAGAACCTCGTCAAGGAGTTCCGCATGTTCTGGAAGCTGAAGACGTCATCGCCTAGCGACTGGTCAGGGGAGACCACTCTCAGTGCCTCTCAGGAGGACATCACTCCAAACGTCTCGCAAGGGGAATCATCCACTCCAAACACATCGCAAGGGGATGTTGCCACGGATCTACATGAAATGAGTATGGAGTTGAGGAGAAAGAGAAGGTGGATGGTGATTGTCCGAGTACGCCACCGAACGATGTGACTAGCGAGGCGACGGCTACGAAAGCGGGTGACTTTGCGATTTCCAAGCGGCAGTTGGAGATCCGAATCCAGCAGCTTGCGGTGAGGGAGCGGAGATCCGATCACAAGAAGGTGTGCTGGTACGTGCACACTGAGATGCTTAAGCAGTATGGGGTGGAGGAGATCAAGCTGCCCAACTCCTGGGCGTATGTGTGTATAAAGGAGCCGATGTGGGCGTCAAATAAGCCCACGACAAAGGGCCCTGAGGATGGGACCGGAGGGAAGGCTGCCGTGAGTGGACGGTCTACTCCCACACGGCGGGCACTGCCGACAATCAAACAGTTCGCCCAGCCAATGTCACCGTCGCAAATACAAGCCATAGCGGCCGCGGCGACCGCGAAGGAGCAGGCGATAATAGCGGCCACTATAGCTAAAGAACAGGCTATAGCAGCAGCGGCGGTGGCGATGACTAAGGAATCAGTTGCTAAAAATACTGTAGAAGTTAAGTCTGAAGTGAAGATGGAGGTTAGCGCTGCTGATATAATAATCATTGATGAACCGCCAACTGTAACCGCACAGAAGGCAAGCTTGCCAAGCGATCAGAAGTCGATCAAAGATATGTTCTCTAGGACGCCGACAAACAAAAACTGTCAAAAGAAAGATGGGCAGGTGAAGGTGATCACTGACAATACCCAGCAGCCCAGTCTCCCGCCCACCACCACCTCTAACATGAAGCCGTCCATCATGATGTCTCCCCTGGGACGAAAGTTGGCAGTGTTCAGTAGGAAGGAAGGTAAAACCGCTGCTGTCGGTCTAAAATACCCCGCTGTGCCAGCATCCAAAAAGGTTCCGATGTCAACACAGCCAAACCAACCGCATCCGATTTCACAAGTCCCTGTTTCAGCACTGAATAACAAACAGCCTGTTGTCACTGCAGCCCTAACTGAGCAGAAAAGCGGAAATAAATTAAACGTGAAGAAAGAGGATGTAATTCTACTAGACGATAATGACATGAAACCAGTTTGTAATAGCGCACCACAGCCGATGGACGTTGACGATGTTATAGTATTGGACTAAAATGTTACGGCTTCACCCTTTCATCCCTAAGTAACTGGAATGGACACTTCCATGTTACTTTTCAGGCTATTTCATTTACCACAAAGGGGTATTGTTTTCAGAAGTAAGAAAATATCCACAAATGGTGCAGATCGTGATGTGACGGCTCGTTACGAGCCGTCTCATCAGGATCTACACCGTTTGTAAACATTATAATAGAGGTGTGTTGTGTTGTGTTGAAATGGTTAATATGCCTGTACCAGATGAAATTCGGCATATTGGATCATGTGATTTCGTAGCCAAGTTAAGTAATAATTTATAGTTAATAATAAACCAAACAGATTTTGATGGTGTATCAGGTGTTGACACTCGTAGTTTACCGGGATCCAGAGGATACCTGTTTTGAAGGAGGAATCCCTGAACTTTCAAGAAGATCCCATTCATTCAACATAATGTAAAATTGGGATGTCCATGCTGCGGAATCCCTTGCCCAAAAATTAGTGTCAAACTGTGTATGCACTCCAAAGACGATAGATTAGCGCAATTGGTAATGAGTGCGCTTCTCAACAATGCGGCCTGTGTTCGATCCTCGACCTGGGCAGTACGTTTCCTCCTGGTACTCTGGTTTTCTCCCACATTAAGGATCACCCATACGCCACCATCCAGCCCAACGAAAGCATTTGTATAAGCGCTTGTTTCTAATCGTTGTAACAAAAAATGTAAATGATTACGAGGCTGTCACTGGAGAAATGGGAATTATGGGTTTTGCGACCAGTGTAGATCCAGATCAGCCTGTGCATCCGCACAGTCTGATCAGGATCTGCACTGTTAGCAATTCCATCAATGAAAAGACCAGTTGTGCTTCTGACAAGCAATGTAGATTGTTATCAGGCTACAGCCGAGTGCTATTTGATTGGGAGCTACACTGGTCAGAAATCCCATAGGCCCCAATTCTCCAGTCACGGCCACATGTGACCAGCGAGAAGCAAAAGCAAACTTGGCTGAATTTGCTGCATCATGTTTCAGCAAAGTCTGTTGTGCCGTGATTGTCACACGTTTCTGATACCACATAATCCCATACCCTGATATTTATGGAACACGCCATGTGATTTTGTACCCAAGAACATGGCGATATAGGTATCATGAAAAATGTTTACTATATTTCTTTTTGATGAAATCTGTTCCACATTTGCTATGAATATTTTGTCGTCTTCCGACGTCATTTACAGAAAATATCACAGTTTGTTTCATGAAAAATCGCATATGTTCTGGCGTCTCTTATGTGTTAATAAGTTTGTCTATTTAGAAAGTGAGTACAGCAGACGACCATAATCATGATATCCGTCTGTAGATGCAAAGTGTATAAGGTGCGTATTGGCGTATTTTACTCAATTAATTTAGCTCAATACACATTGATTATTAAAAGTGCGAGTACAAAATATGCACAGCAATGTGAAAATATGCATTGATTTTCAAATTGAATAGTAAAAATAAAGTCGTAAAGTTAAAAATTCGCTTTGTTGAGCTGCAAAAGTGTTTGCTTTTTGCAGCTCAATTATGTGAATGTTTAAATTTGTTATATATTTTTATGCCACCGGGTTTCGAAGAAACGGGTGGCATAAAGTGTTTGGACCGTCCGTCTGTCCATCCGTCTGTCTGTCCGGGCCAACATTGGGGGTTTAGGAGCTTAGGGTAAGGGTTAGTAACAAAGGATTCCTTTGTTATAGTCGGTAAGCTCCTAATTCCATTGATCTTTAGGAGCTAATCCTTTGATCTTTTAAAGAACAAATAGCTCATAACTCTCAAATGTTTGAACGTCCGTCCGTCTGTCCATCCGTCCGTCACACTTTTCGGTTAACCACTTTGTCACAGTTTCTCAAATATGCTGCAGGTGGCATCCGTGTTCGACAGACGCATTTCTTGTTTTATCATTTGT
The DNA here is from genome assembly GCA_029237695.1 of Conchocele bisecta. Lineage (NCBI taxonomy): Eukaryota > Metazoa > Mollusca > Bivalvia > Lucinida > Thyasiridae > Conchocele > Conchocele bisecta. Next base: position 57,677,881 of record CM055276.1, on the reverse strand, counting down.
TCCCTATTTAGTATTACTAAAAACTTTTACAAATGGATTATTGATTTTTTTCATTAAATGAAAAAAATCAATAATCCATTTGTAAAAGTAAAATACGCAATGATTTTGAAATCAGGGGGTATAGTGCTCTTTAGACAAAAAGCTTATCTCGACCTCTGTATATGTGGTTGTGATTGCAGAAATGGGATTAGTGGCCAGTGTAGCTCCTGATCACATAGCACGCTCTTGTACGAATAATGACCTATATCTCTTGTTGTCGAGCCCGCTTGCGGAAAGCGAGACAGTGATCACAATGATGTCCAGGTGTCTGTTCCGTCCGTCCGTCTGTCCGAAATCTGCGTTTAAGTTTTTAAAAATACCATCAAATGCCTCGGCTGGCTCGACATGCGGGCCGCAGCCATCTGATTAGAAGACAGGTATTGTTTTGGCTGGAATGGCGAGCAGTGCAGATCCTGATAATCCTGCACAGGCTGATCTGGATCTACACTAGTCGCAAAACCCGTAAGTTCCATTTCTCCAGTCACAGTCACATATGACCTTACTGTTGAGCGAATGTAAAACCCAAATCAGTTGATCAACAATCATGATACAATAGTGTTTTGTAAGGGTTAGCTATTTTTATTTATATAATGAATATTCAGCTTGTGTGATGAGAGACCACATGGATAGGAATGTTCATGATGAGCTGCCGGCTAGCAACAAGGGACTTGCGATGTTTGTTGCAACTTTAAAACTTGGTCCTGTTGCACATTCACTCATTTTGGATTATAAACAAATTTAAGCATTGGTGCTGCACTCTGCACCGGCGTACAATGTTTCGTGTCGAAAGATGCACCGGCTTCCTGACAACATGCTGCTGAATTCTACTCCGAGCTATCGCATATATGCATTTTACATCTAGTAACCGGCGTAAATTTCTCGCGGCTGTTAGTAGACGAAAATGTGTTTATGCAGTATATTCCGCATATAGTTGAATGGGAATTTGTTGGGAATCTGACGTTTATTTCGACATGCATGGAGTGCAGCACTAGTGTGAACGGGTCTGACAGTGGGAAAAGGTCCCTTTTCCACCGACACCTTCAAAAAATAGTTTCATGACGATAGTAAAATCGATTGATTTCATGGTAGCAGTAATATTACTTAAGTGACTGAATGACAATCTGTAGCCTATTTCACCAAAATTGCAAAGTATGCTTTCTAAGTACACTTTGAGGGAGAAATTTTCAAGTTAATGATAAATTTATTAATTTTTATTATACATGTACTGAATTTAAAATGGCTGTGATAATGTAATAAATTCAGTATAATAATTCTGCACACTTTTAATCATCAAATATATGCAGTCGTTAGTTCTAACAGGCATGGGAAATTTCCGGATTAATCCCCAGCGTAATCCCTGTTTTACATGTACTGACCTCTTGTTGCAAGTATTATTTTAAATTGAAATGGATTATGTTGCCAATTTTTCCTAATTATAGCATATTTTTTCAGGGGAAAATGTGATGCTAAATATACCTCAAAATGAAGCACAGAGCATCTAGAATTGAAAAAAATAATAGGGGGGTCATGCCCCCAGACCCCCCTAGCAAATCGCAGCGCAATCCGCTGCTCAAATAAATTTTCAGGTTTGGGGATAGTGTTCCACTCCCATGCCTGTTCTAAACGAAGTAATGCATTTCGGAGAAATTAAATGAGTTCTCCCTCAAAGTTTACTTCGCTAGGTAAGTATGCGTAACAGTTTTGGTGTAATCGGCTACTGATCTGGGCCTACACTGGTCGCACACACCATAAGGTAACTTTTCTCAGGCGCGGGCTCTCGTGATTCGGTACACTGGCCTTGATCTGACAAAGTAGGTGAGGTTGTGAGGACAATATAGGAATGAATGGCCTTTTTGTGGAATTTATCGGGGTATAAACTTGGAAAAGTCGTGGGAATACTGGACGAAGGCCGGAAGGCCTCGTCCAGTATTCCCGCGACTTTTCCAAGTTTATATCCCCGATAAATTCCACAAAAACGCCATTCATTCCATTAATTCCAGCATTTGAAATAAATTCATCAAGAAAATGTGTTTATTTTCCGTTTTCTTAAGAATTATTTTAACTGCGCCTGACGGTTACGGAAAGTAGTTCGGCATGACGTTTACTGGGATATAAATTCTGGACAGAGACTTGCTACGGACCAATCAAATGTTAGGGAATTGTGTAAATATTTTTGTGCTGGAATTATCCCCAAATAACTGATGAACATGCAATGCAGCCAAATCCTGTTATGCCCCATTAAAAGGTAATAAGATTAGTGCTGATCATATTACTTTTGGGGTTGGAGCTAAGTGTGGAATGGACCTGGCACCAGGTCGGGATATTCTAATTTCAGGGCTGAATATATTATATTTTTCTGTAAATATCGTGTTCATGGACAGGTTAAATACGTGATAGTCCAACACGTTGGCCCGGCCTTAAATGACCTTAGCTGTTGATAGGCCGTTAAACACTGATAATAAATCAATCTGTTATGGGTCTACTTCGATTACAAACGCAGCAATACAAAACACATAAGCTTTGATTTGTCAGATCACGGCCAGTATATGTTCCACAAAATTAGTGCTATATGTTGTGTGTTTGCATGTTTCAATTGACATGGATGGGTTGTAAAATGCATAGCGGCAGTTACTGCATTTTAGCCTTTTCTGCTTTCTTGAACAATCTTGTATCCATAACAACTTCAGTAGTTAAAATCCGATTTCTATCAATTGTTCCGAATATGTTTACCGTAATATCCCGAAATATTTGGACACCATTTGTTTTGGGAAACCCCTAGGGGTTTCCCAAAACAAATTGTATCCACATATGTTAATATTACAGCATTATTGCGATAAATCAGTACATCTATACTATCCCTAAACATTGACACATTCTTTGTTGTGGGAAACCAGATACACGTGTTTCCTAGAATAAATTGGTGTGAATATTTAGGGTTATTGCGGTACATACTTGTCAACTGATCAGACTGGACTACGCTGGTCACCACGGCAATAAGCATGGTTTTCTCGGATTGCAACCCTATTTAATTATTATTAACTGATTATATGTGATGTGTTACTATGTGCTATAAAAACATTGAGTTGCAAAATTCATATTTAATATACCGTAGTAACCCATCAATTCTGACATAAGTTATGCCGGAGGAAACAAAATGTATGTTTACACACATTGATGAGCGTCCCAATAATTACGGTTAGTATGGCTGTACTGATTTATCACAATAGCAATTTGTTTTGGGAAACTCCTATTTTATTTATAGGTGTCCAAATACTTGGGGTTATTATGGTAATCATGAATATGATCAATGTATTGGTCTGTATTGTATTGTATTTGTCACTTATCTGATTAGACCGATGTTATAAAACTAGTAAAACATTCCCCATCGACACTTTCAACCCTTTCACCCCTAAATAACTGGAATGGATTTTCCCCTAAAAAAATATGCAAATTACTTTAAAGAAGTGCAGATCCTGATGATCTGGATCTACACTTTTTGCCAATACCACTATACAGGCCTGTCGTGTTGAAAGGGTTAATACACTGCTGTATGACAGTTGAATCTGGTTATACCCCTTATGTGAGTATTACGATTGTTCGTAATCCTATTTTAGGGGAAGGGGCCAAGTGACTTTGGTGTGGTATGGACCTGCCACCAGGTCAGGTTATTCTAATTTCAGGGCTGAATATATTGTATCTCGATGTAAATATTCAGTTCTGATTTTGGAATTTTCCCCCCAATGCAGCAGGTTAAAACGGGATCGAACCCGTTTGCCCGGCCTTACATGACCTTAGCTGTTGATACCAATAAACAAACAAACAAATAATACACTGCTCGCAAACCCCATTATAGAGGTCTGTAGTGTTGAAAGGGTTAAAGGTGCATGCCCACTCTTTTTTTTTTTGCTTATATTTAACGGCGGCACTGGCTCTAGGACCTTGCATGCCGTCTCCCAAGAATGGGAGAAAGAACGGAGGTAGAGATATTTTGAGAGAAGCCGGTAATTCGTATTTACAGAGCAACTACGAATTATCGGTACCCATTTACAGCTGGGTGAACTGGAACAGTGTGGATAAAGTGTCTTGCTCAAGGACACAACGCACGCCGCTAGGCAGGCTCGAACCCACGACCCTTGGATCAGTAGTCCGACACACTAACCATTACGCCACGGCGCTCCACCTATAGGCACAGACTGTTCTTTATAGGAATTAAATAAGTGTATCATTGTGTTACTATTCCACCAGTTCTAAAGATTACGAGTGGCTGCTATACTGGTACAATCATTTAGTAATATTTATTTTACTGATAGTGACGTATCAGGCTATTTTTGTATGCAAATGAGGCAAGCTATTTTTGTCACGCCTGCTTTAGCAGAGGCGCGACTATAGCAGGTGCTTTTTCCGTTGTCGTCCGGTTCGTCCGTATTTTTTGTAAAGCAAATGCGTTAAAAGTTATTGTTTTTTCACAACACGGTCAAATGCCTCGGCAGGCGCGATACCGCTTCATTGGCGGAATTCTTGTTTAACTATTTATACTAATTAAATGCGTCCCCTGAAAAATATAATATTTTCAACAGAGAATAATTAGTAATGTCCGTTAACATTTTAAGGTGCCAATCAATATGTGGGGTAAGGTGAATGAATGTTTATTTTGCGAGAAAATGTCCCAGATGATGTCTATAATATAAAAAACATTTTGTGCCTACTGAGTGGGCATGTGCCTTTAACTAAAGGGGATGGTTTGAGAGGCTAGCGTGTATGTGCAAAATTATGATTGTGAATTCAACATTAACAATGTTTTCTTGTAAACAATTAGTGGATTTACATTTATTGAGCATAGGCTGCATATGCAGCCTATGCTCAATAAATGTAAATCCATCAATTGAAATTTCCAGACGATCCTAAATTTGCACTTATGAATATTTTAGTCGTACGAAGTTTAGTGAAACGGCCCCCAGATACATTTACCAATGGAATTCTGTTGTATATATCTATTTATTTGCATGATTAAAAACACTGAACACACTTTATTCTTGTTGTTTTAGTATAATGTGGAGTCAAGAGGGACACTGTGTTTGATCCATTTCATACTGGTTATTAAGTTTCAAAATATATATATACCCACACTCGCTGTCCCACAGCTTTCAAAGTATGTCGAGGGGTATATACCAGAGGGGCATTCAATAAATTCCAAGAATGTTTTCACAGACTACATTGATCGTTCAAATTGACTGATATTTCGCATAATCGGAGGACAAATCATAATACATGTCATTACACAATTGTAGTATGCTGCAGACGTACATACGTCGCGCGTGTCTGTTGTCATAGCAATTTCAGATTTGCGAATCTGAAAGAGTACATGTCTTACAGAATGTTAAGTACCATGTGTGTGTTTTAAATATTTTGACGTCGCCACATTATGTGCATTACGTCAGTGATTGCTGCATGACTAATTCATAATTGAATTCTAATTAGTTTTCATACTGTGCCATTTTCAATTAACCGAAAGCATCGAATTGTTGGCAAAAAGCTACTATTGACGTCGCAAGTGTGCCAGGTCACAGAACATGATGTTACTATGGTTATCGGACTTCAGTTTGGCATAACTGAGTTTCGGTAAATTACATGCCCAATTGAAGAAAATATTTGTAATTGCAAATCACATCAGTTAGACAATTCACTTAAAAACAAGTTTTTTACTGGACTTTAGCTGGAATTTATTGAATCCCCTCATACATGTATATAGTTTTCGCCTTTCTGTTCGGTGGTCCATCCATAACACATAGTTGACAGTTAATTACCTGCTTACTTGCTCTAGTTTAGTTACTTTATTTCTTAATGTTAATCGTGACATAGCTAGACATACACGCATGTATGCTGAAATAGAAGTATATAAATATAAAAATGCAATAAAATCTTTGAGGGTTGATAGGGGAAGTAAGAGTAAGTGGGTATGGTCCGTCGTCTACAGTATCCATGACCCTACAACACCACTAGTTAGGATGGGAGATTCACAACGAGAGCTCGTACCGGTATACTTTTAGGGGAAGGACCAAGTGACTGGTGTGCTATGGACCTGGCACCAGGTCAGGTTATTCTAATTTCAGGGCTGAATATATATTTATCTCGATGCAAATATTCTATTCTCATTTTGGGACCCCCCCCCCACCCACCCACCTCAAACCCGTTGGCCAGGCCTTAAATGACCTTAGCTATTCATAGGCCGTTAAACACCAATAAATCAAATCACACGGAGAGCACTAATGTCAAACCGTTTTAATTTGACATTAGTGCTCTCGGTGTGAATGTAAAGGGTTGACATTAGTGGTCTCGGTGTGTCGGAAAAGGTTTGACATTAGTGCTCTCGGTGTGAATGAAAAGGTGACATTAGAGCTCTCGGTGTAAATGATAAGGTTTGACATTAGAGCTCTCGGTGTGAATGAAAAGGTTTGACATTAGTGGTCTCGGTGTGAATGAAAAGGTTTGACATTAGAGCTCTCGGTGTAAATGAAAAGGTTTGACGTTAGTGGTCTCAGTGTGAATGAAAAGATTCGACATTAGTGGTCTCCGTGTGAATGAAAAGGTTTGACATTAGAGCTCTTGGTGTAAATGAAAAGGTTTGACATTAGTGGTCTCTGTGTGTAAGAAAAGGTTTGACATTAGAGCTCTCGGTGTAAATGAAAAGGTTTGACATTAGTGGTCTCGGTTTGACATTGGTGGTCTCTGTGTGAATGAAAAGGTTTGACATTAGAGCTCTCGGTGTGAACGAAAATGTGACATTAGTGGTATCTGTGTGTAAGAAATCGTTTGACATTAGTGCTCTCGGTGTGAATGAAAAGATTTGACATTAGTACTCTCGGTGTAAATCTAGGACTATCTCATATCCTGATTGGTGGGGATGTAGGGTCATTGATACTGTACATGGCAAGTTGTCTGTGGTGTAAGAGTGGGTGTCCCCAATCACGAACCCTGCCCCAACTCGGGCATGTGGTTGCCACAGGTGGAAGACTCGGACCTAGGACGCAATACATGGCTCATTTGTTACCCAACCCACCCATTTCCATACACTATACAGTACAGTCTGTATTGTATAGTGTGTGGAAATCGGTAGGTGGTGTAACGTTTTTATACGCCCGTTTGAAAAAACGGGACGTATTATGCATTCACCTACACCGTGTACAGGCCGGCGGGCGGGCACAGCTTGTCCACGCAATGACTAGAGTACTACTTGACGGATTGTAACCAAATTCGGTATACATGTTTGTCACGGCAAGACGAAGAAGCCTATTGATTTCGAAAAAATTCCGATGACCTATCTCCCCTTGGCAGCCATTTTTAATGTTCGCACTCTGCATCCTTGTCCACGCAATAACTCAAGTTCTACTTCACTGATCGTAACCAAATTTGGTATACATGTTTATCACGGCAAGACAAAGAAGCTTATTGATTTTCAAAAATGTCCTATGACTTATCTCCCCTTGTCGGCCATTTTTAATTGTCCCACTCTGTATCCTTGTCCACGCAATAACTCAAGTTCTACTTCACCAATCGTAACCAAATTTGGTATACATGTTTATCATGTCAAGATGAAGAAGCCTATTTATTTCGGCACTGTTGTTCAAATGAGCCATTTATTAGCCGTGTCCCTCTTCTGTCTGAGACTGGAACTCGCTGACTGAAGACACTCGGAAGGCCCCATCACTGAATTATTTTAAAACAAAAATAATAAAAGTACTGAAAGTACTGAAATATGTTATCTCCACAAAAACTGATCACTTGCGGAACTAGAGACTGAAAGTTGCATATTTTCGCAATCATCATTCAGAGGCAAATGTACTGTGATGTGCAAGCCCATTCCCATCCATACGTTTGCTCTATAATAAATTACTGTTTCAAACTCCCAGACATATCCAACTTTCGCGACCACCTTACCTGTAGAAAGTCTGCATCAGTAGCGGCGATTTTTATATGGGATTATATAGGAGACTATTACCTTTTCTTATGTAACTTTTAAACTACACAACCGATTGAAAAATCACAGGTCACATTTTAAACTTCAATTATTGTACTTTATGATGATGTTTCGATCGTCTTTTTAAAATAAAGACATTTTGGTCCTTTTTAGCTTTAAACGTAGTCGGTAGTTTTTATATGATTTATATAGCAAATTGTAATTTTTCTTCTCGATTTTCGTTGGAAAAATTGCAAAATCTCTCTTTACAAAAATAGTTACAAAACAAAAAATTCATAGGTATTTTCAGTTAGCTCATTCATTATTCTATTTCTATTGATATAAAAATTATGTTTCTATGTTTATATTATTTTGGTCCTTTTTTGATAATAATAATGACACCATCTGTTTTCATTCTCCAATTAACGTAGCCGTCACGGAAATCTTCGGCAATTTCCGTGATATTCGTTGAAACGGGCACCTGCTTATGGTCACTCTAAAAGCTTATAATTTATGTTACCCGAGGCATGACCGTGTTGTCGGTAAAATTATTTGTGAACAAAGTAACCAAATTAGACTTTGATTTTCACGTACTTTGAAGCTAATAATTGGAGACGAGTACGTGTGTTTGTCACCGAAATATTAATCGCTCATTAGGTACATAAAGCTTCAAGCCAATCTGGCTTAGGGTTGCAGGGATATAACAGGTAGCTAAATACCGATCACACAGATCTTTTTTGAACGCCGTAGTCAAGATGTCGATATTCCCGACTCTCGCTGAACTGACAACTTTATTGAAGCCTCTGATGAAGGGAGACGTTGGCGAACCTCTGTTTCGTACCCACAACGGTCGCTATACCTTCCCAATGGAGATCAACTGGCGATACCAACGCAAGGAGCCAGCTCCGCCCGCCACGAGAAATAAAACCTACAACAAAGGATTTGGCGGGAACAAAGAGGCCAGCAGGAGGGAAATGGCGGCGAGTACGCCGAGCCTGCCTTCACGGCGTGAGGCGGCAACCAGCCCTTCTGCATTTGATATTTCTACATACTCCTCCGTGGTGATCGGCTCCACTCCAAGAACATGGCGGACTGCACCCGGGTTCAAGATGCTCCAGGATCAGGATCAGTCTCCAGACTTCCAGACGTCTTTGGATCCGATGGATGTGGGGTCCACCACGGGGTCACCAGTGGCCAACCATGCCACGACTCCACCACTGCCAGCAACACCTACGCCACCGCCACCAGATCATCCTTCCCTCGACTACACAAACCCGCCGGATGAACAACCTAGACTTGATACCATCATGCCGGATCCGGACAACAACAACATCTACATCGCCCACGCAGACATCAGAGGTGATGACGAGACGAATTACACCATCGTCGCACCAGCGCGCTGCCATGTAACCAGCGAACCGGCAACGTCGACCCGCCCAGGATAAATGGCGATGATGCTGTTTGAATGCATGGCACAACAGGAAATCAAGCTCGACGAAATCAAGAGCTTGGTCGAAGTTTACCAGGCGCCGGGCTTGATTGATCAAACTGACCGCTGGGTGAAGACTGGATCCGCCGTGGACAGAGACGGATCCATCAAGTACACCAAGATTTCCAACTGGAAGACGATTTCCAAGATCATCAGGAACCTTACACCCCTGAAGATCATCGAGGATGCCTACAACACGCTGGCGGAAGATGGCAGAAGGATGGGCATCAACTAGTGCCCACAAGGGGAGACGCCCAGCAGGGCCACTGGTACAGGGGAGAGGCTGGTCCTACCCAGGATCCCCTTTCGACCCCGGGGTAACCCGGGGGAGATAAACAAGCCGCCCTTTTCAGGGCGAACACATAGGCGCATAGGTCTGAACCCGTTCTTGGTCACGAATTGTGGCCGACAGGGTTGACCTACTTTAACGCGCACCTGCCAATTTCAATTTGGATTTTTTATGACACCTTAAATTGCTATTTTTGGACTTATATGTCTGGGTATGGAAGGCCTTCGAGCCAATTCCCACCCTTAAATATAATAAATACATTAACACTCATTCCATTCTAACTGCGACCTTGGACTGAGCAGCTCGTGTTTTTATCGGCCGGTAATTATCTCAAAGTTACCGGCGGCGGCCATCTTAACTATTGGATAGGTGCTAAGGTAAGTCGGGGCTGGGTGGGCTCGGTGTGGGTGGTATTCTGTTGAACACGAGCTATATTTATGATGTCAATCTCCTGTTGTTCTCTGCCGAGATGGTGAGAAAATATTATATTCTTATTCTTATTACTATTCTTCTTCTGCTTTGAAGCATTGCTTCAGGTTTACATGGAGATATTTATGTAGAACCGTTAGGAAAGAATGGTGGCACCAAGTGGTTCCAAACAGATAACTAGTTTGCCACTTGGGAACCGATTTCTTTCCATCCACAGTTACTTTGGTGGTGTTAGAGAAAGTGGTGTTAGAGAACGTGGTGTTAGAAAATGGTTCCAAACAGATTACGAGTTTGCCACAAGTATGCACCATCAGTAATCGCCATCAGTAATCGCCACCATGTATTCTTATCATGTTAGGCTGTGGTGTGGTAGCGGAGTTACGGTGGCATTTGACGGACCCTGGTAACACGGACCGCCGAGTGCCACTAGTCCCGCGTATTACCACCGCAACAGGCGACTTCTGATAGGCTTTTATCATATTCGAACCCACTGGAATAAAACTCCGGCTCCGTACAATATATCATCGCTAGGTTATACTCGTGCTCGACTGAATGCTGCTCTTATCTGCCTAGATCATCTGCCTGCTTCTGGCCCGGCTTGCTGAGGTGCTGCCAGGATGATGCAACTCGGTGAACGAGTGTCACATGTCATTACCGATTATATGGCACCAACTTGTGTGTCAAGTGCCGCCAGGGGTAGATTGGTTCTACCTGGGGCCGGTTTTGCTCTGCATCACTTGTGCCAGGTTCTACCCAGTTACCCCCTCTATTCTTCCGCCTCCCGTGCACCGGGACATTGCGCGGAATTACAGGACCGTATTGGACCTAAGCAGTGTCCTATTTCGGCACACATTTATACACATCTGTCCGCCCTGTATTCACATATATCACACAAAACACTTCGAAAGTCGGCCTTTTTGGACTTATATGTCCGGGTATGTAAGGTCATCGAGCCAATTCCCACCCTTAAATATAAGAAAAAACCTTAACACTAATATTCTAAGTTATTCGCCCTTGACATCACCTTAATCAGGACATAGACATGCTATGATGAACATGTGGATGAGACTGTAGAAATGGGGCTTATGGGTTTTGTGACGAGTGTAGATACAGATCAGCCTGTGTATCCACATAGTCTGGTCAGGATCTGCGCTGTTCACTAGTCCATCAATGAAACGCCCATCATGCTTCTAACAAGCGTTATTATACTACAGGAGTGTGCTATTTGATCAGGATATACATGGTCACAAATACCATAAGCCCCATTTCTCCAGTAACATCACCATAAGTATACCAAGCAAGTCAACTTGACTTCGCAAAAGTTGTAAGTTCCTTGTGTTTTTGTGGCCAACATAGCCAGTCAAAACAACAAGTAGCGCATGCGCATGAAAACCAGCATGGTTGACATGTTGACTTCCTCACCCATCAGTTAACTAATGCTGGTCGGTGTTTGAAATGTTTCAATTTCATCAACATAAACATGGATAAATGACTAACAACATCGATGATATCCCAAGGATTTTAATTTTAACGTTGAAATAAAACATTATTGGGTAAACATATTTTATGCGGGATTTGCAAACAGGGCACGTTTTCTCCTGCACCTGTCCCCAGTTGGAGAAGCGTAATATTGATTTTTTTTTTAGCTGACAATATACAAGGCTGTACACAAATCAAAACCTCGACATGTACATGGATTATCGATTTACATATCGATAAAATTGCATACATCACGTGACACCTGTAGATTTCCGAGAGATTACGGAAAAAGCCGATATCACGGAAATTGCCGACTGACCATCATGTATTGGTCAGCTGAAATTGACCATGTGGTAGCTATAGATTTTGTCCAGGTAAGGTGGCCGCGAAAGTTGGATATGAGTTTTTTTTACGAAACTGGCGGCTAACTGGTCACTGCTACCTAACTGTGAGAACTAAAGATAATAGCTGCTGTATTCATACGCACGAAATGTCTTAATTCGTAATTTCCAGAATTTAACTGATAAACTGAGCCCAAAACTGTAAAAACTATAGAGAATAGTATATGTTGAGTTTTAGATACAAAGCAAGACATACCAAAGTTGGCACAGGACACTATTTTCTTGGTCGTACACTACATAGAAACCAACTAATAGACACAAGTCAAGCTTACTGTCAACCGATCATTCAAACTGTACGCTATGGCAATATACAACTTGACGGTCCTACTAATGAAGCAATATTTACATCTGTAAGAATCATTGAGAACACATGTTGTTTTAGCCCTTGCTATGCTAAATTAAATTTTGTGGTCTGCTGGAAATGTTTTATTTTTCAATATTTCTCGATAAAAACCTGTTTTGACAGCGCATGAAAATCATCTCCACTGGAGACGATTATCATGTGCTGTCAAACCCGGTTTTTTGTTATGAATTTTGGCAAAAATTAAAAACAGCAGACGACAATTTTCGTCTCCAGCGTAGTGAGGGTTAAACTATTATAATCAATTATATACCGTTAACCAAATATGGTTGTGTAACGGCTTGAGTAGTATATAGGGAGTCGAGAACAGAGAACAGAACAGAACACACTGCCTTTTTGTCGGCGATTGTCGCGATTTTCTGCGTTGCTTTGTCTCCTAGTATGTCTCGAACGGCTAGCCGGAGACCCTCCTTCTTGTGGCGGTACTCCGTGTGTTCCAGCGCGGCTGCCGCGAGTCTGTCCAGCTCGTCGGACCTTCTGTTGTATTCGTTGTTGGAGTAGCTGTCTAGCTCTTTTGCGAGAGTTGTTCGCCGCCAGATTTCTGCTTGTTCCGCGTCTTGTAGCTGCACCATCCTCTGTGCTCGATTGCGTGGGGATAGTGTGGATACATATGTCGCAGCTGCTATCTCCGGAACTTCTACCAACTCGTACATGGATTTCTCCACTCCTATCACATGGCATTTTGTGGTTCTCCACTTCCAACAGACGTTGTCCGTAGGTGGCAGTATCTCTACAATATCTACTTCCGCACCTCTAGCACGAACTTCGCACGGATGCTTGCTGCCACACAGTATTGTCGAAGAATCTTTTGCTTTTGTGTAGCAACGCAGCGGAGACATTTCGATTTCACCGTCGTCCGCGGATAGAATCTCCGCCACAAAGATTGGACGCGCGCGAAACCCGAAGTCTGCAGCGGCCAACTCCATGGCTCTCCCCCATTTTGCAGGATCTGCAACCGTTGCGGCACTCGGTTGTATGCGAACTCCAGATATGCGACCGGTTCTGGTTTGCGCGTACCAAGCTACAAATATCTGCCCACAGGGTTTGTCTCCGAGCACGAAACACCTGTCCAGGTGCTTGGCTAGGTTTTCCCACTGTCTGTGCGGAGGTTGTACCACGAATATGTCTTTCCCACAACAAACAGTTTCTCTGGCGTCCGCGAGAACCTCCTCTGCCTTTTCTTTGGAAAGGTCGGAGCAGGCGTAGATCGAAACCTCGATTCTCGTGCAGCCTCTCTTCTGCACGTCCGGGTGCCCGAAGGTTTTTCGAAGATGTTCGTTGGTGCAATCCGCGTAGTCCGCTAGATGCCCCCATATGTTTTCCCGTATCTCCCCCGCCTCGAAGTTGGATACCACCTTGTTGTACAGTTTTGTTCTGGTCGTTTTTCTGTCCTTGCTTTGTACCCAAGTGCAAACGTGGTTTCCTACGGTGTCTGTATTGTCTAGAATTGTGCCTGCACGTGTGTCTGTCGCTATGTCTCCCCAACCTCCGGATTTCCCCTGCGATACAAACTCTTTCTCCACCTCGAGATGCTCCACTAGCGCTGGTCTGTCCAGTACGCCAGAGAAGTCTTGCGTGTAGTCCACACAGTATATGTCCATACCGGTGGCTTGCAGTCTCTTCTGCAGTGCGGGCAGCCGCTCTTCCAATATTTCTATCGGAATTTCGGACACGGCTATCTTTGCCACGAATACCGCGAATGGGAACGCGTGGTCGTGCACTTCTCCCCACGCGCTTCCTGCCTTGTACCCAGTGCCTTGTTCTATGCGATATATTGTGTTTCGAATGGAACTCTTCCCGGATCCCCTGTCTTGTCGAATTGTGTGCAGTATTGCGGTGTGTAGTGGTTTCTGTCCCTTCCCAATAGTTTCCCGAGCTGCTATTGCGATCTTTGCCACGCAGTATTTTGCAGACACCTCTTCCCCGGTTGTGCAAGTTGTTTTGTTTCCCACTACCACACACTCTTCCCTGTCCAGATACCCGAAAACGTACAGATCGTCTACGAATGCGGGTAGCCCTTCGAGAGGTTGCAATTTTGTCTGGCCTTCGTGGTTTTCCAGATAGTCTACTTCCCCTATGCTAGATACGAGATTGTTCTCGTACGCGTTTTCCAGAAGCAGATGTCTAGAAACGCTCTTTGTCGCGCGGATTCCCATCGCTTGGAAGGTTGCTCGAATTGCCATTTTGCAAATTTTGTTGCCGTGTATCCATACATCTACATATGTTCAATTGGGCGCACAATATTTTTGATATTTTTTCGGCAACTTTTTGGTAGCGGTTTTGCCTAGCAGTTGGTGGGGGGCTCGAGTTTTCTACCACTTTTTCTTGCTGTTGTGTTTGCCACGTGGGAGGCGAGATGTACCCAAACTGGTTGGTGCAAAAATGTGTTCAACCTCGGCATCTTTCGGCAACCATACTTTTCCTCGTTTTCTTCTGTACTTCTGTCTGTAGAGGTGTACACCACTATAGAGCTCTACCAAGGAAGTTGCCCAAACTTGCATATGCCGGTTGCTGAAAACGTAGTTGCTGAAGCTTTTTTTGCGCTCCTATAACCTATGAGATTTATCTGTTCAATTGGACCTCTTTTCAACTTATGTATTTATGGCACCAATTGTCACGATTTGCTGTCGGGTGACAATTTCCTCGTTAACCAATTTTGGAGTTTTTCGGGGGGGGGGGGTGGGGGGGCGGTGGAGTAGTATATAGGGTGCGGAAATGATACCACCGTTAGGTGGTATCATTTTGACTCCCTATATACAACTGCTTGTGTTTGGTGGATGTACATGTAGCCCTAATTTACTATTGAAGAAACTAGCTGAAACAAAAAACTTTAACCAAGGGAAATAACGGTAAATATTGCATGTTTAGATCAATGTCACATAAAATAATTTGATTCACAGTGGGTTGCGGTGCACATCTCTGGCTCATGATAATGTTGTCAAACAACAACTTTAACCAAAATAAATAACAATTTAAATATTGCAATTGTAGGTCAAGGTCACACAAAGGTCATTTGATTCACAGTTGGTTGCGGTGCATATCACTGGCTCATGAGTGTGACAGTATGGTGGATGTAGGCCTAATACTATTTAAGATACAAGCTCAAACAAAATATTTAACCTTGTGACTGACGGGACAGACAGGACGGGGCGGACGAACAATGGTAAAACATACATGCTTGTTCACTGTCTAATAATGTGGGGCCATTAAAAAAGACGACTTTAGAAGCGAAACAAATGCTCTGCCTCTACCGTATGTATACAAGCATCGTTCAACAAACATAATTGTTTGCCCGGTAGCGTGTGTAACGGTAGTAGTACGTCAATAGATGGTTCAGTTATGGTATGAACTTGTTTTAAAAGCGGAATAAAAACAATATAAAACATCTTAGTATTCTCCGGTTCCACGATACATGTAGGCTATTTCACCAACACTGTAAAGTATACTTTTCTAGAAAAAGTATACTTTGAGGAAGAAATTTTCAATTTAAGGATAAATTTATTAATTTTTATTATACTGAACTTATTATATTATCACAGCCATTTTGGCTGTGATAATATAATAAATTAAGTATTATAATAAGTCTTCTACTTCTAATCATAAAATATATGCAGTCTTTAGTTCTGTATGAAACAATGATTACTCACTCAAAGTATACTTTGCAATGCTGGTGAAATAGGCTACTGATGGCAGAGGATTCCAGATTCTAACAATTCGTGGAAAGAGCAACAATTTCCTGGCACCAATGCGGCTGGTCATAATTTGTAAGCACAATAGTGATTGTGGCGCATATCTCCATATCTCCAGTCACAGTTGCAAATAAGGTGTAGGTTTGTGGAGCATGCATATGCGTTCAAACCCTGCAACCCACTCCAGATCCGCCCCTGATATGTTTTTTTCCCCAGCCTTATCTGTTATTGAAATGGGGCGTTCTCATATATCGTAATCTCCCTTGGGACACTGAAATGGGTCACATATTTAGTGACTGATTGGTAAGGTAGCACAGGCTCACCACAAACACGATGCAGTGTATCTCTGTCACTGCTTCTTAAACGTACATGCTCACTCAGTAGACACACACTTTTATTTATAGGAATTAAATAAGTGTACTGATAATTATGTCACTATTCCACCAGTTTTAAAAATTACCAATGCCCGCTATACCGATATAATCATTTAGTAATATTTATTTTACTGATAGTGACTCGCGGTGGTATCAGGCTATTTTCATATGCAAATGAGGCATGCTATTTTTTAATTATGTATACTAATTTATATGTTTCACCTGAACAAATAATAATTTGGACAGAATATAAAGCATGATCAGTGCACATCAAACAAATAGTAATATGTCCGGAAACACGGTTATCGCCCTGATATCAGTGTGGAAATTTACGTCTGATATAAAATGTATAATAGTGCCAATCAATACGTGGGGTAATGGTAAATTAATGTTTATTTTGCCAGAACTTGAATATCATATCTACAGAAAATACAAAACTTTATATATACACTTATTTAATTCCCATAAAGAACAGTTTGTGCCTACTGAGTGGGCATGTACCTTTAATCCTTATTTATTAATACTAGCATTCCGCTTTGTTTTTCGTAAATAATTCTGACCGTTGTACATTACGTCATAAATGATAACGTTAGTGCATGCTTGCGTCAAATTGTATTCACTTAATGGAAGAGTTATTGAAAAGATAATTGGCACGTGACATTACTTATTGACCTACCCTCGTGCATAGAGAATACTAATTAAGCTAGGGTATGTGGCCGCGGTAACTCCAACGCTACTGGCCGGTAATTAACTCTTGCAATATACTCCCGTAATTGCAAGAGTTACCGCTCGCAACTAGGAGGTTGCCCTATTGTTGAGCTCTTCGAAATGCACTTTCCCTGCGATATCTGCGACACTAATATACAAACACATTACCTGTAAATAAATACAACATTTACACATTGGATATTTATGCAATAAAAGTACAAGTTGTCTATACGACGGCCCCTGGAAAAGTGAACGAATGGCGAGAGCTGCGTGCGCATGCACAAAAGTGTATTTGTCATGTGACTGCCTAACAAAATAAATCTTACTACGCTGGACTAGTCACTATGTCATACATACTGCTATATAAAAATACAGTAAAGTTACATATAGATATAACGAACATATTGCCAGCCCGTAGTCAGATCCAAGCATATACAAAATTGTATATACACAATTAAGTGTATAATCAGCTAACAACTATTAATATATTAACGCCCGGTCTCCAATAATGGGCACTCATGAAGTAAACAGCATTGCGCATGACAGTCTGCTCGTGATCAGGGGCCCGTTTCACTAACAAATCTTACTTTGTTCATAAGTTCGAACTTAAGTTATAACTTATGACAAAAGTCATTGCTTATTTGGTTTCACGAAACAAACTTAAGACGGTCATATCAAGTCCGTTAAGTTAAAGGCCTTGAGCCAGCAATAACCCCCCCCCCCCCCCCTCCCCCATGTGGGATTTTTGGTGAGTCGGATTTTCGGATTCAGTAGTCTATCAAAAAGCCGCTGGATGAACAAATGGCGGCAATTTTACAAGATGGCCGCCGAACAGTATTATATTGTTTTATTAAGGACTGTCAACTTTCATTCTGATCAATATTAACCGGGTAAATAGCTATAATTAAGTCACAATTTGAATGTAAAATATTTAGAATACATCTTACATTTCATTACATCCGTAAATGGCAATATATTTCAAAATGGCTGCCTAAATAGGCTGTTTTACAATATTTTTTCTGCGAGTTGTGTGCTGTTACGAACAAACACAGTCATTCATAAAGTTGAAACACACATACATTGCTGTCCCTCACAAATAAATGAAAAATACAGGAGAAAGTCATGCAATAGCCTTCCACAATTGTCAGAACAGTCAAAATGGCCGCCAAAATGTTCTTGTTTTGTTCTATTCTTTACTGTATGGAGTTGTTATAAACAGCATTTCATGCACCTATTACATGTATACATACCAGTTTGAGGTATACAATTCAAATTATTTGATAACATATACATATCCAGGTATACAATGCTATAATATATATTAAAAATGGCGGCCAAAATGATCAGATGTTCAATAATATTGATGATGAAGCTGCAGTTTTCAGTAATTAAACAACACTATCCATTGTTATGTATAGATTGTGATATTCTGCCTATTTTCAAAGAAAAATACGGATGTATTTCAATCAGTTTGAGTATTGAAGAACTGTTTCAAAGTGTGTCCAAAATGGATTGACTGTTGACAAGGAATACAATGTTATTATCGTTAACGAGCACACTTCTGACAATTAAGCGAGCATGATGATCATTGGCCAAGGCAGTATGTAGTTTGGTATGATGAATGGCATGGGTATGCTTATTGCAAACATGCATGGCTTTCCCCACATTAAACATCCCGCATATGTCTTCACATGTGACAATCATTTAAATTAACCATTGGTCGTGAATTGGATTGGAAAATAAATATAATACATGGTAATGATATGTATGTCATGCAGTCACTGATGTAATCAGTTCTACATTAACCACTACATGTGCTGTATTCATTCTTCTAATTGAACAGTATTGAAACTAATACATCAAAAACCTAACCATATACAGTGTCACCATGACTGTCGATCAGTTTCAAGATGACCATCAACATGGTCGCTTTTGCAATTAGGATAGTTATATTTACGGATCTATATGTACACGTTTAATACAGCTTAAATTTCTGAAAATAGTTGATACATTTAATACACTTAGCCCGAGAAGGTCCCGCATCTTGCGATGACACCAAACTCTGCTAGCCCATGACGTATACTCGATACATGTCTCTGGTTGCTATAGTAATGGAATATGATTGTCCATCAGCGTAGTAATACATTTGAAAGACAACCATAGGGACTTTTATGCGGATTCAATGCCACATACGGGTATATGGAGGCAAAGACGTGTCTGTTAACTACAAACTATGTGTGATATGTATGTGCTAAACAGGTACAATGTAAATACAATTCTGCATACAGCAAATAAATGTACACATGGTACATGATTATAGAGTTGTTTGATCATTAGAATGACATTACCTGTTGTCAAATAGAGAAATATATATTCAGACGACGCCAAAGAGCCAGCTAAACACACAGATGTGGTACAATGTGGCCGAAAACGCCTTCCACAAACCTGATCCTTACCGCCTGCGTAAATAGTTAGAATTCCATGTAGACAATAGTTCAGTTGCAAAGTAACATCTAATATGCAATGTGTCTCGATAGATGCTATGTGATATTGTTTAGATAAACATTTTGATACATTGCATAATATGTTATGGAGATACGTTATCATTCATGGGGATTTAAATGTATATTGATGGTCCTGTGAGTGGGTGTTGCTACCCGTGGTAGATGTGCATACTTCTTAAACTGGACTAGTTTGATGTTTGAATACCCCGGAATCGCTTTTTCAGACTACATACATACTGATATTGGTTTGTATATATAGTAAATATTGGTAATTTGACACAACATGTGAAAGTATAACACGTGTGCTATAATTAAGGACACTGAATATTGTAACATATTGGAAAATAGTGTATGTATGCGTACATAACAGTTATATGAATATAGTGGATATATTTGAAGAGCATATGCATGCTTTTAGAAAGATCATGCACCTTCAATGTCTTTGTTTATATGAAAATTATGAAATGGTATATCAACCTTTCAGGTTATCAAATGAAGTCATGGTTAAATATTTACTTACAACGCCTCACTTACAAAATACAATGTTGTTATGGGTGCCGCTCAAATAAGACTAATGTCGCAATCTACCTGCATGTATTAGGCAATGGCCATGATGCACGCACTGGTGTGCACTTACACTGGCAATTGATGACGGTCATACACATTGGAACACACACGTTCTCGTATGACATATACTGTATTTCAATAGTTATACAGGTTATGGAGTTGGGCTAAATGATGGGGTGTGTGGTTGGCGGGTATATGGGTGGGGTGATGTGGTCCCCTAATCCAATGGAATTGGGCTAAGTGATTGAGTGGGTCAGTGGGATCAGGTAGTCAGCTGGTTGAGTGGTGTTGTGTCGGGCTCCACGGATGCTGCTTGTCTATCTAACTGGCAGCCATTCGCCTCCTTTCGAGTTTGTTTTAGCTTTACTACAGGGAATCCGGAGCTACCGGTGAACTGGAGGTTTCCTCCACCAGGAGTAATTGCTTTTTATCTCTAAATTGACAATCTGCATTAACATTACTCCAATATAGACAAAAATCAAACGATTTAAAATGTTTATTAGTCTATTTTCGGCCAAAATCTGACGGTGTGGTAGGTGACACAAACTAAAATTAAGTAAATGCTAGTAAATAACGAAAACAAATATATATATAAAACCGAATTAGCAACGCAAAATCAGCAATCACGGTTATCATGATATAGCATTCTGATGCAGCACACTAAGATATGATGAGGGTGGCACGTCAAATACCATATCGTCAGAAATCACTTTCTTCTTCTCTTCTCTCTCCTCTTTTCTCGATGGTAGGATTAGGACTAAATGTAACTATAAATTAATTACGTAGAACACACTCGCTAGACATTAGTGACTTATCTAGTACATTCGCCATTTGATCAATCCGTAATATGTCACTCAAAACGCACAGTACACGACAACTACTGCCTGTTTCACGAAACCTGCCCAAATGTTACGGTTATATAAACAATTCAAAAACATTTTTTTTCCATAGTATTAAATAAAGGAAAATTTAAGAATGAGTCCTTTTTTTATTTCGTGAAATTTTGTCAAATATTGATTTTATTACGAAACAAATATTTTCCCCTTGTTAAATCCCCATAGACATCTTCACAGAGTGAAGTTATATCATTTCCAAGCTATCTAGCCAGGTTTCGGAGTCAATTTTCGTTTTCTGACTCCTCCCACAGCTCCTCCATCTCCTTTTCCCCCATGTTAAATTCCCATCGACAAATCAATTTTTCGTAATAAAATCAATATTTGACCAATTTTCACGAAATAAAAATAAGGATCATTCTTAAATTTTGATAAAATTTAATACATGTATTATCAAAAGGTATACGGTTTTTGCATTGTTTATATGGCCGTAGTCTGGGTTCCCTCAATCATATATAATCAATACCCAGCCATACTAGTCTATATCACACTCAGATAACCTGCATAGATTCTCCTATATTTGGCGCACACTTTTCGAGCCTGAATAAATGCAACATTTATCAAAATTCGGAAATATAAACCAGACCGACGAACATCGGCCTGTACTGCTTCTTTACTGGGCTATATATTCCGGGTATGTAATGTGTTCGAACCAATTACCACCCTTAACCCTTTGAACCCGAAAGCCCGCTATATCGGTTTATGCAAACAGTGCAGATCCAGATGAGCCGGCTCGTAACGAGCCGTCTCATCAGGATCTGCACTGTTTGAAAGTAATTTTCATATTTTTGAGAACAACAAATATACCCCCTTTTTATAAATGGAATAGTCTGAAAATCATTTTGCGATCATGATTGGATTGGTTGCAAAATTAACATATCGCAGCCCATTCAGTTACTTAGGGGTGAAACAAAGAAGAAGCAGACACAGAGTGGGCCAGAGTCCATAGAAGTTCATTAGTTAGGCATACCCTAATGTAGTACACTGACGTCATTCAGTCATGGCATGTCACACTGTTCGACCTATGGAACGTTAGAGAAAGTAGAAGTGACTCGGTCCCGTATATATACATATCTAATCAATGCAGGTTTTCAATTATTTCGACCCTGACCATCCTCTCATATCGATGTTATTGTATTGCTCATTGTTTAGTTTTCTTCATTTTCAAATTCACGCACAAAGTTCTGGGTCCTGATAGTATTTGTAGGTAGGACCCAGCGCACAAGTAGGTCCGTGCGCCCAATACCCACCCGTTTTTACCATTGCGCTATTGATTTCACTTTGCGCATTTATTCCACCCCCACATGCCCCACGCACCGCAGAAAATCGGCCATTTTGAATAAACATCATTTCGGCTACAGATCTAGACGCAGAACAACGCGCATATTTTAGTATGTACTTCACAAACAATATGCCCAAAGCGGCCCCAATGCCTTATATACATATATCGTTATCCCTTTGCTTGTTTGATTTTAGTATTACTTGTAAAAGTGAGTTTTATACACCTGTTTTTTTACCACGAACAAATGAGGTAACGTGACCGTCTCGTGTCGTGGTCGGCGGTGGCGGCCATAGTCGGATTTAGTTGTCGGACAGCGACCGAAATTGCACCAAAGTTCACCAACATATAGGCATTGTAGTGCTACCTTTATATTTGTTGCATTTCTTTGAAACTGATTTTGTCGATAACATTTATTAAACTTGTTAAGATTTGCGTTAACAAGTTTTTATTTGTCCGTGCAGCCGCAGGCCGCCAGCGATCTTTTTCAGATGAGAAATATATATATGTCCAAATTAACTGCCAATGTGCGAATCGGATTTGATTCGCTATTCTGCAGAGGAAGCCTATGCATAGAATCGTAACTGCTACTGACTTACGGACGTAATTGTGGCTTCGTAACCCATGCCCATGGGGAAAGAGTTTGTTTCACAATTGACAATATATTACCTTAGGATCTTCTTATGGATGCTGGCATCTCTGCCACTATATCCACATCTAATTGTTCTTCTAATATAGATACTTGTCTTCCGGTACTAACTCCTGGGTATGATCAAATTTTACTTTTTCTCCCACACTTTGTCCAAACGTGATCCGAATTGCCTTACATTCTTTGAGTCGACTACACTTTCTGGTAGGCAGTTCCATGTATCAACCACTCTATTTGTGAAATAGCACTTTCGAATATTCAAACGACTTCTGATCTTTTTCAATTTGTACTTATGTCCTCTTGTTCTCGAGTTTTCATCAATTTGGAACATATCCGTTGTGACGTCCTTGTCATAAATTCCGGTCAGTATTTTAAATGTCTCGATCATATCACCTCTTGGTCTTCTGTATTTGAGTGTGGGCATTTTTAATTTCCTAAGTCTATCGGCGTATTCCATGTTTGCTAGGGTAGGCACTTGTTTTATTGCACGTCTTTGCACATTTTCTATTAATTCTATGTCCTTTTTCAAATATGGGTTCCACACCGCTTCAGTGTATTCCAGGTGGGGTCTTACTAGGGCTTGAAACAGGTATTTGAAGCTGGTTTCATCTAAATAAGTATATGTCCTCCGAATAAGACCCATAATGCTATTTCCTTTGTTTACTTGCTGTTGGATATGTTGTGCAAAATTCAGTTTATTGTCAACTAACACACCTATATCTTTCTCCCCATGCGAAACAACCAATACAAGTGGTTCTCCCTTCTCATTATACATATGTTATTGCCTATCGTTGTCGTGTTTTTTGTTGGTGATCTTCACTTCCTTGCACTTGTTGGGATGGAATTTCAGTAGCCATTTGTCGGACCAGTTGAATAGTTTGTCGAGGTCACTTTGTAGTGTTTTGGCATCATCTTCTGATTTTATTTCTCTATATGCTTTTGTGTCATCCGCGAATAAGTATGCAGTAGACTCTATGCACTCTGGCATGTCATTTATGTACATCACAAATAATATTGGTCCTAGAACACTGCCCTGTGGTATACTGTGGGTTGATGTTTGACTTTTGCCCGTTCACAATGACTCGTTGGTTTCTATCTTTAAGAAAGTCCTCTACCCATTTCACTAATTGGTTGCTGATTTGATATGATCTTAATTTGTTTAATAGCCTACGGTGTGGTACTTTGTCAAATGCTTTCGTTGTAATCCATGTATGCCGCATCTATTGAACCTCCATTGTCCAAAATATCTGTCCATTCATCAAGCACTTTTAGCAATTGCAATGTTGTTGATCTCCCTGATAGAAAGCCAAATTGTCTATTGCTGAATAACTTATTTTTACTCATGTGTTGAACTATTTCTGCTTTTATTAATTTTTCCATAAGTTTGCATAGGACACTTGTCGGGCTAACTGGCCTATAATTCCCAGGATCAGATTTTTCACCTTTTTTGAATAATGCTGTAATGTTTCCTGCTTTCCATGCTCTGGGAACGTTGCCAGTTTTCAGGGAGGTATTGTATATAATTTCCAACGGCGTGCTCATTGTGTTTGCCAATGCTTTAAGGGATACCTGATGTAGCTCGTCCGGGCCTGGAGATTTGGTTGGCTCCAATTCTGTTAAAAGTTTTGCGATTTCTTTTTCATTGAACATTCTGTCTTTGCACTGATGTTCCACAGGCACATTTTCCATTTTGGGTGCTTCCCCATCTGGTTCGCTGGTGAAGACGCTACTAAAGAATGACGCTAACACATCCGCTTTTTCTCTGTCGCTTTCCGCTGTTTTTTCCTGTCCATTTCCTGTAAATTTTAGGTCTGATATTCCTGATTTTGTTTTCCGTTTAGAGTTCGCATATTTCCAGAACTTTTTGGGGTTTGTTTTAGCCTGTGTTGCAATGTCTCCATTTCTTTTTTTAGCATTTCTTAACTCACCTTTTACTTGGTTCCGTAGTTTCGCATATTCTCTATATTTTTCACCATCCCTCCTCTCCATATATCTCTGCCAGCACCTATGCTTACGTTTGATTTTTCTTATTGTTTTTTCCTTCAGCGGAACATAGTTGTGAGATTTTGCTTTATTTGCGGTTTTGATTCATGAGACATTGTGAATTATTTGCTCAAAATTTATTCTTTCCAGATGTCGAGTGTAACTGGCTACGGGCGGTACGGTATTAGATTGCAAGTTACTGTTTGCAACTATTTAGCAGTTAAGACTGCCCCAATCGGTTTTCGTCTATTTAACGTTGCGCTAGCAGCATGTTTTCCGCTCAATAGGCAACAGGTGTCCCTATATCGCTACACCGCGGTCAACGGTCAATATTTGCATAATAGCATTTACATTTCGCACACTAAAATAAAGAAGAAACCTGCAGGGCGTTGACGTTCGCATTTATGGGATAAACAAAACCGATGTGTTAATGACTCCTATCGCAGGATGTATAGTATATGGGAAGGTGGGACATTGTCATGTTTTTGTTGTTGTTTTTTTTCAACCAACGGAAGTGACGTAAATTAGGCTACCTTTGACTGGTTTTGTGATTTATCTTGCTGTTCACCAGCTGATTTTGTTTTTGTGCCAGATCGACACTGCCTGTGTTGACGTACAACATGGAAAGTCACATTAACATGAACACATGGCAAGAAATAGCCCATATTAATGTCATGTACGATATTTAATTCATGATTACCTATTCAGATAAGTGACACAACAAATCACGAAACCAGTCCGTACTTCCATTGGTTGAAAAATGGTTCCCAGCCTACATGCGGATTAGTAACTTACAATTAGCGAGCCGGTCAAAGGTAAATGAAGTTACTTCCGTTGACTGAGATGATGAATGCTGTCATTCCTTCTAGATTCATACTAATCCTCAGTGTAACTGGATTATCACATCGGGTTTTCGTTCATCCCGTAAAGCTCCTATGGACGTTCGTTCATACTTCACTATATTATTATTGAGAGACAATTCTGCAATACACCAAAATATTATCATAAAGTGTGTATCAGCAAAATGCATAGGTCACTCTACAAAGTAGAAAGTAACAAAGAACGCTTCAAACGCACATTTGGAAAGACTACTCCGTCATAACGCTTATGTAATGAAATGTAATTAGAGTTGTGTACTCTGCACAAACCATTACTAAATAACATATGTTTCCAAAATGAATCAACTTCCATTGCAAATCATCTGAAAACTACTAAAAAATAAAACTGCAACTGGTTTCCTCGTGCAAGCGACCATTTTCATTCTAGCCGGATATCATGTTTTTACACACGGCGCTCCCGGTTTTTGTTGGTGGGCTATTGGGATCATAATATTTAATTAAGAACGAAAATAAAACTGAGTATGTAACAGTAAAACAATTCATTACCATTCTTAATACACCATCAGATCGCAACATCATTACAAAGAAGCATAATACATGCCTATCAATCGTAATACTCGTGTACGGGGTTAGTTGTGACTTCATAACATGACTGTCTTAGTATACAGTCATGATGGCTTACTCTTGTAACGTGGCATTTTCCTGTGGAATTTTCAAAAACAGTGATAAGTATCAAATTTACATATTTTTAAATTAAACAACTTGTGGGTCATTTCAATATGCATGTAAATAGTAGTTGTGAAATATTTTAAGCACACGGTAATTTACAAAAACATGTATATTTGTTTTTAGTATTGCATTAAAGTGATTAAAATTCCTAAAGTGATCATGAAACATAATACTTGACTCAATTGAATGACAAGGTAAGGTACCAACAAGTTACGTACAAGCGACGAACAGTGGTGTTTAGGCAAAACAAAAAATGTCTTGTTTCCGGTAACCCGACTGACCGCAGTGAAATAGTGCCGACCGTAAAATATTTTCTTACAAAATTTTGTCCCATGAAATTCGTCGTGTTTTATAAACTGTACCATCATTTGGATTAATCAGCGGCTGAAGTTTAGACGTACAACAACAGGCCGATTTTCGCGTCGATCTTGACGAAATTCGTCGCTTTTGGCCACCGGAAAGGGGCAAAGATGCTCCTTTCCGTGACAAGTAGCGAGTATCTACAACATTAAACAGAATTAGAACCTTCTGTCACAAAAACATGATATATACAGGCATGGAGGGACATACATATTTTGGGAGCCGTTACCGGACACACAACTCTTTTTAGCTTACCTGAGCGAAGCTCATGTGAGCTATTGTTACCGCAATGTGTCCGTCGTCGTCCGTGAACATTTTCAAACGTCTTCTCCTCGGTAACCATTGGGCCTATGGTCACCAAACTTCATGGTCATGGTCCTTAGGTAGGGGGATTACAAAATTGTTAAAATGACGTCATTACGTAATCCAAGATGGCCGCCGTCTAAAAATAGCATAAATTCTTAAAAATCTTCTTCTCATGAACCGCTTGCCGGATTTCGACAAAACTTGGTAGGAATGATCGATGTACATTGCTCTTTCAAAGTTGTTAAAATGGTGACCCCGGGGTCAAAAATGGGCGTGGCCCGTGGGGTCAAATTTTATTTTTGACCGAATATGGTCATGTCATATATCAAATTGAAGGTATCAATGAGGCGATCACTCTGGTACATTTTTTGTCCAAATCGGATTGTTATGTCATCCAAGATGGCCGCCGAAATGTCAAAAGGTCGTTCTTTTATTAGAGATTTCAAAATTCTTCTTCACATGAACCGCTTGGCCCATGGTAGCCAAACTTAAAAGTTATGGTCCATGGGTGAAGCCTTTTCAGATTTGTTAAAATGGAGGTCATCGCTAATCCAAGATGGCCACCGTCTAAAAATAGCATAAATTCTTAAAAAATCTTCTCATGAACCGCTAGCCGGATTTCGACGAAACTTGGTAGGAATGATCGATGTACATTGCTCTTTGAAATTTGTTAAAATGGTGACCCCGGGGTCAAAAATGGGCGTGGCCCGTGGGGTCAAATTGAGGTCAAATTTTATTTTTGATGAATTGGTCTTGTAATTTATCTATTGAAGTATCAATGGGCGTCTCTGGTGCAAATTATTTGTCGGAATCGGATTTGAAATTTGTTAAAATGGTGACCCCGGGGTCAAAAATGTGAGTGGCCCGTGGGGTCAAATTTTATTTTTGACTGAATATGGTCATGTCATATATCAAATTGAAGGTATCAATGAGGCGATCACTCTGGTGCAATATTTGTCGGAATCGGATGATTATGTCATCCATGATGGACACCAAAATGTCCATTTATTCAAGATTTTTAACGTCTTTTTCTCAGGAACCACATGGCCGATGCTGGGTGAAGCATTTTCAGATTTTGTAAAATGAGTCATTGCTTAATCCAAGATGACCGCCATCTAAAAATAGAACAATTTTTTTAAAACACATGAACTCAATGTCACATTCTCCTCTGGTGTTCATGGAATCAGGTGAGCGAATTAGGGCCATCATGGCCCTCTTGTTTTTTCTTTTGGCCTTAGGGTGACACAGAATTACTGTGCACAAATTTGTGTTGACACCTAAAAAATGGCTGTAGACAGCATAAGACGGGATGATTTTACAGTTGGTTTACAATAATGGGAACCAATGTCAAAAGTATGTGTATTATTGGGCTATGAGTGTTTGACAGATTGGGCTGTTACTGTGATCAATGTTTATATTAATTGGGTCTCCGCTCTCACGGATACAGAAAATATAAAAGACAGATGAAATAGTAAAACACATCCGTAGAGCTGAGATTTTCTAAGCTAGTTCTTTTGGTAAAAATGTATTGAAATTAACAATATGATGCTGTGTGTATGATTGTAAATGTAAACTAGGGTTCAACCCAAGTGTTTATACAGTTAGATGCTGTATATGATTGGGTCGGTGATGTTTTCGACTAGTACGGGGTATAACCAGATTCAACTGTCACATACAACATGTCAAAGCCGTATATGAGGGCCAAACCAGGCCTCCAGTCGGATTTCCAGTAAGGATGAACCCTGATCGTTGAATTACCCGTCACGTGCCTATAAAGCGGAAAACGTGCAGCTATCATTCTCCATGATAAGTTTATAATATTGTAGTTTTTGCCCTTGAGTCGGCGGCGGCGTCGTCATCATTCAATGTTAAGTTTTCGTGTTGCGGTCATTACTTCAACACCTTAGCAGCTACAGTCATCAAACTTTATACATACCTTTACTATGATTCCGCGGAATTCTTGTTTGGGTCAACTACTTAGTCTCTTTACAAAACATAACATCAGAGAAATGTGTTAAAACCAGGGTTGGCCGGGAAATACCGGGGGCGGGAAATACCGGTATTTCCCGTCCCGGGAAATACTCCCCAAAGTGGGAAATACCGGGAAATATGAATTTTTAGCCAGGTTTTTTGAAAAAAAATCCAGGCTATTGGATTGGCGAAAGCCGGGCGGGCGTCGTCCACAATCAATGTTAAGTTTTCGTGTTTGAGTCCATTTCTTTGTTACTGTACCACCTAGGACCACCAAACTTTCACAGCTTCATAATCAAGGGGTGCCCACCACATATCACTATTCAACATGTTACTTTTTTTTTAACTTGACCCATTTTTTCCGCGTAGTCGACTTAGCCATTTTCAATGTTAAGTTTTCGCGTTTACAATGTTAAGTTTTCGTGTTTAAGTCCATTTCTTTGGTACTGTACCACCTAGGACCACCAAACTTTCACAGCTTCATAATCAAGTGGTACCCACCACATATCACTATCCAACATGTTACTTTTTTTTTTAACTTCACCCATTTTTTCCGCGGACAAATAATCCGTGAATTAAACTTGCCCAATATGGACCGTGTTCAAAATCGCTAGCGATTCTACCCGTAACCGTGTACATAGACACTGCTTGAATCTTACTTCCGGCAAACTGACGTAAACTGTAAACAACAAATGGTCGCTGAATTAATACCATTTTTTGGCCATTATCGATGGAATTAATAGGCAATTTCTTCAGAAAAAAAATTCTGACCAAATCTTTCACTCGCGAAACTGGGCGTGTGCCTGTAGAAAGTACTCGACCGCCACAAAAAGCACTCGCCATGGCGAGCTGGGCGAGTGAAATTTCAACCCCTGATTATTTTCTAGACAATTTACTTCCCTATATACAAGTCTATGTAGTATTTGCCAACTGTCTATTTTATTGTATATGAGAACACCCCTCATTACTATAGTAACCTGCCACTAATAAAAGCTGCTTGTGGAATTTTGAGAAAATCCCTGTTGATAACAGGGATAATCCATGTACAGTGTAAGTGTAATTGTTTTACAACTTGACATATACAGACCACCTGGGTTCTTATTATACAGCATGACACAAAAGGTGTGAGAGAAGACAATTAACAGCCTGTTGTATAAACATAGTCTGATCATGATGACGTTATCCTTGTGAATTGTATCTAGCACACTCAGATGCTTCCTAAAAAATGAAGAAGTAATTTACAAAAAAATAGTACAACCAAAATATAAATGTCATGGTTGCCAAATATTCCACCTGATGAGTACCCCTAGTTGGGAATGAAACAGATCTATACATTGCAATTAACCCCTATATCTAATTATTAAGTTGTTGATTGTTTAATTAACTATTACTGAGCTTAAAACTTAATTTAAATAACTTTAATTATCAAATAATAACATCAAAATTCATATTTCCCGGTATTTCCCACTTTGGGGAGTATCTACCGGGACGGGAAGAAATAACGGTATTTCCTGCCTGGAATTCCCGGCCAACCCTGCTTCATTTTCGAGTTATCTCCTTTGTTTTTTTGCTCAACTGATTTTGTGGCTGAAGCCTAACTTCCAATACCTTTTGGAGCGTTTTTTTTGGGAGCTTGTGAATGCTAAATTTGTTGATGGGATACATCTATTTGATGGTGAATTTGAATTGAGTCCAGTGGACTCCATTCTAATTAAATTCCCAAAACATAATTTCATGATATTTATAGCGAGAAATAAACGACAAATACAGTGAATTGTCATCTGCTATTTATATTATATATTTAGCCCACAAATGTCCCACCATGCAAATAGTTATAGACAACTATTGTTTTTAGCCTTAGCATGAGGTACTTGTACACTGGTCCGCTTAATAAACCCCTTTTTGTCGTGGCAGATGCGATATTGCTGGTTGCTAGGCAAGCCTCCACTAAGGTGCAATGCAATCGTGACTGCCTCAGCATACAGCTAGCTCGGCTATTGATCTCCGTTACCTGCTGATAACTGGCACTTTGTGACATTTTATACCCGTTCATCTCCTTATCAGTTGCAGTTTCCGTTCAGATATTTGTCTTATCAAATATACCTATTCTCAATTTGTATCGGTGCTTTCGCCTCAATAAGTGACAGAATGGTAAACTCTTATCAAGCATGTTTAAAATCTGTGAATATGCTGGATTGGATACAGACGTCGCAAGGGCTTTTATCACCTGGACCCCTTTGAGCTCAGGTGTTTGTACCGGCTGATTCATCGACTAAATGAGCCTGCGCTGTTATAGAAGTTCAACGTGGCATTGTGAATCTGGGTGATGATTGTCTGCTTAGTCTGTGCACAGATTTCTAGGTGACTACACCAGGGATTCCGCTGGGGGAAATCGCCACTTCAAAAAAAAAACAATTGGGGATAAAAAATTACAATTTTCGAGGAGAAAAATAATTTTTTTTTTTTAATTTTTTATCGCCAATTGTTTATTTTTATCGCCAAAATATGAAAGTGGCGATCGCCAGCGGAATCCCTGCTACACAGCATCTATATATACAGTGGGACATCTCTAAACCGGACACCGTGGGAGGTACCCAGGGTGTCTGGTTTTGAGATGTTTCACAACAGTGTGTGCTATGCACTTGTGAATACTGACAAAGATAAATTGCAGTTAGGCCCATTTGTAGTTCACTGCAGCATCGGTACACAGTTGAACATCTAAACTGGACACCCTTGGAGGGGCACAGGGTGTCCGGCTTAGAGGTGTTTCACTGTAATTCAGATTTTTGAATACTCCAAGACATGAACACTGTTTGTCGTGAGATAACATGCATCACAATTTACACATCGAGGAATTAATTTAATAAATTATGCTGTAATAACTAAACAATAATCAATATGTTTGGTATTTATTGTCTACAGTATACTATACATGGCATCTTGTAATATTTATTAGGGCCCCGCCGAGATTCGGCGGTGCCCTATAGGTTTCGCCCTGTCTGGGCATCCGTTTATTTTTTGAGAGTTTTTATAAGAGTTTCTCAAATCACCTATAGGGGCCTAAGTGGCAGTTGCGTCGACAGACCACATTTTCTAGTTGCTTATTGAGTGGAAGAAATACAGAAAATATGTGTGAAAATTAGAGGTGTCGTTGATTGAAACTTTAATATTGAAACTAAAATATTGACAATACATCAATATAATGATTGTTAGATACAAATATAGAAGTTGCTCTTACAAGAATGTATGTGGATTATTTAACATGATCAAATCTTATTCATTAATATATATATATATATATTATAGATATGATTCAAACATTTAAGTACCACCATACTAACATTTTATATCTAGAGACAGATGTTCTTCAGTTTCTGTTTTTTAAACAAAATAATAAAATGTTAAAATAAGTTTATACTAAATACAAACTCATTACCATCTCACCAAATTTGTGGTATTGATATTTCAAAATATGTATCAATACAGTAACGACTGCAGTATAAACTTAATATATCGATACTCGTTTCTATCAACACCTCCAGTGAAAATTGTCTGATTTATGTGACGAAATATGAGGCTGGTAGGACAGTCTTTGGTATGTAAAAATAACATATTTGATCCTACTTTCCAAGTTTTGATTCCCACAAACTGCAGGGGTTGAAAAAAAAGTACTTGCCTAGGTCAAAAAGTTACTTGCCCATTTTTTTTTAAAAATAAAATGCTATTTCCAGTATTTGTAATGTTGCATCTTATTTTAAAAAAAAGAAGCTTTTTACATATATATGATCATTACCAAAACGTATGAGACATATTCACTATTATTGTTATTTATATTTTAAGTATTAAATGAACATAAACAAAGAAATACATATTATTTATCGGGAGATAAATGTCGTCAAGTTTTTTCTTCAACGTTTTTTAGCAGCGAATTTGCTCAGGCTTGCACGCTTCTTATTTGCTATAAGCGTTGAGTGACATAGATTTTGTTTAATTTATAGTGGCTATGTTTGCATGCGTTGCGCGTTGCCTTAATTACTAAATTCAATGGTTTCGGACCCGGCGCCGACTGTTTCGTCCCAAGCCGTTCTGTTCGGCGTCTGAAATGCACGTTAACCCAACTGTATATGAGACGATATATGTGGCCGCGTATACACTAGTCTATACTATATTGTTAGCCCGGCCGCGTACAGCCGACAAATAATCCGTGAAAATAATCCGTGAATTAAACTTGCCCGATATAGACCGTGTTCAAAATCGTTAGCGATTCTACCCGTAACCGTGTACATAGACACTGCTTGAATCTTACTTCCCGCAAATTGATGTAAACTGTAAACAACAAATGGTCGCTGAATTAATACCATTTGTTGGCCGTTATCGATGGAATTAATTGGTAGTTTCTTTAGAAAAAAAAATCCTGACCAAATCTTTCGCCATGGCAAGCTGGGCGAGTGAAATTTCAACCCCTGAACTGCATATTCCCGGGGGCGTTTATTAGAATAATTCTAGCACAAAAATATTTACACAATTCCCTAACATTTGATTGGCCCGTAGCAAGTCTCTGTCCAAAATTTATATCCCAGTAAACTCCCACGCCGAAGTACTTTCCGTAACCGTGAGGCGCAGTTAAAATAATTCTTAATAAAACGGAAAATAAACACATTTTCTTGATGAATTTATTTCAAATGCTGGAATTATAAGGAATGAATGGCCTTTTTGTTGAATTTATCGGGGACATAAACTTGGAAAAGTCGCGGGAATACTGGACGAGCCCCTTCCGGCCATCGTCCAAGTTTATACCCCGATAAATTCAACAAAAAGGCCATTCATTCCTATAATAAATACGGTACATGTTCATATATGCTGCTATCAGTTTATTTATCAAACCTAGTATTTGGATAACTTGGTAGATAATGCAAACTGCATATTATTAATTTTATAGGCATTTCTGTACAAAATGATTTCAAACATATTGAGTAACACTAAACAATACTCGTAGCCAAATATGATGTATTCCGTGCACATTACTTCGATTCATACATGAACATAAGTGACAGAACAGAAAAAAGTTCTGGAGACAGTATGTTTGTTCTGTAGAAGATGAAATTGGCACAATATCTTCCAGCTCCAGATAAGCTATGTATTTGCTTAACTCTTTGCATGCTGGGAAACCTGTGGGCTATAAAAGGTTCAAAATTAGCTGAAAAAAATCATCATATTTTCTTGTATTTCTCCCCGTAAATATCATGAATATGTCCTGGAATTTCATTAGAATTGAGTCCTGAGGACATATTTCAAGACATATTTACAGAGAGAAATAAAACATACACTCCTAATTTGTTTGGCGGATATTTTCGCCGCAAAGAGTTAAATTTAAATACCCAATTAAAATTGCCAAAAATCCAATTGAAATCAGAAGTTGCGAGTATCAAAAGGCAATACAAACTTTATGGTACCTTTAGATTGCAGAAAACAATAAACAGACTTCAAATATAGCATATTTTTTCTTATTTTCCATGAAAACACATCTTGGTATTTCATTAGAATTGTCTCTAAGGAGACAATTCTAATGAAATGCGAAGACTTGTTTAGAAGCAAAGTATTCAATAATTGCTGTCTGTTGATGTGTAAACAGTAGTGTGATTTTATTTTACTCAATTAAAATTTTGAAATACCCAATTGCTTCAGAAATGATGTAGTGAAAATACTCAATTACTAATTCCTTATCTGGAGCCCTGGGAGAATATGAAATTGGCGCAATATCATCTACCCTATGCAACCTGATACTAGAAACACAAATACTTGTTTCTAGTATCCGGTTGTATAGGTAAATCAATATCTGCCGTGGAAGTATAATTTACATATGTCTTTGATGACACGTTCACCAACGTTGCACGACGGCCCTATCTATAATCAATGATAATCTGCCTGTGCACCTGTTGGCTTGTTGTCATGGCAGCCAGGTATTGACGGGAGACCTGAACACGGTGGTTACATGTACTACTGGCATGTGTCATTTCTCGACGTGAACCAATATTTCCCCCAGCTGCGACAGCATAATTATGTATAATTGTCGTAAATATATAGTTTTATGAATTTTCTTAATTTAATTCTAATGTACATACATTGTATATAGTTAAATCAAGGTTTTGAATAGTGACCCTTTGGGGCATTTTGGCCCTTTCGATTTGATTTTGACTCCTGGAATTTGCAGCACGAGTCAAATTTGCTCTTAAAACGTACGTATATATTGGCCATTTTGACCCTTCAATTCTGGAGGTTATTGAAAACCCTGAGTTTTACGATTTATTATTTTTTGTCGCGCCTGTGACTATAGTCGCTGCTTTTTCCGTCGTCGTCGTCCGAAATGTCAAAACGTTTGTACAGGCTTCCATCTTCATGGTATAACTTTAATATTACTTGAAGAATTCATTCAATATTTGTACACAAGATACATGTGAGCATTTGAAACACACTCATGCCGCGATTAACATGACCTTGAACTTTTTTACCTTCACATTTTTGCAGAAACACTTAGCCATTTTTTTGGCGTCAAAAAGTTTGTACAAGTTTCTTCATCATGATACAACTTTAATATTACTTGACAGATTGCTTGAATATTTGGACACTTGATACATGTGATCATTCGGAACACCTTCATGCCGCTATTAACATGACCTTCACCTTTTTTATCTTCACATGTTTTGTGTTTTCTATTAATAAAACGGTGTAGATCCTGATAGTCCTGATGAGTGGATATGTGTTACTTTTTACAAAATCACCCACTTTTCTGCAGAATAGAACACTCTCAAACTTAACATGAAGTAGTCCAATTCAGTTACTTAGGTGGGTGGTTGGTCGGGAGCATGCAACGGATAATTCAACGATAGGCGTTCATCCGGAATTCCACGACCTGGTTTGGCCCTCACATACGTATTTGGCATTTTGTATGTGACGGATGAATCCGGTTATACCCCCTACATGAGTATTACGAATAATTGTAATCCTATTTTAGGGGAAGGGGCCAAGTGACTGGCACCAGGTCGGTTATTCTAATTTCAGGGCTGAATATATTTTTTTTGATGTAAATATTCTTCTGATTTTGGGATTTTCCCCATAATGCAATAGGTTAAAACGGGATCGAAACCGTTGGCCCGGCCTTAATTGACCTTAGCTGTTGATAGGCCGTTAAACACTTACAAACAAATTTACTTGGGGGTGAAAGGGTTAATAGTGGCAGTATATCTTGGATTGTATGCAGTATCGTGCTATAAGTGCCTGGCATAGGGATCATGTGAATCTTCCTCTTTTTAGAGAACTTGCTCTTTTTTTACTAAAATCTTCATAAAAAAATTGTTGCGAAACTGTCCAAACTGCTTGAAAATGATAAAAAAAAATCTTTGAGGGGGTGTCTAGTGAGGGGTGTTCCCTCTTATTTTTGGGGACACAATTTTTACTTTTTTTTCCGGAATTTCCTGTTGTCACATCTGGGCCAGAGTTGCTAGTATGGGGTAAACAAAGTCTCCTTGTTTGGCAGAATGGCTAGCACAGAAAAACTGAGAAAATGGTAGTTAACCTTTCACCCGTAAGTAATCAGACTGGATTTTTATATGTTAATTTCCGAACCAATCCAATTGTCACAAAATGATTTTCAGACTAGTCCATTTATGAAAAGGGGGTGTTTTTGTTCTCAAAAATAATGAAAATTACTTTCAAAAAGTGCAGATCCTGATGAGATGGCTCGTGACAATCTGGATCTACACTATTTGCCAATACCACTAGACAGATCTGTAGTGTTGAAAGGGTTAACTGGAGTCATCAGCAGAGTTGCTAGCGGTTGTAACAGAATTGAGGTTGCTTATCTGCTGATATTTTACATGTTTGTAATTGAGAGCTGAAGCGTTGCAGATCAATATCGCAATACTGCTATTGGAAGCTGTCACGGCTGTGCCTTTGTTCACATTCAAAGAATATTGACTGAAATTTCCACTTTTACGTGTATTATCGTTGGGAATTCACAGCCAGGATGGGTATTCAATATTTGAGAGTCCGGTGGAATCGGGGCCCTGTTTCACTAAACTTTGTACGACTAAAATGTTCGTACGTGCAAATTTAGGATCGTCTGGAAATTTCTATTGATGGATTTACATTTATTGAGCATAGGATGCAGCCTATGCTCAATAAATGTAAATCCAATAATCGTTTACAAGAAAACATTGTTAATGTGAAATTTACAGTCTTTTGAAGTTTAGTGAAACAGCCCCCAGGGTCACTGCACATTGTAATTTTCATAAAATTGACAACATGCGCCTAACTAAGTAACCCTTTCAACCATAAATAACCACAGGTTCTGGAAGAACGATTCATATTTCGGTGTTTTATGGATTATTTTGGTATCTGGTGGTTTGGGTGCATTGTTGCCAACATACAATTTATGTCACCTCCCACAAATTACACATATAACTCGAAGTACAAAGGTGTGAAACGGAGATTCTACCTGCGTACATTTTTAACCAATAAAACCATTATTTGTTGACCTGACCTGACCGATAACAATAAAATCGGTCCCAATTGTTTGTTTAGATTATTGCAGGGATTCCGCTGGCGATCGCCACTTTCGCAATTGGCGATAAAAATAAACAATTGGCGATAAAAAATTGATTTTTTTTTCGAAAATTGTAATTTTTTATCGCCAATTGTTTATTTTTTATCCTATTGGTTATTCCTTTTTTTAATTTTTTTTTCCCCAGCGGAATCCCTGTTATTGTATTGGACCTGAACCTCCCATGCATAAGTCGGACATTTATATATCGTCTGAAAAACTTCTCTGAGCAGAGAAATTTGTAATATATGAATGCAATGGACTGTGATATGTTTTCATTTGTCTATCCAAAATGTGTTAAAATATCTTAGCATGACAGTACAAATGAGCAACCATGTAATAAGGATAAGGAAAAATATTCAGCAGCCATTTTATACCGGTATAACGGTATTCCATGTGTAATGGGTTGACTACCTAGCTGATGGACAGTTTAGTCATCAGCGGTCCAGATAAGGTGTGTACTTGCGTAAATACGCAATTAAAAAATGCAAAAAAACAATTAAAATCGAGAGACAATGCGTACCAAAAAGCAATTAAAATATCCGGTACGCAATACTTTTTTATCCTGTAGCGTACTCCTCAAATGTATTTTCAGTCTGTCGCGTACTGCTAGATTTGTTCATGTATACAATCCTACAAAATCATCGCCGATGATCTGTGCGGTCGGCCATTCAATGTTTACAAAGTCTGGTCCCGGCTCTAGCTGCGGACAATGTCTCGCTGTATTTCACCGATAACGGCTGGAAACCAGTCTTCGGGTGTATTCGATTTGAACTCCAGGATTTAGCGGGAGCGATTCCGACTCTCAGCGGGAGAAAAATGGGTCCAACTCGATACGAATCTCTAGTAACCCACCACACGGCATTTGTTTCGAGTACCGTTCAAGTTAATGATCCAAAATCTAGAATTTTCCACCCTTATCGCATCGGCCGTTTTTGCCCATATTGATTTTGAGAAAAAAAATCAGATAAGACGGGGCCTATCAATTATGACGAAAGTTAACACAAACTTCAGAGCTCACGCGAGCCGGAATTGAATTCCCCTTTACCTCTGAATTTGTTGTCACAATCCACATCATTGACGGAAAATATTACTAATTTTCAAATCAATAATTGTGGGAAAAAAACGGCGATGCGACACTATTGTGAACCCGAGATCCAGGCTCATTACAGTACTGGTCTATTTTCTTAAATTCAAATCGATGTGAAACTACTTGTTTCGACGACCACGAGTCTACTCAAGGAGTTGCAACGAAAAACGTCCGTAGACATTCGTAAATGACTATCCGCACGGATAAAACAAATATGGTACAGTGTAATTGGTCCTGGGGCACAGCAGACATTTTATTATTTTGAATGTGTCAGGTTTATATTTTACATGTGGGACAATATCATAAGTAATAAATGAAAATATTGTAACATTACTATTTTGACCAACGCACACGTTGAATAAAATGGCGGTCGAATTAACTAAGTTAAAATAGGACGAGTTGAACGGCGCCCGAATTCACCAATTAATATAATCGTAGTAGCGATAGACACTATAAAT
Source organism: Conchocele bisecta (assembly GCA_029237695.1). Lineage (NCBI taxonomy): Eukaryota > Metazoa > Mollusca > Bivalvia > Lucinida > Thyasiridae > Conchocele > Conchocele bisecta. Next base: position 57,638,442 of record CM055276.1, on the reverse strand, counting down.
AACACAATCGGATCAGGTCAGATTTTTTCGTAGAACATTGGTGACACATGGCGCAACAAAATGGCTGCCACAACAAAGGTGGAAGAAAAAAATTGCAAAAGTCCACCACCAATGTTAACCTTATTTCGATTTATTTTACGACCGATGCAAAGGTGGAATTTCCATCCATTTGCACAAGGCATCATACAGTCATTTTGTTGAGCTCGGTGTGTGGAGACCCCAACTTAATCGTGATTGACATTATTGATGAATTGCTGTCAAACGTGGTCAGCCAAACAAAAAAATGGATCGCGTGTTGCAAAGATCAATCTGCCAATCAAAGGATTCTTGATCAGCGTATGCACTGTTTGTCATTCAGATAATGAAACATCTAGCATGATTTGTTTAAGACATGATACTGTTCGTTACATAACTTATAACTATAAGTGTGCTAGCAGATCCGGAACTACACTGGTCACAAATGCCATAAGCAATTTGATTCCTCAAACCTTTTGTTTTCGTTGGTTTTTTTTTTCTTTTTCTTTTTTTTCTTTTTCTTTTTATTCAGCCGTCGAGACTACAGCCTAAAACCGCTGGTCGAATCGACTTCAAATTTTGTATACCGATTCGCATCAACAGTGAGACGAGAATAACTCAATTTTCAGAATTCTCATGACTTCACTTTTTACGAAACCGGAAGTGACGTCATATATCATATAATTCCCTATAACTTCCTTATTTTCCAACCGATTTCAAAAATTCTTTTTGAATTGTAAAGCTGCGAGAATTCTCTATCTTCGCTTCGCTGACAATGTTTGGCTATCTGCTCAAATGAGAGAGCTATAGACATGTGAAATTGAGAAAAATGAAAAAAATCAACAATTTCAGATTTTTATTTTATTTTAACGGGTGGTCTTTGAAAACAGTTTCCAATTTGTACAGTAATCTCAGCAACATAATTTTTTGACAGCGTCACGCGGGACATTCATCCGCACAGAAGATGATATTTTTCAGAGCAATGGCTTGAATAGTTCTGATTCTACTATTGTCTTTCAAACTTGGACGTTTTTTTTAATTTTTCAATTTTTCAAATTTGAAATGGTCATAACTTTTTTATTATCTAACCAATTTCAAATATTTTTTTTGCATTAAAAAGCCAACAAAATTCTCTATCACCGTTTCGCTGGTAGTTTTTGGCTATCTGCCCAAATGAGAGAGTTGTAGGCATTTGAAGTTTTTAAAAAAAATTGAAATGGTCATAACTTCCTTATTATTCAACCGATTTCAAATTTTTTTTTTGTTTTTTTTTGCATTAAAAAGCCAATAAAATTCTCTATCTCCGGTTCGCTGGTAGTTTTTAGCTATCTGCTCAAATGCGCGAGCTACATGCATTTGAAGTTTGAGAACGAGCATATAAACTTAGCCGCCTAGAACAGTGTGTACAGCTGACAAACTTCGAGGTGGAGGCCAGACAGGTATGGTGGGCTGTATCAGACACTGGTTTTATATACGAACTGACATGCTGTGAGTGCTTTAGAATCGTCTCAACTTCAATGTCAGACTAGGGGGTTAACGGTACACATTTCGTAGAACGTTATATAATGAAAAATGCTTAGGATAGTCAAGCGATTCTGAAAATACAAAACTTTATTTTTTCAATTTCATTGGAATTGCATCAATTTTTTTTGAGTTTCATATGTTTTCGTCATTGGCAATGTCTTCTAATCACTTTGCCAGTGTACGTTTGTCAGTACATCAAGCCTCAAACCGTTGATGCAGCTTCAGCTGCTCTAGTATGTACTTGGAATCATTGAAAACTTGAACTAATCATTTTGGTGTTCTTATAAGTAAGTAAAGCTGTGTTACCATACACATGTAAGTATAACACTGCTTCAATTAATTATATCAATAACAAAACAGTACCAATAATACATAAATTAGTACGATTTGTTTCCGAATAAGTTTTTGTAATCAAAATATGGAAATACCCAATTGAAAAAAATTGATGGGGTAACGTTTTTAAAATACCCAATTGAAAATTGAGAATACCCAATTGATTTCAAAAGTATGGAGTAACAGTACCCAATGTCAAATTCCTTATCTGGAGCCCTGAGTCATAGTGCGACAAAGAGAATGATTTGTTTGGAGATGTGTTTGCTGGTTTTCAAACATCCTAAAGTTCATTATATGCCCTGAAATGTTTTTGTAGTTAATACAGTCGCCACCCTTTTTGTCTGTCCTAGATATTTTTACGTTTTCTACTTGTTATCAAAAGTTTTATTTATTTGAAATTATGCTTATTGATCATCATCCATACAGGGGTGTAAAATTCTGGCACCAGGTCAGGTTATTCTAATTTCAGGGCTGAATATATTTTTTCTCGATGTAAATATTCTGTTCCGATTTTGGGATTTTCGCCCTAATGCAGCAGGTTAAAACGGGAGCCGGCCTTACATGACTTTAGCTGTTGATAGGCCGTTAAACACCAATAAACAAACAAACTAATGGCAAATTCTAGCTGTTGTTTTGACACCCAACATCCACAATAGCTCTTCAGTGCATGCTTCAACCAAAAACAACCAAGGCCCGGTTGCTCAAAACCTCTGTTAGCTTAACAGACTGTTAAGGATTTAACAGTCTGTTAAGCTAACAGAAGCTTTGAGCAACCGGGCCCTGTTAAATAAGTTTTAAGTCTGGATAGTGTATATGCCACATCATGGAGTGTATTTGAATTTGCACTTTGTGTTTACTAAGAATTTTGACTTGTTACCTATTATCTATTTTTATCTTGGAAAATAGTTTTCATCTGGGAAATGACGCCTTTAATGAGCCACAACAGGGTCATAAATTCTCATCAAGAATATTTATACACTCCCTAGCATTTACATTTTCATCTATTGCCAACGTGTCAACATCAATATGTCGTATGCATCGGTTGCATCCCCATATCATTAAACTAACCTTGGTGGAGGCACAGAGCATAGCCACCAACCTTCCAAATAATAGCTAAGCTACACACTTTCGTGTTTAATTTTCTGCACTTTCCTATGTTTTATTTCAACAAATCTCACTGACGATTGTAGACTGGGGTATGTTAAATCTCTGTTATTTTCTGTTGCCGTATTCTAGCATAGTAGTGAAATCATGATTTGTTTGACATTGGTTCTTAGCTGCTTTTGCTCGTTCATAATGTTTTGTTTGTTATGGGCTTATGGCTATTATAGAACGCCAATCGTAGTTGTTCCCTCACTTGCCTGTTGAAGCTGCAGTGGCCGTGTTTGAACGATGACTTGTGGCATGATACTGTATATCATGAATATCTATATATTTATACACTATTTTTTGTCTTCAAAAATCCGTAGTAAATAAAATATTATTTTTTTTCCAAAATAAACTGTATAAACATATAGGGTTTACGGTGGTATTGATTCAGTGAAATGGACATGTTATAATTATATACAGTCAAGTTACGTGGATTGTGCAAGGCGAGTGGTAAATTGGTAAGGACAAGTAGCTTTTTGCTTCTACTTGTCATACACCACTACCATATTTTCATTCTATAACACCATGCAACCCTGTGCCCAAGGTAAAGGATATTTTTTTAAAATTGCGTTGAAGTTTTTGAGGGGTTCATCCATCAGTGTTACTGATTTTATCTGCCTGTATAACATATGCACAGACAAAGCATGGCATCATCTAAAAATTTCAATGTTTAGCAGACCGAATGTCTTGTAAAATTTTGGCAGTTTCGCGGAGACATCCATTTTACTCTGGTTGCGGAGTGCAGCACCAGTGATCTGCCTGAATTATAGTGGACACCCTCAGTGTATCACATTTGTGTCTGCTATAGGCTGGCGGCACCTAGTAATGCAAAATACATGTAATTGTCTTTATTGAACGGGAGGAATCCTGGATATTGAGCGTCATGTCATATTTCTATGACTACGAAATTATCAGGAATATTCTTGCCTGTGTTAGCTATATACAATGTACATGACTGTTTATGACACCAAGCATTATATACCAATCGGTACCATTTCCAGTTTGTGATATTATTCAACACCTTTTTTTATATAAAAATGTGACTGCTATTCCAATTAATTAACAGGTCCTGTGGAGATGTGTTGATTAATAAATTACATATACACTGTACATGGAAACACGAGCAATGTTACGTTTGATACCTCCTGCGAACACTTGTCAACGTCATACATGTATGTAGGCGAGTCATATTGTTATTCAACTTGAGCATATTGAATCATAATGACCGAGGCCGCAATTAAATGACTGGGTTTGCCCAAACCCAACCCTACTTTATTAACATGGGTAGGTAGGTAGGCAAATTCCTTTTATTTTTGCTTGTATTTTTTTTTTATTATTCTCTGTTTATTTTATCTCTGGTAAAAACAGATAAAAAAAAACTGTTTACTTTGACACTGCAAAAAAAAAAAGATTTTGAGTTGCTTGATTTACCCACTATTTTTTTGGGTCGGTCACGTTCGGGCAAACCAACATACTTTGTATTATGGCCTGATACAAATACAAATTTGTGAAACAACATGTTTCACAAATTTGTATTTGTATCGGGTCATAATAAAAATTGTGTAGGAGCGGGCCAAGTAGACAATAACAACAAACATCAGTGTCTTTGTCCGAGATTTCAGTGAAGTTGTGTAACCGCTACCCCCTTCAACCATACCTTTGTCATTTGGCATACCCGTAAAGGTGTATTCCGAAAGCCAATCGTTATTAAATGCAGAATTAATGCTGAAGTATATTCTATTCTATTTTTCGCAACATAAACATTGTGTGGTAGCACTTTAGAATCATTTCCAATGGAAATGATTCTATTGTGCTGCCAAAACTGTGCTTTAACAGAGAAATAAACAAGATATGCATCAACAGCAGGGAACAATTTTCATTGTAGGGGTTAATAAGGTGTTGGTGAAATTAGTAAGCTAGTTAATATGACTCTCACAGCATGTTCTCTGCTCATCGGCGGCAAATCGTGCTGAGAGGGCGCGATATTGCTAATCATGGAACCGTAATTTGTGTGACCATTATTGGAAAAATAACAACAATCGTATGCCCCTGCCAAGTTAATATCAGCAGAATAACTGACAGATCGCGTCAAGCAAACTGTGCTTATTAGCAGGTTTCCGTATGGCTCAGATATGCTGATTCAGGGTGTTATATTACTGATTTAAGGAAATCAGTCTGACCGGCATCCACCCTGTGTGGAAAATTGCCCCTGTTTGTCGCCTACAGCTGATGTGATTATTCGGTAACATATTTTATCGAATCAATAAATAGCCCACTCACTAGTGGTAAGACCACCCTCTTACACTTTTAGTATTAAAGATATGGTATTTTCATAGTAAAGTTTTTTCACATCAAAATCTACCCCAGCTGTGACTGACCAGTGTTGATCCAGATCAGCCTCTGCATCCGCACAGACTGATCAGGATCTGCCCAGGTCGCCATTCAGTCAATGAAACACCCATCGTGCTTCCAACAGGCAATATTGCTCATCGGGCTACAGGAGTGCGCTATTGACCAGAAGCTACACTGTGTCACAAATCCCATAAACCAGGGTTTCCGCTGGCGATCGCCACTTTCGCAATTGGCGATCAAAATTACAATTTTCGAGAAAAAAAATCAAATTGATTTTTTTTTCGAAACTTGTCATTTTTTATCGCCAATTGTTTTATTTTTTTTGAAGTGGCAATTTTTTTATTTTCCCCAGCGGAATCCCTGATAAACCCTTTGTAATTCAGTCTAAGCCACATTTCATTACCCATGTACGTTTCACCTGTCGTGTGACACGCTGACCAAGGTGTGGAGACAGTAATATTAAACTCAATGGCTACTGATGAAACTCATTTGACGATGGTCACACGGAAATTGAGCTCATTATGGGAATTAATTAATACCCATGTACGTTTCACCTGTCGTGTGACACGCTGACCAAGGTGTGGAGACAGTAATATTAAACTCACTGGCTACTGATGAAACTCATTTGACGATGGTCACACGGAAATTGAGCTCATTATGGGAATTAATTAATATGCTTGGTTTTATGTAGCCACATCAGCAGAACTTATTATTAACGTGAAGCAGCTGTCGATGAGATAATGTAATGTATTAAACGGGTCTTAATTGTTTTCAGACCAGTATAAACCCATATGATATTTCAAATGTTCTGCTATGTACATGTACAGTGCCGTAGCCAGAGGTTCGAAATAGCCGAGGCCAACATAAGCGGCGGAAGACGATAATTATTGGGGGTGGAAGTGTGGAGGGCCCGAAGGGCCCGAGTTTGCTAGGCGGGTCCGGGGGCATGCCCACCCTGAAAATTTTGAAATCAAAGTGGTCTGAAACGCCATTTCCTGCATTCTCAGCAAAGTCTGAGCACATACTAACTATGACTCCCATTTTTCCTATATTGGAATAAAAAAAAACAACAAAAAAACAGGGAAAAAACGGACGAGGCCATGGCCTCGTCTGGCCTCAACGTGGCTACGGCACTGATGTATCATTCATTATCAGGCAACACCCATTGCTAGCTTGTCAAGGAGGACAAAAAAAGTGAGAGAAAAAAACTCGCAGTGTGACATTTGATTGGCTACATTGACTGTATATTACGTGTACCTGTATTTATACCCTCTGTAACAAAAACTGGTTGCAACTATAGCCACAGATCAGCTTGCACACCAGTGATCATTTTACATGGTGAAGTGGGCGTAATTCTCTCCATAAATTGTCCGAATTCTCCCTATTTTGTGTTGAGGGAGAAGTTTTTCACTATATAAAATAGAAAATTTGGAAAAAAATGTCAATTTTCTCAAATTTTTAGTGAAAACTTCTCCCTATTTTGAAATAACCCTCAATAACCCTATTTTTCTTGTGGCCGATGGTTCTTGTTCTGTAAGTCAAAAAATGCCAATCAATCAATGTTACAGGACTCGATAATTTCTTATCCACTCGTCCAGATTAAATTTCCACTCGTACATTTCTATATGTTTTAACCGTGGGTGGTTGGTCAGGCGAACGTGATGGTGTAAATTAACGGTGGGGTTCCTCCTTATAGGAATCACGATTTGCCTGGTTTGGCCCTCGGGTACGTTTTTATCTTTGGCTCTTTTTGTTACCTGGGAGTTGAATTGGGTTATTGCCCATTATAAAAGTAGTAAGATTATTACTGATCCTGTGGGTGGCAGGTGGGAGCACGCGAATGGCTAACGATCGGGGTTCATCCTTGCAGGAATCTCGACTGGAGACCTGGTTTAGCCCTCACAGTACAGGCACCGTGAAACCCGCATATTTTTTGTTATTGCCGCAACCAATTTAACTTTAGCGCGGAATTCCGCAACCTGTCGACTGTCAGCTGATGAACATTGGACATGTCGCTATTGTGTATTATTATGAGTTGGCTGACGGATGAGTTGGTCGAAGGCCGAAACGGAAGTCATCGGTCATAAAATCAACGAAAACTAACGGGACCCATACAATTTCTAATTACCTCTAAGGTAATAATCGCAATTTCCATTTACCGATCTATTGGAATTGAATACTTATGACCGTATTTAAATTTCGATTGGACAAATATAATTATATATATATAATATATATATAAACGTGACGTCGGCAATGTAATACATGTGTATAGGCCGATGTTACAATACAGAAGATATGTTCCTTTACTTCCATACACATTTTTGGATGATATGTGACAGGGCCGTAGCCAGACCTAAAAATGAGACGAGGGGAAAAAAATATTGTGATAAGCGAGTGCGAAGCGTGACGCGCACCGCTTACGCGGGGGGGGGGTTTTGGGGGTCCTCCCCAAAGAAAATTTTGACATCTAGATCGTCATAGGCACGATTTCCCGGCACTTAGACCACCGGATACGGCATTAAATATAATAAAAAAAAAACAAAAAAAAAATCACCAAAATCTGAGACGAGGCGGCTGTGTGACCTTAAATAATTTGCATGAATACTCAAATGAAATATGAAGCAAAACGCCGGATTTTCTATCGATCAAAACGCCGCAAATGTGTTTGTGATATGTTTGACGATTACGCCGCGTTTTGCCGCAATTCAGTTGGTCATGATTGCCGCAATTGTTTTTATCGATTGCGGGGAATACCGCAGGAGATTGCGGAGTTTTGCCACAAAGTGCCGCAAAGTGTATGAGATTCCGCGAGGCCGAAAAACTTGGCAAATAAAAAAATATGCCGGTTTCGCGGTGCCTGTTCCGTACGTCTTTGGCACTTTGTATGTGACAGTTGAATCTGGTTATGCCCCTTATGTGAGTATTACGATATTTGTAATCCTATTTTAGGGGAAGGGGCCAAGTGACTTTGGAGTGGTATGGGTCAGGTTATTCTAATTTCAGGGCTGAATATGTTTGTTCTGATGTAAATATTCCCTTTTGATTTTGGGATTTTCTCCCCCAATGTAGCAGGTTAAAATGGGATCGAACCCATTTGCCCGGCCTTAAATGACCTTAGCTGTTGATAGGCCATATAACACTAATAAACAAATCAGATCAGGATCATTCTAATTTCAGGGCTGAATTTTTTGTTTTTTTTATTGTACATATTCAGTTCTGATTTTGGGATTTTCTCGCCATTTGTACATGTACTTGAAACATGCACATGTACTTGTACAGGTAATATATGGGATTTAGTACTAAATCCCGGCTTTAAATGACCTTAGCTGTTGATAGGCCGTTAAACCCCAACACAAAACTATGTTTTAACCCTTAGACCGCTACACACAACAATTGTCGTCTGCTGTTGATTTTATATCTTGCCTTATTTCTCAATAAAAACATGGTTTGACAGCACTTCTAATATAATAATTTCCAATGGAAATGATTCTGAAGTGCTGTCGAAGCATGTTGTACATTATTCTAAAGTGCTGTCAAAGCATGTTTTTGATGATAAAAATGGAAAAATAGGAAAATAGAAAATAAACAGACAACAAAAAATTAAGATAGCGGTGTAAGGGTTAATGTTTATGCTGCACTGTTTCTTCAAATTACCACTTGTGGAGAACATTGAATGTTTGCTTGAGCTTTCTCCATGAACCAACTTGTATCATTTTATACATGTTCCTCATTTCTATTGTTCATCATATTAATATTTGTATCCTTCAGCTAAATTGCTTGACCCTAAATGATACTCTTTTGTGTTGATGGGCCTTTAAGCACGACTCCATTACATGTGTCATTTATTCCTTTGTTTTGCAGAACTTTGAAGTTTACCTGACAAGAGAAACACAGCAACCAAAAGCATGGATGATGGACAAGGTAATTAATAATAATTAACCCTTTAATATCTGATATGGAAAATTCACGTTAATTTTCATACATGTATTATTCCAAAAACCGGTGAAAATTCACAATGATTGGACTCGTGAATAATCCATCCTTATCAGAATTCACACTGTCGGTGAAGTGGTCTGCCATGATACGGCTTGTATAACCAGATCCGAATATGGTGGTTTCTCTGCTTGATTAGCCCTTTTCATGCTGAGGATACGCCATTATGTTTGCGGAAAATCCTAAATATTTTCTTTCTATGCGCTCAGAAGTATATGTCGCGACCACCATTTGAACCACCTCATCATGACGGTTCAAATGAGTGGTCACAACATATACTTTCATTGAGAAATAACAAAAATACAAATAAAATGTTTGAATAAATTTCATATCCGTAAAGGTGTATTCCGAAAGTAATGGGTTAATATTGTAAAATTGTCAATTCTGAATTAATCAAAGAAATTAACCTTTCCCGCCCCCTTCTTTCTAAATAAAAACATGGTTTGACTGCACTTCAGAATCATTTCCATTATAAATATTCTAAAGTTCTGTCAAACCATGATTTTGCGGAGAAAAATGAGAAATATAAAATAAACAGCAGAATGATAATTTTTTTTTTTTTTTTTTTTTTTTTTTTATCCAGGCTATTGGATTGGCGAAAGCCGGGCGGGCGGGTGGCTGGCGGCGTCCACAATCAATGTTATGTTTTCTTGAAACTTCACATGGGTGTTTATCATCCATCTTTTCATTCTACCCCCCAACTGTGCGGCCCAATGTCACGGTCAAATTACTTTGAATTTTTTTGTTAAAGTTTTTTTGTGTACTATATCTCTGCAACTGCTTCACCCATTACCTTGATACTTCACATGGGTGTTTATCATCATTGTCGCGCCCGCTTGCGGAAAGTGCGATATAGTCGGCATTTTGGCATACGTCAGTCCGTCCATACGTCCGTGTGTCCGGTTAACGTTTTTTGGTTAAAGTTTTTCCATCTACTATATCTCTTTTTAGCTCACCTAAGCGAAGCTCATGTGAGCTATTGTTACTGCAATGTGTCCATCGTCCGTGAACATTTTCAAACGTCTTCTCCTCGGTAACTATTGGGCCTATAGTCACCAAACTTCATGGTCATGGTCCTTAGGTAGGGGATTACAAAATTGTTAAAATGACGTCATTACGTAATCCAAGATGGCCGCCGTCTAAAAATAGCACAAATTCTTCAAAAATCTTCTCAAGAACCGCCAACCGGATTTCGACAAAACTTGGTAGGAATGATCGATGTACAATGCTCTTTCAAAGTTGTTAAAATGGTGACCCCAGGGTCAAAAATGGGCGTGGCCCGTGGGGTCAAATTTTATTTTTGACCGAATATGATCATGTCTATATGAAATCGAAGGTATCAAAGAGGCGATCCCTCTGGTACATTATTTGTCGAAATTGGATGGTCATGTCATCCAAGATGGCCACCGAAAGGTCAAAAGGTCGTTCTTTTATTAGAGATTTTTCAAAATTCTTTTTCACACGAACCGCTTGGCCCATGGTGGCCAAACTTCAGTTATGATCCATGGGTGAAGCCTTTTTAGATTTGTTGAAACGGAGGTCGTCGCTAATCCAAGATGGCCGCCATCTAAAAATAGCACAAATTCTTTAAAAATCTTCTCGTGAACTGCCAGCCGGATTTAGACGAAACTTGGTAGGTATGATCGACGTAGAATGCTCTTTCAAAGGTGTTAAAATGGTGACCCCGGGGTCAAAAATGGGCTTGGCCCGTGGGGTCGAATTTTATTTTTGACCAAATATGCTCGTCAAATATCAAATTGAAGGTATCGATGAGGCGATTGCTCTGGTGCATATTTGTTGGAATCGGATGATTATGTCATCCATGATGGCCTCCAAAAGGTCCATTTATTCGAGATTTTGAACGTATTTTTCTCAGGAACCACATGGCCGATGCTGGCCAAACTTTATAGTAAGTTAAGATCCTTGGGTGAAGCATTTTCAGATTTGGTAAAATGAGTCATTGTTTAATCCAAGATGACTGCCATCTAACAATAGCACAATTTTTTTTAAAACACTTATGAACTCGATGTCACATTCTCCACTGGTGTTCATGGAGTCAGGTGAGCGAATTAGGGCCATCATGGCCCTCTTGTTTAGTGTCCATGCCTCGCCCCAAGGCGCGACATGCAGGCCACGGCCATCTAGTCCACAAAAAGTGGGTATAATTATGTTATCCAAGTGTCTATGCTTGGAAAAAACCTGGCCTTCGTGGCTTTGCCTCGTTTCTTGTTATTTCTGCATTGTAAGGATTAAGTAACTAGAATGGACACTCCCATCTTATTTTTCAGACTAGTCCATTTATCAGATGGGTATTGCTTTTAGAAATGAAGAAATGTCTACAAATGGTGTAGATCCAAAGGAGTCCGCTCATCTGGATCTACACTGTTTGCAAAAAATATGATAAAAGGTCCGTAGTGTTGAAAGAATTAGCCCATATAATACGGAAACCTAAAATCATATTTTTCTTCTTTCTCAGTAAAAACATGGGTTGACAGCACTTTAGAATCATTTCCATTGGAAATGATTCCAAAGTGCTGTCAACATATGTTTTGATAAGAAAAAATGGGAAATAAAAAGTGACATAATTTACTTCAACATTGTAAGGGTTAATATTCTCCGTTATTCACTCCGACCATCAATATTATGGGATGAAACAGGGTCCTGTTTGTATGGCCTATTAAAATAAAATGGACATAAAACTCCTTTCAGGCAATCAGTTTATTTAACGATCAGGATTCATCCTTACCGGTATCCCGACCAGACCTGTAGCCTATTTCATCAACATTGCAAAGTATACTTTACTAGCAAAGTATACTTTGAGGGAGCAATCATTTATTTTTCCTGAAATGCATTATTTCATATAGAACTAACAAATGCATATATTTCATGATTAAAAGTATGCAGAATTATTATACTGAATTTATTACATTATCACAGCCAAATAATAAATTGTAAATAAATTCAGTATAATAAAAATTAATAAATTTATCATAAAATTTAAAATTTCTCCCTCAAAGTATACTTTGCTACTAAAGTAAAGTATACTTTGCTACTAAAGTATACTTTGCAATGTTGATGAAATGGGCTACTGGTTTAGCCCTCACATAATTTTATGTCGTTGGCATTCTTGTATGTGACAGTTAAATCTGGTCATACCTCTTATGTGAGTTTTACGATTATTCGTAATCATATTTTAGGGGAAGGGGCCAAGTTACTTTGGTGTGGTATGGACCTGGCACCAGGTCCGGTTATTCAAATTTCAGGGCTGAATATATATTTTCTTGATGAGAGTATTTCGTTCAGATTTTGGGATTTTCCCCAATGCAGCAGGATCGAACCCGTTGGCCCGGCCTTAAATGACCGTAGCTGTTGAAAGGCCGTTAAATACCAATAAACAAACAAACAAACAAAAATGAATCTCCATTACAGAGTATGGCAAACTTCACAGAGTAAATTGTATGGTTTTGATGAATACCTGTGCAGGGCCTCAGATACGCTGCGTATTTGCTTAAATATTAAAATTTTGAAATACCCAATTGTTTCAGAAATGATAGTGACAATACTCCATTACTAATTCCTTATCTGGAGCCCTGACATGTGTATAACTAATGTATTGATCTGCAGAAGCTGGCAAATTATTTTATCAATATTTTATTATTTCATGGTCGTGTGAAACTAGTTAATAATTCAATAGCATTTAGAAAAATTCTCATTACGATAAAGGCCTGTTTTGTATTGATTATTGGATCACATGATTGATAAACAGAAATGTTCTATTTACTTAATCATTTCATTGTTAACCCTTTCACCCCTAAGGAACTAGAATTGATTTTGATATAATGTTATTTTTGCAACCAATCCAATCGGCACAATTGTCCATTTGTTCTCAAAAATATGAAAATTACTTGCAAAAAAGTGCAGATCCTGATGAGACGGCTCGTCACTAGCCTGCTCATCTCGATCTACACTGTTTGCCAATACCACTATACATGTATGTGGTGTTGAAAGGGTTCATTGTGAAACCCCTAAGTAACTGGAATCGACTGATCCATGGTAATTGTTTAGACTCGCCCAAAACTGGTAAATAGGTAAAATATCAGAAGAATTAACCATACAGATCCTGACATCTATCTAGATCTACTACAGTAGAACCTCTCTAAACTGGACTCACATACAATCTATGTTTGCTTAATTGTATGTGTGTAATGTCATCTCTCACCTAGAGCTCAAGTTAAGGTGCGTAATTTGGAGGTAAATTTCTTATTTCTCAAGTTAAGGTGCGTATTTTGGAGGTAAATTTCTTATTTCTCCATCAAAAATGGCAAGTTGGGAGTGCTTTAGAATCGTCTCAATGAGACGATTCTAAAGCACTCCCAACTTGCCATTTTTGATGAAGAAATAACAAAATTTCACCCCAACTTGGTCAAATTACGCACCTTAACTGGAGCTGTTCTCACCGTTGATAACGTTTGTGTCCGGTGTCCGGTTTAGGGAGGTTCCACTGTACACTGTTTGCAAGCATTACATTTCATGTTGAAAGGGCTAAAACTATGAAAACGGACTAAAATATCTGAGCTTTCAAAAATGTTATCATTCTTCATATGAAATGAATGTTGACACTCGTGAGTTGCTATGCACATCAGAACTACATACAGCTGCAATCATTGTGTAACAAAATGATCCCAAGGTGACTTTTTACACGGCTTTCGAATTTTCATTAATCACCTTTTTCTGTTCCTTTTCCAAACATCACAAAAATTTGCATTCTAACCCTTAATTAGACCGTTATACACAACAATTGTCGTCTGCTGTTGCTTTATATCTAGCCTTATTTCTCAATAAAAACACGGTTTAACAGCTCTTTAGAATCCTTTCCAATGGAAATGATTCTAAAGTGCTGTCAAAGCATGTTTTTGGTGATAAAATTGGAAAATAGAAAATAAACAGCAGATGACAACAAATAATATAGCGGTGTATGGGCGAAGGCTACAAAAAATTAATGTTTAGATTCTCATCCCCGCCCGCCCCTAATAAAACTTAAATAAAATTTACGAGAATGATGCGGCCCGCGTATTATACCGCTCCCACAGCTTTTTATCTGAGTGCTTTACGTAGCGCAATACAGCAACCCCGGAATCCGTCGCCTCGAGATTAGCAATACTTCAATATGAACATGTTATTACAAAACACTATTGCACGCAACTGCGCCTTGCCGTTCAACACCTCGTTTTAGTATTGCCTGAAAATAAAAAATAAATGTGTCCCACCCGCCCCATTTTTCCCCAAAATTTGGATGAGAATCTAAACAGTAATTTTTTGTAGCCTAATGCTTGTACAACTGTAGTTGTGCTGGATATTGTACTGTATTTCTGCTGCATTAGACACTCATTACCACACTATCAGATATTGGTTACATGTATGCCATGACAATATACCAACCCCCGGATGTTGTGATTAAGGGTCTGATGTTGTGATTACGGGTCCGTCATTGCAGGATGCTTTAAATAGTTGTAATTAAGGGTCGGGTCATTGCAGGATGCTTTAAACAGCAGTAATTAAGTGTCTGGTCATCAAGGCGACTGGTGTGTAAGAATACACACTTCTTGGTATAGGTTTGAAGTCAGTAAATGCAAAACGTCCGTACTCTGGGGGCCGTTTCACTAAACTTTGTACGACTAAAATGTTCGTAAGTGCAAAATTATGATAGTCTGTAAATTTCACATTAACATTGTTTTCTTGTAGACAATTATTGGATTTACATTTATTGAGCATAGGCTGCATCCTAAATCCATAAATTGAAATTTACAGACGATCTTAAATTTGAACTTAAGAACATTTTAGTCGTAAGAAGTTTAGTGAAACGGGCCCTTGGTCTCTATGAAAGATATATTGCTCCTGATTTGGAGCTACACTGGCAAACTGCTATAGAGGTCTGTAGTGTGGAAAGGGTTACTTTGAAAGTAATTACAGCCCAAGCCATTCCAGTGAAGATTTTCATTGACTTTCAGGGCCAGTCTAAATCCTGATCGGCTAGCAGCCTGATACCCGTCCCTAAATGACCTTAGCTGTTGCTGGGACGTTAAACCCATTCACTTTTCAGTTGTTGCAGCGTGATAAGGACCTGTATTGTTTTGTTAGAAGCATGGTCTTTCCCTGACTGAATGGTAAACGGTGTAGACACTGATCAGGCTGCACTGGATATGTAGTTACTGTGTCTACATACACCATCAGGGCTGTACAAATTGGCACGCCCGACGCCCGGCACAAGTCGGTTTTAATCTCGGGCAAGTGCCTTTATGCTGGAATTTAGTCCCGGGCAAGTCACTATTTTCTGTTAGAACGTCCCGCCACAAGCCCGTTTTTTGGAACCGGACTGTCGTAAACTTAATCCCAAAACTGACCACTTTATCGATCGATAACGCTGCGGGCGTCCTGGCGATTCGTAGCTACTGTGTTACACATACACAGTACCTGTGTATCGCAATAAAGTGATATAGCAATCTACAGCGACCCTGATTATATTAATTTAATCGAATTTGAAAGTAATTAGCGAATTAGGGAAAATATTCTGCGGCGATGGATGGTTATTGATTTATTTTATGTATGTTAACGTTTTCGTCTCACTGCGTCGACAGGCCAAGAGACCTAACTTTAGAGAAATAAATGTATGTTCCTTCACGGGGTGGAAATGGAATTTAAGGTTCTTAATTTAAACTAGAAAAAGTCGATGGCGTGCCATCGCAATATACCCACTTTCCCCAAATGCTAAGTCCGAAAGGGGGAGGTAATCCATGATGGAGGGTCGGATAAAAAATCCGAATTCACTTTACGCATCAGCACATCAAAACGAAGCTACGAACCAAATATCAGACGCGTAGGTATTAAGGTGAAAAAGTTTTTCGACCTACGAGGAAAAATAGTGAAATTCTAAGTCCGAAAGGGGGAGATAATCCATGATGGAAGGTCCGATCAAAAATCGGAATTCACTTTGCACATCATAACGAAGCTACATATCAAATATCAGAAATGTAGGTATTAAGGTGAGAAAGTTTTTCGACTTACAATGAAAAATAGGGAAATTCTGAGTCCGAAAGGGGGAGATAATCCATGATGGAGGGTCGGATCAAAAAATCCGAATTTCACTTTGCGCATCTGCACATGATAACGAAGCTACATACCAAATATCAGGCGCGTAGGTATGAAAGGTGAAAAAGTTTTTCGAGTTACGAGGAAAAAATGGGAAATTGTGAGTCCGAAAGGGGAGATAATCCATGATGGAGGGTCGGATCCAAAATCCGAATTCACTTTGCGCATCTGCACATGATAACGAAGCTACATACCAAATATCAGGAGCGTAGGTATGAAGGTGAAAAAGTTTTTCGAGTTACAAGGAAAAAATGGGAAATATGTGAGTCCCGAAAGGGGGAGATAATCCATGATGGAGGGTCGGATCAAAAATCCGAATTCACTTTGCGCATCTGCACATGATAACGAAGTATCTACATAGCAAATATGACGCGTAGTATGAAGGGAGTTTTTTTTTATCGTTTTTTCAGTTACAAGGAAAAAATGAAATGAAAAAGTGAGACTCCGAAAGGGGGAGATAATCCATGATGGAGGGTCGGATCAAAAATCCAAATTCACTTTGCGCATCTGCACATGATAACGAAGCTACATACCAAATATCAGCGCGTAGGTATGAAGGTGAAAAAGTTTTTCGAGTTACGAGGAAAAAATGGGAAATTCTGAGTCCGAAAGGGGGAGATAATCCATGATGGAGGGTCGGATCAAAAATCCAAATTCACTTTATTTGCGCATCTGAACATGATAACGGAAGCTACATACCAAATATCAGGGCTCGTAGGTATGAAGGTGAAAAAGTTTTTCGAGTTACGAGGAAAAAATGGGAAATTGTGAGTCCGAAAGGGGGAGATAATCCATGATGGAGGGTCGGATCAAAAATCCAAATTCACTTTGTGCATCTGCACATGATAACGAAGCTACATACCAAATATGAGGCGCGTAGGTATGAAGGTGAAAAAGTTTTTCGAGTTACAAGAAACGTGACGGACGTACGGACGGACGTACGGACGGACGGACACCCGTGACGAAAACAATATACCCGTTTTTTTTACAAAAAAGTGGGTATAATTATCGTTTCTACGCGGCATATAAACGTTTGATTCCCAAGGCGATATTTGAACCCACAACCTCCAGATTGGAAGTCGGTGTTCTAAGCCATAGGTCACAAACCCATACCTAATAAACGAAGGAAAGAAATGCTCCTAACGAGCGACCATACGTACTTAGAATAACAGCTGACGTAACGCGCGGTAAACTGAAATGGCCTACGTGACAATTGACATTTACGTTCCAACAAGATTTTCACGGTGTGTAATCGATCGTATTTCCTCGCCATCATATGAAACCCGACTCGAGAAACACAAATTAAGTTGTGGATTTCTGAATTTGTCAATTGTTTGTACGGTCTAAGAAATCAAACAAATGTGACAATTCTTTTTACAAAATATTAGAATCGTCTAAGGAGACAATTCTCATGTGTTGCCATGCCAAAACATGTTTGATTAAGACATCGGACAAATGTGAAAAGAAAACCCGAATACATTGATATTTCTTTACAACAACATATTTTGACAACATTTGAGAATCGTCTTAGGAAACGATTCTCATGTGCTGCCAAATCTTGGTGATCAAAAAATGAAACAAATATGAAATTCCACAAGCTAATGCGTAATTATCAATTCATCGGCTATGCGATGACGTGAGCGACTACATAGCGTGGTTTTGGTATGTTTGTTTCCACAGAATTCTAAAGGTCAGTCACACTTTGCACGTGAAACTGGATTAGCGACTGATGATTGTAAACACCATCAGGTGTGCAGCTAGACCGAAAATGATATGTCGCAAATGTGCTAATTGGGGATGGGTAGGTACGGCCATATTTATTTTTTGTTACAATCTCGCGTTTTTGCGATCTCGATCTCGCCTTCCGCTTTTGGAAATACGATTTGCCCATGCATGTGTAGACAGCATGCGTGTTGGATTTGCGTTCTACGTACGTACATGCATATAAAGCATGCTAGTTCGAATTGTATTCTACGTACGTACGTACATGTAATGTACGCGCAAAACTCAATTTCAACACGCATGTATTCTACACACACATATTACAGGCCCGTAGCCAGACCTGTTTGAAGGGGTGGTGGGGGGGGGGGGTCGTTTCGAAGGCCCAAGGGGCCTGAGGTATCTACCCCGCCCCGGAAAATTTGAAATATAGGTGGGTGGTCTGAAATGCAATTTCCTGCATTCTCCGCAACAGCCGAGCTTCTAACTGTGACCTTCCATACCCGATTTTTTTCTCTGAAAAATTGGACCTCGGAGGCTGGGCGGGGGGGGGGGGGCGTCCGACAACTCCGACCCCCCCCCCCCCCCCCAGGCTACGGGCCTGCATAATGACTTGAACAAATGTATTTCCAAAAGCGGAAGGCGACATTGTGAAAAGGCCGAGGCGAAAACGCGACATCGCGGTCTCTAAAACGAACGCGAGATCACCAGGCAAAAATGCAAGAATGAATACATAATTCGTTTTCACGATCTTGTGTATAGGTCGACGATGCGATGCAGTAGCCTAACCAATAACACGTATCAAAATATTTATTTTTTGCTCAATAAACGTGTATTGGCAGCACATTAGAATCGTCTCCTAAGAAGAGTATCATTTTTTTGTCAAATTATGTTTTTGTTGTCAAGAAATATAGATGTTTGTCCACATGTGTTCTATTTCTTAATAAAAAACGTAAAAATGTTTTTGCAGCACATGAGAATCGTCTCCTAAGACAATGTTTACGTGTCCTATTAGGGACATGTGGCAACCTCGCGTTTTCGAGCTTTGGAGACGAAAACGCGAAATTCTATCATATTCAATCTCGCGTTTTACAAACACGCCGCACATGCACATGATGCATGAGCAAAACTAATCCGAATTTTTCAAAAGCGAAAGGCGAGATTGCGAAAACGCGAGACGATTCTCATTATTTTAGGAAACTATTTTTATGTTTTATTATTGTCGATAAATGTGCTTTGAGTATGCACTTGTCGCAACGTTATGTCCGCGGTGGCACAGTGACAAAAGACCACAAGAATAAATATGTACTATACAATGTTTATTATTATAGATATTTAATATAATATGTATATGTGCCAAGTGCTCAATTGTATTATATTTAACAACTATGATAATAGTTTTTGTTTTGGGACAGTTTCGTATAAGAAATATTACGAGGACAAGTCACTTTTTCAAAATTACTTGCCCTGAAAATTATATTTTCCGGGACAAGTCCGGGCAAGTCACTTTTGTCAAGTGACAAGTGGCTAAAAAATCAATTTGTACAGCCCTGACCATTAGTAAAAGCCAAACAGTCCGTATAGTCACATGTGACGGAGTGTGTACATGTATGATGGTCTGTGTGTACTGTTGTTACAAATGTTGATGGAATCCTTTGTCAGCTAAATACGGTAGCCATATCTTCATCAGCAGCCAGCATTTTATTTGCTGTATAGCTGGTGAAAACGTGACATGTTCAGACAGGTGGACAGGTAATTTCCAATACAATCCACCTTGGATCCTGGTTTCCAATGAAATCACTGATACAGCACCCAGCACTGGTGCTGTCTCGTTCTCATTGGCACGCTTCCCGTTGCCTAGCAGCCACCTGCCATGCCAACAAAGACGTGTTGAGCTGCTGGATTCTGAAATGGTCATGATGGAAATTACAGGTAATGTGGCCATCTGAATAATTAACCGGGGTATATTAGGAGGACAGATTATAATCTGGCCTACATGCCATCTGGTCATCTGATAGAGAGGTGGACAATGGCTCTAGATGGTCACGTATTTGATTTGATGAGTTTGGAGTGGAGTTTCATCTATGTCAGACATTGAGCTGCTGCTATGATAGCTGGTGTAATGGCTCCACAGACCGGCAGTTACTGTCTGAACACTATCGTGTTACGGCTGACTCTGCTACTGTCGCACGGTCGCTCGATATAACAACCAGGCTGTATGGTGCTTCCACGATGTAGACTAGTGTGTATGCGTTGTCGATAATCTACTCTAATCCATGGATAACACAGGTAAGATCTCGCTACTTCTGATTTATGCTTTATGTGTCTATCTTCGTAGTTCGTTTTCATTTCTTATTGATTTGTGAAATTAGTTTAGCGTCATGATTTAATTTCTAGCAATGTTGTTTTATTTTGTTATGAAGATTGGCAAGTGTTCTTGTGATGACAAGTATATTACTACCAGACAAGCCAACAAGGTACTATGGAGGGAAACCCTTTTAGAAAAGCCTGCTATATAGGAATGTCCAACATGTTCTCACTTTAGAGCACAAGTTGATCAGAATATTACGGAGCCCCGCAGGGGACGTAGAATAATTTTTTTTATTAATTTGTTCCCACGAAATAACAATTTGTTCCCTCAATTTAATTAACAATTTGTTCCCACGGAACAAATTGTTAATTTGAGGGAACAAATTGTTATTCCGTGGGAACAAATTAAATAAAAATAAATCTATGTCCGCTGCGAGGCTCTGTAGGATATGACGTGGATATTGTAAGTGACTGATTATAAGGCATTTGTTTTGTCTTGTGAGGTTGGGCTGGAGGGATGGAGGTAGCAACTGCAAGGGTAAAATTTGAGCTGGTTTATGGTTATGACTAGAGAAATGGGGCTTATGGGTTTTCTGACCATTGAAGATCAAGATCAACCTGTCCGATCAGGATCTGCACATTTCACCATTCCACAAATAACAATTAATATACAGTGAAATCGCGATGGCTCGAAATGCCACGGGACCGCACATTTTGTTCGAGTGATCGCATCTTTCGAGCCATCGCATCTAACGATTTTGTTATATTTGCCGACTACTGTACCCGTCGTATTTAGGAAATAAAGAACGCACAATAGAATGTATCCATGTTTTAGATGATTATAACATTTATTCGCAGATTAGTTATCATGCGAAATTAAATAAACTACATGTATTTACAAAACTGTCTTTATTTCAATTATTATCAAAGTCGAAAAGGAGAAATGGTCCAGTATTCACTATAAATACAGGCGCACATAATTAATGCAGCAGGTGGTTGTGATGTCACTCGAAACAGTGGTCTTTTCAATGGGCGTTTTTCTTTGTAACTCCCGGTTGGCCTCTCGAATAACACGGGAGTTAAAACTAAAGTATCGTGCGTAAGACAAGCGTAAGTATGATCTCTAATACAAAAATATGATTTAAATAGTAAATTAGAAATTCACCCCAATGTGACTCATTTGGGTTGACACATATTAAAAGCTTATTACCAGCAATTACTTAATTAAAATTGAAAATGATCGCCATCAACAACTTTAACGATCAAATTGCACCACTTTAGACAATTAACTGCACTTGAAAAGAAATCGCATTTCACAGACAGGTAGAGCGCGGCTCGGCCTTTGATCGTAATAAGTCGGGACGCGGAGGTGTGAAAATTAGCCAAACACAAACTTCTACATCAATTTCGAGTCATCGTATAGCAAAATAGCGAGAAATGTGTCCGCGGGACTTGACAATTGTTTTGAGCGATCGCATTTTTCGAGGAGTTGCATTTCAAACCATCGCATGTAAAATACATTAAACATATAGGGAAAATTATCGGGACCGCGACGCCATTTCGAGCGAGCCCGCCATTACGAGCCATCACATTTCGATACATCGCAATTTCACTGTAGATCGTTGTCAGTCTACAGGGGTGCTATTTGATCAGGAGATACATTGGTCTCAAATCCCATAAGCGCCATTTCTCCATTCACACGTTTTGTGTTAAACCTGGTTGCCAGGCCCTCTGGTGCAACTGCCTGGGATGTAGCATGTGAACACCAACAACATTGTTGTCGTTGTCGAGATTCAAGGTGATATTGTCTCATTGTCTGAGATGATATATATGCTGTATATGTTGACCCTTTCAAAACTACAGACCTACCTCATATGGATCTCCACTCTTTGCAAGTAATTTTCCTATTTTTGTAGGGATGGATTGTGGCCTAGGGGTTAGAATACCCGACTTCCAATTCAGAGGTTGTGGGTTCAAACCTCGCGTGAGGCATCAAAAATACTTTCATTATAGGAATGAATGGCCTTTTTGTGGAATTTATCGGGGTATAAACTTGGAAAAGTCACGGGAATACTGGACGAAGGCCGGAAGGCCTCGTCCAGTATTCCCGCGACTTTTCCAAGTTTATATCCCCGATAAATTCCACAAAAAAGCCATTCATTCCTTATAATTCCAGCATTTGAAATAAATTCATCAAGAAAATGTGTTTATTTTTTGTTTTCTTAAGAATTATTTTAACTGCGCCTGACGGATATGGAAAGTAGTTCGGCATGGGAGTTTACTGGGATATACATTTCGGACAGAGACTTGCTACGGACCAATCAAATGTTAGGGAATTGTGTAAATATTTTTGTGCTGGAATTATAGTATTTCCATCCCACTGGTCTGTCGGATGAGAGATTAAACTGTGGTTCTGTCTCTATATGACCCCTAGCTGTTGGTGGGACCCATTCACTTTCCATTTTCATAAATGGACTATGTCTGAAAATTAGGAATAACTGGTAGTTTAAAAATATGGCATGGAATAGTCAATGACAGACATTTAGGGTGAAAATGTTTACCGCTGTGTAGATTATCTGGTCAAGCTCCCTCAGGATTTCAATGGATGTATTCTGGTTAATGGTATTGTGTAAAACAAACGGAATATACCATTCAAAATAGGGGTGAAAGGGTAATCAATTATGTATTGTGTGTGGGAACAACTGTTTGCGTTCACTTTCATCACTTTTTCCCCCGAGCATGGTATCAGCATACAGTGTCTTTGTCTACTTTGCAAGGTTGCTTGAACATGTGACAGGTATTATTCAGCTAAAAGCAATTTTTGTTGGCAATCATATTGGCGTGCGTATGCCGTCATGTTTGCCAGATATTGATTCTTGACGCGTGGCTAATTGCAGTTTCCAATATTGTGAATATTAAATTGCATATTAACCAGTTGGCATTACGTTATACAGATACACACTTTCCAACAGTATATGTGTATTCCATCGTCTAAATATGTGTAGTGATCTTGCTTTGAAAGTTTCATCAAAGTTATTCAAAATGAGTGATTACAACATCACAACAACTTGGCATTTCATTAGAAATGTGTTTTCATGGAAAATAAGAAAAATATGCTATACCATATTTGTGGGCTGTTTGTTTTCTGCAGCATGATAAAGGTAGCATAACATTTTATTGTTTTTTGATACTCGCTACTTTTGATTTCAATAGGGTTTTTGGCAATTTTAATTGGGTATTTAAGCAAATACGCAGCTTATCTGGAGCTCTGATATGTTGCAAACTCGACAGTAAACAGTGTAGGCCCAGATCAGACTAATGCGGCACTGGTCATGAGCTGAACAAACATCATATGTCGACAATCACACAGTTACAAAGCCTCATCACACATTTATATGGACATTGCCTCCAGCCATGTGGTGACTATCAGTAATGGCTGTCGTTGAAAGGTTGACCCATTGTCCACCTCTGTTGACTATTCATGCATTGTCCAGGTCTGTCTGTATTGACCATTGTCCAGAATCACCTGTTCTCACCTTGTACGCTGACGAACTTGTGTAAGCTGCCGTATGGTAAATTAGCCATAGTGGAAGTGCCTTGTATGTGGCTCTGACTGGATAAATGGGGCTTATGGATTTGTGCTACCAGCGTAAATTCACCTCAACCGTGCATCTGCACGGTCTGATTAGCATCTGCCTTGTCTGCCATTCCATCGATGAATCGACCGTCATGCTTCTAGCAAGCAATATAGATTGTTTTCAGGCTACATGGTTGTACTAAATGTGATACGGATCCACGCTGGTGCCAAATCCAATAACCCACATTTTCCCAGTCACAGCCATATATTTGGGACCCTACCTATGAAAATGGTTGTGTTTGGAAGGTCTGCGAGCCAATTACTACACTTAAATATAACTTAACTAGATATGAAAATGGTTTTGCTAACAGTCTGGCAGTGTAGTCACCACATATCCGGACATTATCCAGCCTGTGCTGAATGACCTTTAACACTTACACCGCTATCTTATTTTTGTTCTTGTCTGCTGTTTATTTTCTATTTTCCATTTTTATCATAAAAAAAACATGCTTTGACAGCACTTTAGAATAATTTACAACGTGCTTTGACAGCACTTCAGAATCATTTTCATTGGAAATGATTATGAAGTGCTGTCAAACCATGTTTTTATTGAGAAATAAGGCAAGATATAAAAGCAACAGCAGACAACAATTGTTGCGAGTAGCGGTCTAAGGGTCAAACAAAAAATACAGGTATATCCTAACCATTTGTGAATGTGCAATATGAGTAGGATCTACAATTTATTCCAACATTTGGATGAGCATCAACTAATTAACCCTGTCACCCTTAATTAACTGGCACATATTATATGTTGATTTTCCAACCAATATAATTATCACTAATTGACTTTTAGACTCGTCCATTTGTGAAAACTGTTGTGTTTTTTTTCTCCTAAAATATGGAAATGACTTGCCAAAAGTGCTTGTTACTAGCTGACTCATCTGGATCTACACTGTTTGCAAACATCACAAAAGATGTATAGTGTTGAAAGGGTTAAATTGTCTATTTCCTTCTGGTTGGCATATTGTGGACTGTAAGTGGAAGACAGTGACAGAAGGGCAGCATGCCCTTTGTTCCCATTGGCTGCCAGGACAGGTGCCAGCTGGCTAATGACAAAATTACACCAAAGGTGAACAAATAAACCACACGCTGCTATATGTCACTGGGCCAGTTGGCTTTGTCGTTTGGAAGACGTTGTCTGTGAATACTTTGGAATTTTGGTGAAAGTTATTGTATTTTGTTTCTGTCGAGATTTTAATATGTTTAACTGCACAAATGTTCCACCTTGAAAATAAATGAATTTAATGTTTAACCCTTACACTGCTATCTTAATTTTTTGTCGTCTGCTGTTTATTTTCCATTTTTTATCATCAAAAACATGCTTTGACAGCACCTTAGAATCGTTTACAACATGGTTTGACAGCACTTTAGAAGTGCTGTCGTTTGACAGCACTTTAGAAGTGCTGTCAAACCATGTTTTTATTGTGAAATAAGGCAAGATATAAAAGCAACAGCAGACGACAATTGTTGTGTGTAGCGATCTGAGGGTTAAATAATTTCTTGTGGCTATGCCCTTAGGCATTTTGCATTCACCATATACGAGCAGGCGTGTCCACACATCAACATATGTTCTGCTGTACGGAGCTTAAACAAATTTGGTATACATATTTGTGGCTGTGACTGGGGAAATGTGGCTTATGTGTTTTGCTACCAGTGTTTATTATGATCAGCCTAGTCCGATCACGATCCGCATTGTTCACCGTTCCAGATCGTTATTAGGCTACTGCAGTTTGCTATTTGATCAGGAGCTACACAAATGCCATAGGTCACATTTCTCAAGTCGCAGCCATATCTTCAAAACTTTACTAACCATGCCTGGGTGGGCGAATATTGTGACATCAGGCACTCTTGTTTCATGTGTGATGTGACCTGTTTATCTTCAGGAATCAAGCGTGATCATGATGACGATTATGACGACGGTGGCCGCAAGAGGAAAAGGGGACAGGGCGGCCATGTTGAACTTCGCATCTTGCTCCAGAGCAAGGTAGGTACTGCACCATCTGACACTGGGGTCGACCCTCGCGGTGTCCCAAGGATGCCTGTTTCAGGGATTCCGCTGGGGAAAATAAAAAAATCGCCACTTCATTTTTTCCCCCCGAAAATTGTAATTTTTTATCGCCAATTGCGAAAGTGGCTATCGCCAGCGGAATCCCTGCTGTTTTGTGGGAGAAATCCATGAACTTGCTTGCTAGAAGATCCCATTCAACATAATTTAAAAATTGGGATGCCCATGCAGCGGAATCCCTGACCTAAAAGTTAGTGTCAAACGCTGCTTTGATGTAGTTCTTGATCATTTCCTCTGAACATTTCGTCGACTTTCGACGGGCATTTACAGAAAATACTGTGTTTCTGTCATTTACAGAAAATATCTGTTTCTATAAATATTTTCATGAAAAATCTTTTTAGGTACAAAATCACATGACATTTAATGACTCGTATATGTCTGTGACTTGAGAAATGGGACATGGGTTTTCCAACCAGTGTAGATCCAGATCTGTCGCACAGACTGATCAGGATCTACACTGTTTGCCATTTAGTCCGTGGAACACCCATCTTGTTTCTGACAAATCATAGGTTGATTGTTAATTATTACACTGGTGAAAAATCCTATGCTGCCATTTTTTCCAGTCACAGCCACATTATATAATGTCAGAGCTCCAGTAGCCTATTTCATCAACATTGCAAAGTATACTTTAGTAGCAAAGTATACTTTGAGGGAGAAATTTTCAATTTTATGATAAATTTATTAATTTTTATTATACTGAATTTATTACATTATCACAGCCATTTTGGCTGTGATAATGTAATAAATTCAGTATAATAATTCTGCATGCTTTTAATCATCAAATATATGCAGTTGTTAGTTTTAAATGAAATGATGCATTTCAGGAAAAATAAATGATTACTCCCTCAAAGTATACTTTGCTAGTAAAGTATACTTTGCAATGTTGATGAAATAGGCTACTGATAAGGTTTAGCCTTAAGAGTATTTTACCCCCTGAATATTTTCCAATGCTGGAATTGGATTTTCAAAGACTATTTCACCACCAACTTGAATTGTAGTAGTGAAAACTAAAAAGTTTTCAGACTTGTTCACTGAAGAGACATACACAAATATGTCCATCTGTACTTGATATTTGTAGAAAGAAGTGTGGTGTAGAATAACATCTTTTCAGCTGTGATTTTCTAATGCTGATTTGTACTCCCTCGGATTTATTTCATTGCTGATTTCCGGATTTACCCCCACCCACCTCCCCAATATGCTTACTGTATTCATTCTAATAGTAGCCCCCTCTCTAATAGTAGCCCCTGTCCCATAGTTGTATTCTAAATGTTATTTTCACATATTTTGACCATATTTTCCACATTTTAATCCCACAAATTGCATAGCCGCGGGGGCGTTTATTAGAATAAATACGGTATCTGGAGCCCTGTAATGTGCCATTCCACTGTTACAGAATGCTGGCGCCATCATTGGCAAGGGAGGAGTAAACATCAAGCGCCTTCGTGCCGATGTAAGTATATTTATACCTATTCTTCCATACATGTTGAAAACATTTGCATCTAATGCTTCTTTCAACAGGAGATGGCTGAGCCGAAACGACGGCGGCATTTTCACCTTGGATACTTGGAAGTCTTGCTCTGTAAACCCCATTATGCTACAATATGCCTGGTTAACCCTTACCATGCTGAATTAACTTTTGTCGTCTGCTTCTTACATTTTAATTTCTTTTTTCATAAATAAAACATGGTTTAACAGCACTTTGGAATCATTTCCAATGGAAACGATTCAAAAGTGCTCTCTAACAATGTTTTGTTGAGAAAACAATAAGAACAGACGTTTTCCGCATTCTAAGGGTTGAACCATAACCTGGGTAGTGGTTGCAGTCCTAGCTTTGGTTACGTTACGTTAGCTGCAGTCGTGCTTAGGATTCTTGCAGAATCTTACCTGGGGGCCGTTTCACTAAACTTTTTACAACTAAAATGTTCGCAAGTGTTAAATTATGACAGTTTGTAAATTACACATTAACAATGTTTTCTTGTAAACAATTATTGGATTTACATTGCTCAATAGATGTAAATCCATCAATTGAAATTTCCAGATGATCCTAAATTTGCACTTACGAACATTTTACGAAGTTTAGTGAAACAGGCCGCTGGCCTTTTGTAAACCATGATGGGGATAGCTTAGTGTCGACGATGTGGAATAGCTTAGTGTCGACGATGGGGAATAGCTTAGTGTCGACTGTCGACGATGGGGAATAGCTTAGTGTCGACTGTCGACGATGGGGAATAGCTTAGTGTCGACTGTCGACGATGGGGAATAGCTTAAGTGTCGACGATGGGGAATAGCTTAGTGTCGACGATGGGGAATAGCTTAGTGTCGACGATGGGGAATAGCTTAGCATCGACCTTAGTGTCCAGGATGGGGAATAGCCTTAGTGTCGGCTGTCATAGCCTAGATCTGGCAAAACTGAGGATGAATTTACACCCCACCTCTCCCACCTCAGATAATAGTCGAACATCCCTGTTTCCCATTGTCAGTAAGCAATATTATACATTACATCCCCGTGTTTTATCTACCTTTTTGAGATGGCGAGTCAAATTGGTCCCTTCTGAAAAAACGATGTGTCGGCCTATGGAAATATAATATCTACCATTTTTCTTGGCTTTAATGCTATCCATGCTGGCATCATGTGTATTGCTGTTTCCATTAACTTTTTTTTGATGGTATTCTTGATGAGAACGTGATCATTATGTGTCCATTTCGGTACTACCAAGGTTATATCGTGAACCGATATTTACGTACAAAAGGTGAAAAGGTGACCATTCTGTTAGTTTGCTTTATTTAGATACTGATTAGCGCCCGACATGTTATTGAATAGGAAACACTGTTTTGTTCTGCACTTATTATAGCTAATTAGTATGATTTACGTCTGTCCGAGGCTAATATGCTGCATTTAATGACTATATATTTGTGTAATCCGCTCATCACGTACTGATAGGTATTTCTAGATCACGAGCCCGTTTCAGTAAACTTCATAGGACTAAAATGTTCATAAGTACAAAATTATGATAGTCTGCAAGTTTCACATTAACCACATTTTCTTGTAAACAATTAATGAATTTACATTTATTGAGCATAGGCTGCATATGCAGCCTATGCTCAATACATGTAAATCCATCAATTAAAATTTCCAGACGATCCTAAATTTGCACTTATGGAACATTTTTGTCGTACGAAGTTTAGTGAAACGGGTCCCAGTATACTGGGACATCCGTGATCTCTGTCCTGGTCAAGCATCTGTAGTATGTTGCTGACCATTACCAAATAGATTTGTATAGACTTGTGTTGTTGAAAGTGCAGTTATGCCTTAACGCTGCAGTTATGAACTATTTTTTTTTGAGGTTTGAATTTTAGAATAATCTGCAGAGCTCCAGATAAGCTTTGTTTCAATATCATTGCGTATTTTACTTTTACAAAGGGGTTATTGATTTTATTTATTACAAAATGGGGAACAAATGATAAAAAATATAACAAATTTAAACATTAACTTATTTGAGCTGCAAAAAGCAAACACTGCTCTGAATCTGTTTAATTTAATATAGTGACTGGAGGGTGCATTTGTTCAAACTGTCATGTAATGTGTTTGAATGACGGGTATCCCATCACATTCTGAAGATACACCGTTTTACTGAAGGAAAATTTCAAATATTTTCTTTACTTCTCATCACAAGTATATGTTGTGACCACCATTTGAACCGTCTCGATTAAACCGTCTTGTTGAGACATTCAATGAGTGGTCACAACATATACTTTCACATATACTTTCACATATACTTTCAAACAGGAATAAGAAAAATAGAAAATAAATTAATATAGAAAAAAAATCATGCCTAAGTGTGTACCGAGTGTTGTGGGCTCCTGACCATTCCATACCCTTTCACGTTACCTTGTTTTATACACCAGGAGCCTATTTCATCAACATTGCAAAGTATACTTTACTAGCAAAGTATACTTTGAGGGAGAAATTTTCAATTTTATGATAAATTTATTATTTTTTATTATACTGAATTTATTACATTATCACAGCCAATTTGGCTGTGATAATGTAATAAATTCAGTATAATAATTCTGCATACTTTTAATCATGAATATGCATTTGTTAGTTCTATATGAAATAATGCATTTCAGGAAAAATAAATGATTTCTCCCTCAAAGTATACTTTGCTAGTAAAGTATACTTTGCAATGTTGATGAAATAGGCTACAGGTATAGTTTCTAATTAACACGGTCTCTATTTGCTTCCAGAAATAGTTGATAGTTAACGATGCCACTGTTCACTTAATTAGGTTGTTAACGCTAGTCACCGAGCCTTGATATTAACAACTGATTGGTTTCTTACAGAGTTAATGAGACCATCACGAAGTTAATAAAGTTTGGATATGTGCATAATTACACGCAGGATCATTGTTGCAACATAAATACATGTACATTTGGCGGTATAATTATGTGACTGAAGAAATGACTCTTACCGTAATAACCCTTAATATTCCCAAGCACAACTTGTATAATTTATATGGTTTACCAAAATTGAAAAACCGTGTCACAATGGCAATATTTAGGGTTACTAATGTTGTGGTGAATAAGCAAAATAATACTGTTGGGAAAGAATAACGACTATCCACAAATGCCATTAGCTCCATTTCTCCAGATACAGTCCCATATAACATATTTATTCTAATAAATACCTCGGGGTTATGCAATTTTATGGCCAACAGTGCAGATCCTGAGACTGTGATCTGGATCTTCACTGGTCGCAAAACCCAGCCCCATTTCTTCAGTCAGCGCCACAAAAAGTGTTGATGGCATTTATTGGCTGGCAATCTCTGGGCCTGGTCTGCGAGTACAATTCTTCAGTCTGATAATGGTTTATACAAATATGTTTGCTCACAGATGTATGTTTGTGCTTATCTGGGTCGACACAGTTTATCAAGGCCATTATAAGCCACAGGAATTCCGCTGGCGATCACCACTTTCGCAATTGGTGATGATAAAAATAAACAACTGGCGATAAAAAATTAAAATTTTCCAAAAAAAATATATTTTTTTATTTTTTTTTCGAAAATTGTAATTTTTTATCGCCAATTGTTTTCTCTTTTTTTAAGTGGCAATTATTTTTTTTCCCCAGCGGAATCCCTGAAGCCACATTTATCCAGTCAGATCAACAAACACAATGTATTGCTGCCATTGTTGTTGATGCATTAGTTCCAGACGAGTAGCTAGGACATAAACCTTGTTTGATTGATCTGTTCGCATTCATCAACGTTGCGTGATCGTGTTGCTCTCCATTGTGCCATAGCAATAAATATGTGTAACCGGTGTATGTGGAAATCCTAATGTAGAATCATTGCCATTAACCCGTTCACCCCTAACTAACTGCAATGGAATTTGATATGTTAATTTTGCAACCAATCAAATCGTCACAAAATAATTTTCAGTCTAGTCCGTTTATTAAAAGGTGGTGTTTTTGTTCTCAAAGATATGAAATTTACTTGCAATTAGTACATATCCTGATCAGACGGCTCGTCACGAGCCGGCTCATCTGGATGTACGCCACTGTACAGGCCTGTGGTGTTAAAGGGTTAAATTGAAAAGGTACTTATGAAATGTGTATTGAAATGTGAATTTAGATAGAGTGGCCATGCTGTAGAAGCACGTGTTGACCGGTCAAGGTTCAACGATTCACAATTTCTGAACCCGGGGGAATCCCTTTCACCTGCCAGGGGTACCATCCCACCAGCCAGTTATGACCAGACTTGAAACTATTTTATCCATGTTTTTATTTATATTTTCATTATTTTAAAATAATCTCATCAGCACATGTGTTTGTGTATGTGCGTGCGTGTGTGCGTGTGCGTACGTGTCTGGGCGTACATGTGTATGTGTGAGACATTTGCCATTTAATGCCATTGTTACCATGCCATGTTCTTGCCATGTCGCTAAACATTTGTTCTCCACTTTTCCTCCCCATATCCATGCCCCGCCACCTCGGGTCTGACTCATTACCAACACAAATGGCCTTTCTCCTGAATATCCCTCCTGGAAACGACCTTGACCCTCGACCATGACATTGTGGTCTGGTCCGGCCGCAGTACAAAGCCAGCGTGACAGTTCCTGATAGCGACGGGCCCGAACGGTAACTACGAGTACCCACGTACACATCTCTACTATCCTCCATAGTATACTGTTCTCATGTCAGACACCTTATAAGCAACCGAATATCCATCTAGGTGGGCGGGTCCAAATCCTCAAAACTCAATAAAGCAGCTCTCAAGGAAGGCGGTTGAAAATACTTTAGTAGTTGCATATGACATTCCTTTATGTGCATGGTTCTCCAATACAGTGGAGTTGAATGACACAAGACGCAGCCGTCGACAATTGGCTCCTGTTGTAACAGATCTACTTAGCAGTCTAGCCATGCAATCCCACAGGGCTCAAATTAAACTTTCTCTGGAGAAACAAGTGTAGGCTATAACTGGCAGATTCTTGGCTAAATTATCTCGTCCAATGACTCCCTATTAGCCATGTTTTTCCAGTTTAGCCGTACTACTCTCCTAAATAACAATTTGAGCCCTGACCCGGCCGTCCATCCACCCATCCTTTGTCTATATGCAACTACGAAGCGTTCATTTGTTGCTGTGACTGGAGATATGGGGGTTATGGGTTTTATGACCAATGTAGATTCAGGTCCGCCTGTTCATCCGCATAGTCTGTCTGATCAGGATCGACACGGTTAGCACTTCCATCAATGAAACACCCGTAATGTTTGCAATATTGCGACTAGTGCAGATCATGATCAGCCTCCGCACAGGCTGATCATGATCTGCACTATTCGCTATTTCATCTGGACCTACACTGGTCACAAACCCCAAAAGCCCCATTTCTCCAGTGACAGCGACATTGAGTATATAGTGTACCAGCATTCCAATGAAGTCCAGACCCGTGCCCGCGCGAGTCCCGGTGTCTCCATCTCGGCCAATCCAGGGCACGGTCCGCCCGCCCGCCAGGCAACCCTGGTCAAAATTCTTTCGTATCAAATGCTGCATAGGAAAAATATGACGAACGATGAACGAAAATCAGTATACTGTTCTGGTTGTGTGGTTTCATTTCTAATTTTCAACACAATTGGTTTATAATATCTTAAAAATCGACTGTAATTCTAACAATTTATTATGGCACAAGGTTTTAAAACGGCTCGACTCGGCTTATGTTTGTTGTTTTTACTCCTTACTAATAAAATTAAAGCTGGAATTATTCCGTCATTTCAATGCAATATTTATATCCCACCTCTTTGATATCATAGGACTTAGTTGAACAGGCGTAAAACCCCGTTCACTCAATTGTTCATTCAGTAAATCCTCATATCAGTTGTCTAGTGTTCAAGTTAGTCTTAACCCTTAGACCGCTACACACAACAAATGTCGTCTGCTGTTGCTTTTATATTTTGCCTTATTTCTCAATAAAACATGTTTTGACAGCACTTCAGTCATTTCCAATGGTCAAAGCATGTTGTTAATTATTCTAAAGTGCTGTCAAAGCATGTTTTTGATGATAAAAATGGAAAATAGAAAATAAACCGCATACGACAAAAATGTAAGATAGGGTTGTAAGGGTTAATTTGCATTAAAGTATTGGCCAAAGGATCAAAACCCTGTCATTATTTTGTGCTTTTATCACAATGATAAACTTTGAAGTTTTACAACCTTGTGCCTGAACTGAACTTTTTTTTTAAGTGATATTAATTTTTGAATACTGCATAACATGTGTACACACCCATTATTACAGAGCAACAAAAACTTCTGGTATTGCTAATATTCATTCCTCTGATCTGAAACCAAATTCCACCCCTAAGCCTATAAACCATATACTGTACTCCATGTCCGTTCGCCATACCTCGCCCCATGGCCGCGTATAGACCGTGAATAAAGCACAACCTATTGTTGTATTGCAGGATCCTCACCGTGGGGGCTGACATGGGCACGGCCCTCGACTGTCTGCTTGACATCATCCCCATCTTAGAGGAGGTAAGCTCATCCAATTTCTTTCTGAAGATTCACAATCTTTCTCGAGTAAAAAAAGAAAAATGATTTCTCTCCGAAAGTATATGTTGTTAACCACTCAGTTGAACCGTCTCGTTGAGACGGTTCAACTGAGTGTTAACAACATATAGATTCATAGAGTTTGAAGAAAACAGGATAAAAGTGGGTGGCAGGTGGGAGCATGCGATGTGTAATTTAATGATTGGGTTTCATTCTTAACGGAATCCCGACTGGATACCTGGTTTGGCCCTTACATACGTCTTTGGCATTTTTATGTGACAGTTGAATTTGGCCTTAAATGACCTTAGATGTTGATAGGCCGAACACCAACAAAGAGGATACAAAATTTCACTAAATGTTGCTACATGTGAAGAACATAAAATGTCAGTATTCCGAATGGGTTAATTATTCATTTGATGTTTTACCCCACCAGATCAGATTATTATAATTTCAGGGCTATAAATATTTTTCTGTTAATATTCCGTTTTGATTAAATAGAATAAATCCCCATTTACAGAACAAGGGTGTGGAGGAGCAGGGCTCGGACACGGAAATCCGGGTGCTGGTGCATCAGAGCCAGGCGGGCTGTATCATCGGACGCGCAGGCTTCAAGATCAAGGAACTCCGTGAGGTACATAACACAGGCACAGTAACTTGATGGGATGAAGTTTGGTTTGAAGATAATTGAAGGTGTCGGTCAAAGAAGTGGGCATAGACGACCACTTCTTCTACGGACCCACTTTGGTGTTATTTATTGTTATTCAACATAATTCACAATGGTTTATGTTATTATACTTGGTCCCCATTGTAGATGATACAAAACCAAGCGTCTGCATAATGCACCCCACTATGTGTCTCGTATATATATATATATCGCCTATATATATCACCTATATATTGTTTGGTGACAAACATAGGCCTAACTCAGCCATATGAGGCATGCCATGCAATTGTGTACCTAAGAACATGTGCGATATCTTGTGAATAATATTTACAAAATTCACAATATTTTCCGTAAATGATGTCGAATGATGGCAAAATATTCTTAGCTTTTTAATATCTCATTATCTGTAAATATATTTCATGAAAAATTGCACATGTTCTTGGGTACAAAATCGCATGGTGCATCTCACATGCTTATACACACCTATTCTGTGCATATGTGCTATTTATTCTCTTGTGCGAAATCAAGAGGTTTCACTGTAGTCATGAATCAATTCTGATGTTCGGTCTATAGAAAGATGGCAAATTTTATTTTGCTGATGTTGCACTCCTTTATTACAAACGTTGCCATTATATTACACAACAAAGATATTTTGTTGGTGTGGTTTTACACTCGGTACCTTGCTGTTATACTCCAGAAATGCGGCACGAACATCAAGGTGTACTCGCAGTGCTGCCCGAACTCGACAGAGCGGATATGCTCGGTGGCTGGCCGCCCGGAGCAGGTGGTCAACTGTATCGACACGATCTTCGAGCTGCTCGAGACCGCCCCACCCAAGGGCCCCTCGATGCCGTACGACCCCCACAGCTTTGACGAGTATTTCGCCCAGGAGTATGGCGGTTATACATTCGCGGATGCCGGCAAGAGTGGACGTGGTGGCCGCGGCGGGGGTAGGGGTGGATTTGGTGGTCGTGGAGGTGGAGGACGCTTCGGGTATGTAGTCTGGGGTCAACACTTGCAGTGTCCTGGTTTCCCGAGGATACCCGTTTTCTAGGAGGAATCCCTGAACTTTCAAAATCCATGTAAAAATGGGGATGTCCATGCTGCGGAATCCCTGGCCCAAAACTGGTAGTTTAGGCAGAATTTTTCAATTAACCCATTACATTCTGAAGATAAAGCATATTTTCAAAATTTCCGATATTTTTTTTTTCTCTCCCAAAGTGTATATTGTGACCACCATTTGAACCGTCTTGTCAAGACGGTTCAAATGAATGGTCACAATATATACTTTCATTGAGAAATTTGAAACGTAGAGAACATATTTCAAAGTTTTCATGCACCTAAATATGCTAAAAGATTGTTCCAATTGTAATTGGTTAACCATATGACGCTGCATTAATTAATCACTTGACCCCAGTTTCTTCACATGTTCTTGCTGTTAGACGGGACATTAAACCCCGATCTATCAATCATGCTATAGTGATGACCATGAGTGTTGAATGGAGATTAAATCCCATTTAATAATTCACAAAATACATTCGTTGCTAGATCGGTGCTACTGGTAAACGCAGTAGCCAATTTGGCTACTGCTATTTCAGAAATTGACATTTCGGCTACTAATGATTTCAGAAATTATTTGAAAAAAAGTACTGTGTTTTTACAAATATTGGAGCAAATGTAAAATTCTATGGTCTTTTTTCACGTTATCGGTTCATTTTGGCTACTAATTTTAAAAAGCTAGCGCAGAGCTCCAGATAAGCTGCGTATTTGCTTAAATATCCAATTAAAATTGCCAAGGAGACAATTCTAATGAAATGCTCTGATATGTTTTCATTTTGAAAAATTTTGAAATACCCAATTGCTTGAGAAATGATCGAGTGACAATACTCAATTACTAATTCCTTATCTGGAGCCCTGCTAGCCCAACCTAGTATAGGACGTCATGCCTGCTGTTCTCGATTACCGCCATCAACTTGATCCATCTCCGTTACAGCGGTGACCGTGGTGGTATGGGCGACATGGGCAGTGGTGGTGGGTTTGGTGGGGGTATGGGCGGAGGGAGAGGCGGGCGCGGCGGTGGTGGTGGTGGCGGTGGCGGGAGCACGGGCGGCCGTATGAGCGGGATGGGAGGTGGTGGATCCATGGGCGGCCGCAACGACTCCGGCAGCTTCGGTGGCGGGAATATGGGCGGAGGAGGAGGCATGGGAGGAGGTAAGTAAATACACAGTCGGTTACACTAGCCGTGCGAGGACGAATTGACCTTGCTGTTTAATTGATGCAAAAACGCATTTACCATAAATGATTTGGCCCTCTACAAGAATGTTGGAAATTATTTCAATGTAGCTGTTGGGACTATATTCAATATTTTTCTCAAATGGTGCAATTGCTGGTGCTACAGTAATTCTTATTAAAATTATTTACTCTACACGCATTAAAAAGCAAGCTGTCCTTTAACTGTTGGTAGAATCATAAATTAAGTAACCAAAGGTACCTACATACAGAGCTCCAGTTAAGGTGCGTAATTTGATCAACTTTGGGGGGAATTTTGTTATTTCTTCACCAAAAATGGCAAGTTGGGAGTGTTTTAGAGACGATTCCAAAGAACTCCCAACTTGCCATTTTTGATGAAGAACTAAGAAAAATACGTCAAATATTTGGTCAAATTACACATCTTAACTGGAGCACTGCCTACATATATTGCCATGTTTCAGGTATGGGCGGAGGGATGTCGGGCGGAATGGGCAACATGGGTGGTGGTGGGCGGACCGGCGGCACCATGGGTGGTGGGATGGGCAACCGCGGGGGCATGTCTGGCGGCATGGGTGGAGGAACTGGCGGTATGGGAAACCGCAACACCGGCATGGGCGGCGGTGGTATGGGGTAAGTCATAGGTTGGTAGGGTGTGCATATCAGTCAATTAATCGTTCGATCAATCGAAACACAGTATATCTATTCACAATAGATACACTGAGTTTTTATCGAGTGATTGACTGTCCGTAATGGAGTATTTGCTTGTTCAATTATTAATGATTATCAGCATCTTCCTATCTCGATCACATGACTTTGTTCATAAAATGATTCAATCAATTGATCAGTCAGTTCGAAGACGGACATAAACGAGAGAAAACGCTGCCTTTTTTTTTCCCCAGTAATTGTGGACGGCTCTGTGCCATCTTTCATGGTATTTCCATACACCTGGTCTTTTGGAGGAGACTCGAAATAGAGGTCTAGTCTCTTATATGAGACAAATCATGTGATTTTGTACGATATTTTTCGTAAATGACATGACGTCCAAAGTTGACAAAATGTTCAGAGCAAATTTTCGCCCATCCGCCCCATTTTTTCTTTTCCAAATTCGGATGATATTCAGTAAATTTACTATTTGGCCTAAGGCATAGTTGTTGAACCCTTTCACTTTTTAACATCCCCTCGCTATGATTTCAGTGGCAACATGAACCAAGGTAGCGGCGGTGGTTTCGGGCGTAACATGGGCGGGGGTATGGGAGGAGGAATGGGCGGGGGCGGTGGTGGAATGGGAGGATCCAACAACATGGGAGGCGGTTCAATGGGCGGCGGCAACATGGGAGGCAGCAGTGGATTCGACGACAATATGGGAGGAGGCGGTGGCTTCATGGAAGACAACATGGTAATTCTATTGTGTTTGCGTGTAAGGGGTGTTTAAAACGTTTCTGAAGTTATGTATTTTGTTTATCATTCACTCCTACAGTACTGTTTTTGCTTTATATCAGGGCAAAATGGGATATAGCGTTATGGTTAGTCTATGTACGTACAATAGGTACACATACATGCGTACGTACGTGTGTGTGTAACTCTTCATATTTCAATAACTTTTGAACCGCTTCACCGATTTTGATAATATATGGCCACAATGTGTGTCTAGGGATGGTGCTTTGTTTTGCATACGACCCATGGTCATGTTCACCTTGTTTGTAAGACAAAAATGTTATATATTTATATGTGGACACCATTTATTCTGGGAGACAAAATATGGTTCCCTCAGTGAAGTGTCCAATTAGTTATGGTTAGTATTTATGCAATAACACTTTGGATATCATTTGTTCTAATAGGGGTTTCCCAAACCAAATGGTGTCCAAATACTCTCCAGTGGTGTCCAAATACTCTCCAGTTGGGTTATTGCCACAGTCGGTTCTCATTGAAGTCTTTAATTAGGGCCCCAAGTTTTTGTAAGTTTCTCAAATCACTTCTAATTTCTGTTTGCCTTCAGCTAATATCTTCATATTGCACACGTGCATTACTTAGTAAAGATACATCTTTCCACATTAATACCATTGCCCTCGATACTGATCGTACGTCCGCCCGTCTGTCTGTTTATTTATTTGAAAGTTTTTATAAGATTTTCTCATATCTATTATTTCTGTTTGCCTTCAGTTAATATATTCATATAATGCATTAGTAATGATACATTTACCCTCACTACCGAGCGTACGTCCGCCCGTCTGTCTGTTTATTTATTTGAAAGTTTTTGTAAGAATTTATCAAATAGTGCGTCGACAGACCCAATTTTCTAGTTTTTCAAGTGAATGGGTTGCATTATTTTAATAGATTTAAAAATACAAAGCTGTGATTTTGCCTGAATCATAATGAAGTGTGTTTTGTATAACGAGTGCCATTTTACCTACAGGGTGGTATGGGTAACCAGGGGATGATGTTTGGTGGTGAACAGAGCAGCAGTACACAGGTCACCATACCCAAGGACGTAAGTACCGAATGCCTAAACCCTCCGTAACTCTGATTTTGCTCCAAGTTGGAGACTAAAACCATTACTTTATATCTGTTACAATTGAACAACTTGCAAGTGTTTTATTAGTGGAGATTTGTCATTGCGTCGTCCATCCAGCTTGTTTATGCTTACCTACACGGAACACGTTTATCCCTAGATTTTGGAGCAATCCTCAGCGAGCATATGTACAGTCCACACTCGGTTTCAGGGGACTGAGGAAAATAGTGTGTGCAAACATCACAAAAGAGGTCTGTAATGTCGAAAAGGATGACCACGTCAGCGAGTCTGGAAACTAGCAAACAGGCATGAGATGAGACCTTTCCGTCTATTTGAAATTTCGAAATGTTTCAAATTCTGATGTGCTCAAATTGTATATATGTACTCCTGTAAGGGTGGTAGGGGGGGGGGGGGGGGGGCGTTCTTCAGCCTTTTTTCAGGTGATTTCGGACTTGTTTTTAGGAATGTTGGTCTTGTGCCTGAGCATAGACTACTATATTACCAATGTCTGTCTACCTCCAGATGGCTGGCGCGATCATCGGCAAGGGCGGTACCCGCATCAACGAGATCCGGCGTCAGGCATGCGCCCAGATCGTGATTGACGAGGCTCTGCCGGGCTCGAACGACCGAATCATCACCATCACAGGCACAGAGGAGCAGATCCAGAATGCCCAGTATCTCCTACAAATGAGGTGAGTTGGTACGAACCTCTATGTCATGCTTTCGCAAGTGTGGACATTTTCAGGAATATATCCTGAAATCAGCATTAAATCTGTTTTCAAATTGAGTAGTGAAAAATACTATAATAAAAGTTGAAAATTTACTTAGTTGAGCACAAAGCAAACAGTGCTTTTTGCAGCTGTGCAGGCACCGGGGCGGGATCAACTGATCCTGAGAATAGTGCTGCAGTAGCCATTGCTTGTCGTAAAAGGCGACTAAACTGGCTTAACGATTGGGTTCATGCTTTCCGGAACCCACTATGCCGGATTCGGCCCTCGTGTACATTTTTGGCTTTCTTGTATGTGAGAGTTGAGTCAGGCTATGCCCCATATATAAAAGTAAGATTAGCGCTAATCCTATTACTTTTAGGGGATGGGATAAATGATTCTGGTGTGGCGAGGGCCTGGCACCAGATCAGGTTCTAATTTCAGGACTGAATATATATTTTGATTGTAAATATGGAGTTCTGAAGTTGGGATTTACCCCCCTCGGACAAGTGGATACGGGACACGACCCCGTTGACCCGTCTGCGTGTAGACTCCCTGAGGCTTGTACCTCTATGTCAGAAAAGCGGACGTTAAACCCTATTCACTCACTCACTTTTTGCAGCTCAAATAAGTGAATTTTTAAATCGTTTTATTTTTTATCATTTGTTCCCTATTTAATGTTAAAGAAAATCAATAATGTATTTGTAAAAGATAAATACGGAGTGAATTTGAAGTATGGTGGTATAATACCCAAAACTTATCTGGCAAAATATATTCTCTGAATCTTATATAATACAGTGAAACCTCTCTAAACCGGACACCCAGGTTTCACTGTAAATCGGGCATTTTATCATTCTGAGCCATAATTGTGTGCTATGCGATCACGAACAGACATTATCACCTGATAAATGAACAAGAAACTCATCAAAAGTAAGATCCCAGGTGTTTTATTGGTGTCCGGTTTAGAGAGGTTGCTCTGTACTATAGCCTGTGGTATATAACTGCTAACCTGTTGTAGTGCCCGTAGCCTGGCGTCGGGGACGAGGCAGGGGGTAAGTAGGCGGTGGAGTGCTGTCGTGTGCCCCACGTTGTACCCCCGGCCTCGAGCCCACTCCACGCTGCATGTGATCAGGGGTGGGAATTTTCATGATGTATCCTGAAATTGGGATTGAGGTTCCTGTGGCCCGTTTCACTAGACTTTGTATGGCTAAGAATTTTGTAAGTGCAAAATTGTGATATATCAGATCTCGAGATCAGTTTTGTATCTAAAGAGTATTATACCCCCAGATTTCAAATTCAATGCGTATTTTACTTTTACAAATGTATTATTGGTTTTCTCCCTTATGAAATGATAACAAATAAAGCAAATTTAAAAATTCACTTATATGAGTTGTGTTTGCTTTTTGCAGCTCACCTAAGTAAATTTTCAACTTTATTACAATATTTTTTCTTCTCAATCTTGTACTCCTGCTTTTGATAATTAATGTGAAGTTTAGTGAAACGGACCCTTGATAATTGCGAATAATAAATACTCCTCTTCAACATGGGAAGTACACTTACTCCTTTGTGGGTGCAACAATATATTTTTAGCCAATTTCAGGATTTGGCATTTTGAACTATTCCCACCCCTGTGTGATGGCTACATTCTGTCGGGGGTTTTTGTTTTGCCATTTTTGGAACATGATCTTGGAATTAGTGTGCCTTCTATAGGAAGGGGTGCTTATGCTATACCTACGGTGGTGTCGGCGTCTGTCTATCTGTCCATCCGTCCATCTTGAAATGTTAAGTTTTCATGTTTTGATCCGTTTCACCCCATCTAATCTATCTGCCGCACATCCTAGACCAACACCACCTGTAACCGATTTCACCAACATTGCAAAGTATACTTTGAGGGAGTAATCATTTATTTTTCGTGAACTGCATTATTTCATATATAACTAACGACTGCATATATTTGATGATTAAAAGTATGCAGAATTATTATACTGAATGTATTACATCACAGCCAAATGTAATAATGTAATAAATTCAGTAGAATAAAAAATAATAAATTTATCCTAAAATTGAAAGTTTCTCCCTCAAAGTATACTTTGCTAGAAAAGTATACTTTGCAATGTTGGTGAAATAGGCTACTGGCGTGCTTCGTTGTTCTCTGACTGGACAACTCTTGTTACCAGAATTTGGGCATAA
This sequence comes from Conchocele bisecta, assembly GCA_029237695.1. Taxonomy (NCBI): domain Eukaryota; kingdom Metazoa; phylum Mollusca; class Bivalvia; order Lucinida; family Thyasiridae; genus Conchocele; species Conchocele bisecta. Next base: position 57,595,837 of record CM055276.1, on the reverse strand, counting down.
ATATGATTGGACTTTTTTGATGTTTTGAGAACATGACATTTGAATCGGGAATTTACATGTAGTTTTTATGAAAATGAGAAAATTATAGCTGTTCAAAAGTTTTTATAGGTTAATAATTTAACCCTTGCTCCCTAAATAACTGACTTGGACTCTTTTTGGTGTAAATTTCCATAGTGGGATATTTTATATAAATATACAGAATCTGCTGTACAAACGGTGTACAGTGGAACCTCTCTAAACCAGACACTAGGAAAACATCTGTGATAATATTTTTGATTAGTTTCTTGGTCATTTATCTCTGGTGATAATGTCTGTTAATGATCTCATAGCTCACAGCTATGGCTCAGAATGATCAAATGCCCGATTTACAGTGAAACCCCTCTAAACCGGACATCCTGGGAACCTCCGGTTTAGAGCGGTTTCACTGTATAACACTACGAGACGGCTTGTTATGAGTCTGCAACTACACCGTATGCAAACATTAGGATAGAGGGTTGAAAACGTTACTTACTAAACAGCTAGTTTTTAATTTAATAAGTGTACATAATTTCTTCTTTTTTATTTCGATTGGGAATTTACGTCTACAAATTATTAAAAAAAGAGTTTGTCGGTTCCTGGAACGGTATGTCGAAACTCGATATTTTGAACATATAGCGATTCAAGTTGTCGGCTTTTCAGATCATGTTCTATAGGTTTTATTGTACAACAATACAATCACCCAGCTCACATAAAAGTTTTAACACCACAGCTTGAATATATCCCGACCTTGTGATGTTGTTATTATCATTGTTAACTCTTTGCATGCTGGGAAATTTGTGGGCTATAAATAGTTCAAAAATAGCAGATGACAATTCATTATATTTTCTTTTATTTCTCCTTATAAATGTCATGAATAGGTCTTGGAATTTCATCAGAATTGTGTCCGGAGGACACAATTCTAATGAAATTTCAAGACCTATTTACAGAGAGAAATAAAACATATACTCGTAATTTGTTTGGCGGATATTTTCGCTGCTAGCATGCAAAGAGTTAAAAGGTACCATTCTATAACACAGATGTGAAATGTGTGCATGCTAACTGATTAAATGCATGAAGTTTACATTAATCCCTCAGAGTTCCAGATAAGTGTTGTATCTCAAGAGAATTATGCTCTCATGTTTAAAATTCAATGCATATTGTTTTACAAATATATTATTGATTTTCATCCTTATTACATGGGGAACAAATGATAAAACATAAAACAAATTTATCTGCAAGCTCAAATAATTAAATTTTCAACTTTATTACAGTATTTTCACTACTCGATTTGAAAATCAATGCGTATTTTCACATTGCTGTGGTTATTTTGTACTCACACTTTTGATAATCAATACAACATATTCTGCTAAAATAAGTACGTAAAAATACACATACGTACCTTATCTGGAGCTCTGATCCTTTAAGAACTAACTATACTAATACAAATAAGATTTGTGATGGCTTAGTATTTGTGGCTTGCTGTGACAAAATGATAGTTATTGAACCAGTGTAGCTCTCGAGCAGCTAGCACGCTCGTGATACAGCACTGATAATTGTGTATCGGGAATGATTTTCTCCATAGCAAACAGTGGTAGACCCAGATTGACTGCACAGATGTGCAAGCTGATCAGGTACTGTAATGATTGCAATTTCAATAAAACATTATTTTGTCATGGCGAGGCATGTTTTATCTTCGTTTATGAAAACCTATTTATGCTAGACTAGTAATCTCTAACTACACCTACAAATGAGGGAAAATCCTATTGATTAGTTTGTGTTTATCTATTTTATATTTCGTAAAGATTTTGACACATCTATATGTCATCATGTCCACGCACCCATCTATATATGTGACTGAGTGAGAAAAAGGGTTTATAGGTTTTGCAACCAGTGTAGATCCAGATAAGCCTGTACATCCGAACAGTCTGATCAGGATCTGCATTGTTCACCATTCCATTAATGAAATACCCATCGTGCTTCTAACGAACAATGTCTGTGATCATGAACTATGTGTGTTTAGTAATTTCCACTGAGTGGATTTAAAAACACACCAGCATCTGCCCAGTCTGATCATCATTAGCCGCCCTTGGAATGCAGGACACAAAAATTGTCATGTCGATGGTCTAGTAACATAAGGTCTGGTCTAGTAACATAAGGTCGTAAGTGCTATGCTTTAGCATAGCAGTTATGACCTTATGTTACTAGACCATCGATGTGTTGTTGCTTCATATTTTGTCATTTTTTCTGACAATATTAAGATGCTTTGGCAACACTTCATTTCCATTTGTGACAGCTTCACATGTCTGCATCTTAAAGATGGGCGTATTTTGTGACTTACAGCACTCTTGTTACTCAATAATAACATGGTTTGACACACTTTAAAATCATTTCCAATGGAAATGATTCTAAAGTGCTGTCAAACCACTTTTGTTGATGAAAATGGAAAGTAAAAAAAAAATGCCAATGCCAGAATTTAATTCAGCATTGTCAGGCTTAAAACATGGTTGGTCATACATGCTTGATCCACACTGGTAATTATTATCCACTTTCTCATAACAATAGCACATTAACAACACTGGAACATACACAACATAAGGATCACCACGCATAACATGAATTTCAGGAGAACTACTGCACCGTGTCACAGAATGGTTATGGAAAGACTGCCTGCTATTGGAATATGAATGGATATTGATGTGCATGTGACACATATAGCCTGTAACCTACGGACTGTTTCACTAAACTTTGTACAACTCAAATGTTCGTAAGTGCAAAATTATGATGGTCTGTAAATTTCACATTAACATCGTTTTCTTTTAAACAATTATTGGATTTACATTTATTGAGCATAGACATTTTAGTCGTACAAAGTTTAGTGAAACGGCCCCTGGTGATTGGAATCATTATTTAGTCGTTAACTCATGGAGACCAGGATTTTACAGGGATTTCCATGAGCTGTATAATTACAACAGGACTAGACATTGCTCACCAACGGACTGGGAGATTTTTCAATGATTTGCATGAGCTAATTAGAATATCTGGAGATAAGCATCTTTACTTGGATTTGCATATTAAGCTAATTACAGCAGCTACCCTTGGAATTGGAGATATTGCTTTAATACTTAATAACCCATGGACATGGCTTTACATTTATAAGCAAATTACAACGGATTTGGAGCCATTGCTTGCCTGCCAGATGAGGATTTTTGCATGAATTTGCTTGAGCTATACATCACAACACCTAACCCTGGATTTGGAGGTGTTGCTTAATACGTTAACAATGGGTGATGAGGATTTTTACATGGATTTGCATTTATAAGGAAGCTAAAATTCGGTGATCCTTGACTTGGAGTTGGAGGCTTTGCTTACTTACTAACTATGGGAGATGAGGATTTTTGCATGGATTTGCATGAGATCTATACTATAACAATTAACCCTGGATTTAGAGGCATTGCTGAGTTACTAACCCATGGAGGTGAGGGTTTTTACATGGATTGGCACAAGCTATATTCTGACAACAGCTAACGCTGGACTTCGAGGCTTTGCTTGCTATGGGAAATGAGGAATTTTACATGGATTTACATGAGCTGTTAGAACCCTGGATTTGCTATGGAATGTCGCCACTAACACATACATATGGTAAGAGCAGAGCTCCAGTTAAGGTGCGTAATTTGACCAACTTGGGGTGGAATTTTGTTATTTCTTCATCAAAAATGGCAAGTTGTGAGTCCTTTAGAATCGTCTCATAAAGCACTCACAACTTGCCATTTTTGATGGAGAAATACGAAATTTACCTCCAAATTACGCACCTTAACTGGAGCTCTGTAAGAGGAGTTAATGGGCAACTGGACAGAGATGCAGTGTTTGTAATGGAATTCAGTTTGGTATGGAATGGAGGAATTATACAGGGAGCCAGTCTGTATTGGTTTCGGACAAAAGTCGGCCACAGTCGGACAAAATGAGCAATTTGCAACCAGTGTAGCCCCTGATCAGCCTGCATCATCAATGTAGACCATGATTCAAGCAAACAGTGTAGACCCTGATCAGACTGCGTGGATGCGCAGGCTGATCAGGGTCTACACTGTTTGCTTGAATCATGGTCTACATTGACGTCCAGCATCAACGTTGGTCGTGATTGTTATTTCGTCTTGCTGTGGCTGTGGCGTTGTAAAGAATGGGGTGAATTTAGAATATGTCCGCAGCAGTTATCTCCGCAGCTGTTGACTGACAATATTAACCATGCTTCTTTGCTTACATATATCACTTTAAACATAATCCTTTTCCTGAATCAAGTTGTATCTAACGTAGAGCTAGTACCCATCCTCCTTGTTAGTGTCGAGTTGTTCAGTTGGCAGATACGAACTACTGTCTGTTTCAAGAAACCTGCCCAAATTTGTTGACTACACAATGAATAAACAATTTTCCCGGCCTTAAATGACCTTAGCTGTTGATAGGCCGTTAAATACCAATAAATCAAATGATTAAATTTGATGAAAAATTAAGAATGAGCCTTTTATTTCGTAAAGGAACGTGTAGGAGTAGAATAATGCAACATTTTTTAAATTGACTCTGAAACCAGGCTAGATAGATGGCTTGGAAATTTCTCCTCAGCATTAGATATCGGAATATTTTGTATTGATAAACTAAGAAGATAAATGGAAAGAAAATATTTTCGTACCTGTCAAATGTTACATTTGATAGCAAATCTTTAGTTATTGCCATTTGTAGAAAATGTTGAAAATAAATTGATCTAACTTTAAAGAGTAGATTTTTGCAGTCTGGGCTCCCATTAACTAAAACTGGCCGGGGCATACAGGTTTCTTTCAGAAGTTATCACGGGTCATGAATTGCCTGGTAATCCTTCACACCCAAATAACTGGAATGTTAATTTTCCGGCCAATCCAATCGTCACAAAACGCTTTTCAGACTAGTCATTTATGAAAAGGGGGTGTGTTTTTTTTTCTATAAAAAATATGAAAATTACTTGCAAAAAGTGCAAATCCTGATGAGACGGCTCGCCACGAACCGGCTCATCTGCATCTACACTGATTGCAAACACCACAAAGAGGGCTGTAGTGTTGAAAGGGTTAACATTGAATTGTGGTACTATGAAACTGCCGGGATTTGGAACCACTAACACCTACTACCTGATGGCCATGGACGATGTTTGCTGCCAACACTCGACATCTGGACGCCACATTAGACACCATCGCCTGCTAATACAATCTGGACCATGTAATAATCTAGACACCATCGGTTACTGATAATCTCTGGACCCATGGAATTCCCGGACCTCCCTGTTTGCTGCTAACATTTGGACCGCGGGAATGCTGGTATTTCTTGGCCACTAAAGGCACTAATCTCTGGTTACGGGTTGGTTATGGAATGAATGCCTTGCTTACTAACGCTGATGGCTTGGAAGACTTGTGATTTTGTTGTTGTGAACATGGCAAACAATGAAACACAATCTTCCATGCTAACGGCGCGCCTTGCAGCTTATACTAACCTTCTGCTAGTTGGATTGCGGTATAACATAGAGAAACACTGAACTCGCATGCTTTAACACTAACCTGCAAATCACACACTTATCCCCTTTACCACTGGACTTGTATGCATGCTACAATCCTTGCTATATCAATAGGGGCTTACTGTGTTTCTGACCAGTCTAGTCCCCGCTGTAACACCCGGATGTAGCTCGATTTGATACAAATCTTAACCCGAAACTCGTCTGTTGTTTTATATTTTGTCTTTCTCAATAAAAACATTGTCTGATAGTTCTTTATAATTCCATTGGAATTGATTCTAGTGCTGTCAAACCATGTTTTTGCTGAGAAAAATGGAATATAAATTCCAGACGACAAACATTAAATTCAGCATTGTAAGGGTTAACATTTTTGTCATCGGCACCATGTATGTTACCAGCAAACAATAGGCCCTGATCAGACGCAGGCTGATCTGTAGCCGATTTCACCAACATTGCAATGTATACTTTTCTAGCAAAGTATACTTTGAGGGAGTAATCATTTTTTTTTCCCGAAATGTATTATTTCCTATAGAACTAACTACTGCATATATTTGATGATTAAGAGTATGCATAATTATTATACTGAATTTATTACATTATCACAGCCAAAGTGGCTGTGGTAATGTAATCAATTCAGTATAATAAAAATTAATAAATTTATCCTGAAGTTGAAAATTTCTCCCTCAAAGTATACTTGGCTAGATAAGTATACTTTGCAATGTTGTGTGAAATAGGCTACTGGGCTAAGATGGTCAGTAAGCCACACCTTGGGACAGAGAGTAACACATGCTCCATGTATACTGGACAACCTGGATAAAACAGCAACACACGCACACACGCACACACGCACACACTTCATATGGTTTTGTAGAAGTGAACCAGGACGACTGTTCTTACTCGATTTGCGACAAAGCAGACTGCTATCCATGTATCTTGAAAGCTAGTGTTGATATCTACCTGTGTCTGGTGTTGCAATCTTTAGTTATGTACTAGTATTGTTATTTCATACATATTATCTCTTCAACATACCGGTAGTATTCCTTGTATTAAGATCAATGGTTTTCTAATTTCGGGGCTGAATATATTTTTAGGGCTGAATATATTTTTTTTCCTGTAAATATATTCAGTTCTGATTTTGGGATTCAACAATACAGGGGCCCGTTTCACTAAACTTCTTACGACTAAAATATTCGCAAGTGCAAAATTATAAGTCTGTAAATTTCACATTAACAATGTTTACTTGTAAACAATTATTGGATTTAGATTTATTGAGCATAGGCTTCCTCAATAAATGTAAATCCATCAATTGAAATTTACAGACGATCCTCAATTTGCATTTGCAAACATTTTAGTCGTATTTAAGACATTCAATAGTCCATCAATGAATGAATGAATGTCTCTATATCTGTAGCCTATTTCATCAACATTGCAAAGTATACTTTAGTAGCAAAGTATACTTTGAGGGAGAAATTTTCATTTTTTTTTTAAATTTATTAATTTTTATTATACTGAATTTATTACATTATCACAGCCATTTAATGGCTGTGATAATGTAATAAATTCAGTATAATAATTCTGCATACTTTTAATCATGAAATATATGCATTTGTTAGTTCTATATGAAATAATGCATTTCAGGAAAAATAAATGATTACTCCCTCAAAGTATACTTTGCTAGTAAAGTATACTTTGCAATGTTGATGAAATAGGCTACTGGAGCTATAGGGTATGTGCTAAGTGAATGAATGAATGTCTCTATATCTGTTTTCAGCGTTAAGCGATTCACCAAGGAACAGCAACAGCAGCAGGGAGGTGGAGGCAACTACTAATGTCGTGCTGCAGTTTGTTCGCAGCCATCGTCCCAAGGTCATCGTCATCACTGTAAATGCCATTTCATGAACAAAGGAACAATTTCCCATACAATTTCTCTCACACTCTGGGATATGCAGTCAAAGCAGCACCTGCTTAACACTGTCCAGGCTGAATTAATATTTTTTTTGTCTTGTTTATTTTACATTTTAGAATCGCTTCCACTAATACCGAATGAATGTTTTATCATTGCTGTTTATTCTCCATTTTTCTCATCAAAAACCTGTTTTGACATCACTTTACAATCATTTCCAAATAAGTGTGGTCAAACCATGTTTTTATGACAAAAAACAACAACAGCAGCAGACGGCAATTCACGTTTCCTACATTCTTAAGGTTAAAAATTAGCAACCATCTGTCCACAATTTGTACAGATTTGCACACAGTGTTGTGTTTAAGTGACCTGCTTACGTGTATTATCCATGGCCAATTTGCTGTTAATATTTTATATCATTACACCATGAATCATGGACACATTTACTTCATTCCATAGTCCGACAACAGGGGCCCGTTTCACTTAAGACTAAAATGTTTGTAAGTGCAAATTTAGAATCGTCTGGAAATTTCAATTGATATATTTACATTTATTGAGCATAGCATATGCTCAATAAATGTAAATCCAATAATTGTTTACAAGAAAACATCGTTAATGTGAAATTTACAGACTGTCATAATTTTGTACTTACAAACATTTTTGTCATAATTTTGTACTTGCAAACATTTTAGTCGTACACAGTTTAGTGAAACGGCCCCCAGTACTGTAAATGGCCCCCAGTACCGTAACCAGGATGACGCAGACGAAGGGGTAGTTTTCGGGGAATACTTCCTGACAACAGGGATTCCGCTGGGGAAAATAAAAAAATCGCCACTTCAAAAAAAATAAAACAATTGGCGATAATTACAATTTTCGGGGTGGGGGGAGGGGGGGGAATAAAAAAAATATTTCTTTTTATTTGTTTTCCCCGAAAATTGTAATTTTTTATCGCCAATTGCAAAAGTGGCGATCGCCAGCGGAATCCCTGTGACCCCATGTCTGGACTTGATTCGCCTCGTCTGGTTTTTACCTCTGGTTACAGCCCTGGACAAGGACATTTATTTTACATGTTTCGAAAATCCTGCCGGCTATAGGTAATTTTCGATTTTGACAAAAATATCTGCTTTGGTTGCAAACCTGGCTTTCCTCTAACCCCATATACTTTCAGTAAATCATGAATCCCACAAATTCTATACATGTCCATCACATATTGTTGCAGTCCATATATTCAGTTAGCTACAAGTAATGTACACAGTAATACATCGGATGTTTTGTGGATTGCTTCAATTTCACCAAATTGTTAAACAGCCCATTTTAATTGGTGTGAAGTCTTGTACCAGTCATGCGGGCACTGGTAGTTCAGCTAATGTGTCCCGACGTCTAGCTGATTTCACCAAAATTGCTAAGCATACTTATCTAGCTAAGTATACTTTGAGGGAGGAATTTATTTTCCCCGAAATGCATTATTTCATATAGAACTAACGACTGCATATATTTGATGTCAGATGAAAAGTATGCAGAATTATTATACTGAATTTATTACATCACAGCCAAAATGGCTGAATGGCTGTGATAATGTAATAAATTCAGTATAATAAATTTATCATTAAATTGAAAATTTCTCCCTCAAAGCAAGGTAAGTATACTTTGCAATTTTGTTGAAATCGGCTACAGATAGCCACTGTACCAAATCCTGTTTTAACCCTTTCAACACCACAAGACCTCTATAGAGACGATGTTTGCAGACAGTGCAGATCATCAGGATCTCCACTGTCTGTTAATAATTTTAAACATCGTACAGATTACCCTTTTAGAAGAATGGGATAATTTGAATGAACAAAATTAATGAAATAACGTGAAACATTGGCATGGAACATCCTATTAAGTTAATTGGTGTTGAAAGGGTTAACCCTTTCAACACCACAGACCTCTATAGAGACAATGTTTGCAAACAGTGCAGATCCAGATGAGCCGGCTCGTGTAACGATCCGTCTCATCAGGATCTCCACTGTTTGTTAATAGTTATCAAATTTGAAAAAAAATTCCCTTTCTGAAGAATGGAATAGCCTGAAAATTTGAATGGACCAATGAAATAGCATGAAACAGTGGCATGTAACATCCTATTAAGTTACTTGGTGTTGAAAGGGTTAAGACATGTTCACAACTATAAATCTGTTCATTTGATATGTCTCGTCACGTGAATTCAATCTGTTGACACCTGCATGAAATGTATGCCAGCAATGTCAGAAATTTGAATTTCGGCATGTTTGCTGTAGAAGCCGTGATGGGACTGAATCAAATGATCATGTGGTATAAATAGTCTTTTATTCGATGTGTAGACAATTTGGATGGATCGTTAGAAATAAAAGGAAGAGTATTATTGTAGCCGTGTATTTTGTTGTTATATAATATCCTTATTAATATGAGCTTTGATCGGAGAAATTGGCCTAATAGGATTTGTGACCAGTGTAGCTCCCGATGATATAGCACGCTCCTGTAGCCTGATTTGGACCGCGTCGCGCAACACTCTGCTGTTGATATCTTGCCTTATTTCTCAATAAAAACATGGTTTGACAGCACTTCGGAATCATTTCCTTTTCTAAAGTGCTGTCAAATCATGTTGTAAACTTAGTGTTCTAAAGTCTTATTTTCTATGTTCCATTTTTATCATCAAAAACATACTTCGACAGTCGACAGTCGAAGTATGTTTTTGATGATAAAAATGGAACATAGAAAATAAACAGAATATGACAAAAAAGTAAGATAGCGGTGTAAGGGTTAAACAATCCGTAGTTCGACCTTTCTAAGACGATCACTAGGCAGAATTGTGCTCTACTTATTTCACATATTGCAACGTTTAACCCCAATAAGTTCAGAGATTCCGCTGGCGATCGCCACTTTCGCAATTGGCGATAACAATAAACAATTGTCGATAAAAAATTAATTTAAAAAAAAAAAAATGTCATTTTTTATCGCCAATTTTTTGAAGTGGCTATTTTTAGCTCATGTGAGCTATTGTTACCGCAATGTGTCTGTCGTCGTCATTGTCCTTGAACATTTTCAAACGTCTTCTCTGTAATCATTGGGCCTATAGTTACCAAACTTTATGGTCATGGTCCTTAGGTAGAGGGATTACAAAATTGTTAAAATGACGTCCACGTAATCCAAGATGGCCGCCGTCTTAAAATAGCACAAATTCTTCAAAAAAATTCTCGAACCGCCAACCGGATTTCGACAAAACTTGGTAGGAATGGTACAATGCTCTTTCAAAGTTGTTAAAATGAGGACCCGGGGTCAAAAATGGGCGTGGCACTTGGGGTCAAATTTTATTTTTGACCGAATATATCAAATAATTTTTTGTCGAAATTGGATGGTCCTGTCATCCAAAATGGCCACCGAAAGGTCAAACGGTCGTTCTTTTATTATTGATTTCAAAATTCTTCTTCACATGAACCGCTTGGTGGCCAAACTTCACTGTTATGGTCCATGGGTGAAGCCTTTTTGGATTTGTTAAAACGGAGGTCGTCGCTAATCCAAAATTGCCGCTGTCTAAAAATAGCACATTCTTAAAAAATCTTCTCGTGAACCGCCAGCCGGATTTCGACGAAACTTGGTAGGAATGATCGATGTAGAATGCTCTTTCAAATTTGTTAAAATGGTGACCCTGGGGTCAAAAATGGGCATGGCCCGTGGGGTCAAATTTTATTTTTGAACAAATATGGTCATGTCATTTATCAAATTGAAGGTATTGATGAGGCGATTACTCTGGTGCAATATTTGTCGGAATCCGATAATTATGTCATCCATGATGGCCTCCAAAAGGTCCATTTATTTGAGATTTTGAACGTCTTTTTCTCAGGAACCACATGGCCGATGCTGGCCAAACTTCATAGTAAGTTAAGATCCTTGGGTGAAGCATTTTCAGATTTGGTAAAATGAGTCGTCGCTTAATCCAAGATGACTGCCATCTAACAATAGCACAATTTTTTTTAAACACTTAGGAACTCGATGCCAAATTCTCCTCTGGTGTTCATGGAGTCAGGTGAGCGAATTAGGGCCATCATGGCGCTCTTGTTTAATTATTTATACTAATTAAATGCGTCGCCTGAAAAAAATATTTTGGGACAGATTATAAAGTATGATCATTTGAATCGTTTCACTTTAAGGAAATACGGTTATCGCCCCTGATAACCGTGGAAATTTACGTCTGATATAAAATGTATAATAATGCCAATCAATACGTGGGGTAATGGTGAATGATGTCTCTGATATAAAGAACATTTTGTGCCTACTGAGTGGGCATGTACCTTTAAGGGAAATTATTGTAAGCACATCTACAAACATGTTGCATTGTTTGAAAACCATGTGATCCCACAGCCTGTGTATAAGCATGCTAATTGATCTGGGCCTGTTTCACTAAACTTTATACGACTAAAATGTTCGTAAGTGCAAAATTAGGATTGTCTGGAAATTTCAATTGATGTATTTACATTTATTGAGCATAGGCTGCATATGCAGCCTATGCTCAATAAATGTAAATCCAATAATTGTTTTACAAGAAAACGTGCATTTGAAATTTACAGACTCCTAAGTTTGCACTTACAAACATTTTAGTCTTACAAAGGTTAGTGAAACGGGCCCCAGGAGTTACATTGATCAAATACCGTTGTAGCAGATGTCTGGCAGCTACAAAACGACACGGGGGATAGGATAATTAATAATAATAAAATAATAAAACGGATATTCGGTCACTTATATTTATGTTGAATAAATAAATAAGGTGCAGGCCTAGCCATACATGATAAGACACAAATTACACACTGCACTCCACACCGGCATAAGATATTTCACATCGAAAAATGAACCGGTTTCCCCGACTGCTCTATCACATAAAAACATTTTTCGTCTAGTAACCGGCACAACTTTCTTGCCCCGGTTACTAGATGAAAATATGTTGAGGCAAGTTTCTTCTGCATGAATGGGAATTTGTCGGGAATCCGGCGCCTATTTCGACGCGAAACATTTCACGCCGGTGCGGAGTAAAGCACCAATGGTAATGGAAGTTCATATAAGGGTAACTGGAGAAGTGAGGCGTATGGCATTTCTCGCCAGACTAGCCTGGTCATCGACTGAATGGCGAACACCCCTGATCAGACTGTGCACGCTGATCTGCGTCTAGAATGATTGTGATAACCATTAGCCTCATTTCTCCAGTCATTGGTAAATTGTGGACGGATAATACATGCATACCTCAATGGCAACACTGGAATGTAAATTATTATCAAAGGCGAGTTGCGCAAAATTTGCTACAAACCTATGCTGTGACGTACATGTATAAGTGACTCGAAACCATATATGGCTCGTTACACAATTTGGTTTTGTGCATTTTGGCAATATTAACCGTTTAATCACTGCAGACCTCCATTGTGATGTTTGCAAACCGTGTAGATCCAGATGAGCCCGCTCGTAACGAGCCGTCTCAGGATCTGCACCATTTGTGGATATAATTTATAAACAAGAGTGCCGAAGGTCACAATATACGCCCATCGAGGTGTAGCCAGTGTACAAGAGGGACAACTCTATGGAAAAAAAAAAATCATAACTACTGGCTATATACCGCACAGAAACTAAATCGAAGGTCACAATATTGAGAATTTTTTGAAAATGAACATGATTTTTCGACTTTCCATGATACACGTGTACCAAATTTGGTACGATCTGTTGAGAAAAACTTGAGTTATTGCGTGGACAAGAATGCAGAGTATGAAAATTAAAAATCGTTAGGCTTATTTGTCTTGCTGTGTTAGACATGTATACCACATTTGGTTATGATACCACATTTGGTTATGATCCGTCAAGTAGAACTCTAGTTATTGTGTGGACAAGCCGTGCCTGCCCGCCCGCACAAGGTGAATACATAATACGTCCCGTTTTCACAAATGGGCGTATAAAATAACCCTTTGTGATAAATTGAAGTTCAGTGTAATTAATTTATGAAGTTCTGTGATAGGAAACCGAAGTTGAGAAATACCTGCTATGTGAACTTGTTATGGAAGGACATAGAATCTATGGACAATCTGACATCAGTAGACGGGTTCGATCCCGTATTTAGGGATGGATTGTGGCCGTGGGGTTAGAACACCTGACTTCCAATCCGGAGGTTGTGGGTTCAAACCTCGCCTAGGGCACCGAAAATACTTTGATAGTATTTCCATCCCACTGGTCTGTCGGATGAGACTTTAAACCGTGATCCCGTCTCCATATGACCGTAGCTGTTGGTGGGACGTTAAACCCTTTCACTTTTTTTTTCCGATCCCGTATTTAATCTGCTGCATTGGGGAGTAAATCCCAAAATCAGAACAGACTAAAATGTATTTACATCGAGAAAAAATATATTGAGCCCTGAAATTAGAATAACCTGACCTGGTGCCATACCACACAAAAGTCACTTGGCCCTTTCCCTGAAAATAGGATTACAAATAATCGTAATACTCACATATGGGGGGTATAACCAGATTCAACTGTCACATACAAAATGCCGTATGTGAGGGGTCAAACCAGGTCTCGAGTCAGAATTCCGTTGAGGATGAACCCCGATCGTTAACTCTTTGCATGCTGGGAAACTTGTGGGCTATATAAATAGTTCAAAACTAACGGACAAAAATTCATCATATTTTCTTTTATTTCTTCTTGTAATTTCATTAGAATTGAGTCCTGAGGACTCGATTCTAATGAAATTCCATGACATATTTACAGAGAGAAATAAAACAGTCCTAATTTGTTTGGCGGATATTTTCGCCGTTAGCATGCAAAGAGTTAAATTACCCATCACATTCTCCCACCTGCCAGAAGTTGTGAAGCAAACCGAAGTTAAGAAACTTGTTATGGACGGACATAGAAATACCTACACAAACAGCAGGTGACAATTGAATACAGTGCGTTGCGGTTTAACATGGCGGGGAGGTAGACAGACCAGTAGCGAGCGTCATTACACCTCTACACATTCACACTGTGCATCCCAACACCGTGACACATCCACACCCGGTATACCGGGTAACATTCAACATTCACTACTGTTAACATGAAACATCGTCCTCCATGTGTGTACTTAGACATACTTGTAGTTGTGAATTGATGTCGAAAGAAATCGTTGAATTAATGACCATTTTAATGACAAGGGGTATGATTTCCTATGCTAGCAGTAATGACCCAGATCAGCCTCGTGAAAAGTTGCTGCCAATGAAACGATAGTCATCTGTGTAATATCGCCATATCTATGATTTCATAGAATGAATTACAATTTTAACACTTGGACCGCTACTCACAACAATTGTTTTCTGCTGTTGCTTTTATATCTTGCCTTATTTCTCAATAAAAACATGTAAATTATTCTAAAGTGCTGTCGAAGCATGTTTTTGATGATAAAAATGGAAATTAGAAAATAAACAGCAAACGACAACAAAATTAAGATAGCGGTCTAAGGGTTAATGCCTAAATAAGGGTTATAATATGATGAATCGGTTTAATTCCTATGCGAGCAGTCCAGACCCAGATCAGCCTGCGCAGATGCGCAGTCTGATCAGGGTCTTCACTGTTCGCCATTGGGTCAGCGAAACTTTAAATATGCACCCAGAGAATGATGGGCACCATCTGGCTGATCTGGGTACAGACCCGCTTGTCAGTTTGATGTCACTTTGTCAAGCTTTACAGAGAAAACAACAAAGATGATTCATGCGATGCGACGTCAAACAATTATTCCGCCAATTATAACGTCAGTGATGCCCTGAAAGTGGTTCAAATGGAACTTCTCGTAATGTGTTTTTATCCCGTCAACACAGTGCGTATGTGCCGTGAAACACGGTGCCGTGAAACATTTTTGATATCCTGTCAATATGACCTAATCACTGCGTATGAATATGTGAGTTGGCTGGAGTTATTTTTTGGCATTTACAAGTCATTTGTAGGTGTTGACGGGATAAATAGAACAGTAGGTTAGTGCCGTGAATGGGGAAAATATCTGGCGCGGCTCGGAAACGGGATGTGCTCGGCAGAGCCTCGCCCATCCCGTTTCCTAAGCCGTGCCAGATATTTTTTCCCATTCACGGCACTAACCTACTATTCTCTATATGCTTGATAATCGATTTATGAGATTTTGTGTACATCGCTAACACAAACAATACAACTGAACATGTCGGATGTTGACCCAGATACACAAATGCACATGTACTATCTATAAATGACTATGACTACACACACTTCTTTTGTAAAATAAAGTATAACAGTAATATAAAAATATGAAGATTGTCTTAATCTGGTCTCTACACATAAGGATCACAATCTGATAAAATGAGGCTTCTTTTATGTCTGGCCAGTGCCCATTTTTGCAGTAGTCACTGTTCTCATGGATCCGTGCCCCTAAGCACATACATTCATATTGTGTGTTATATTCTGATTAATTCCTGAAAATGTATACATCAACATAAAGTTCAAACACTTGACTATGAGTGCACATAAGGAATTCGCCAAAATTGTTGTTTATGCAGGTCTTAAGAGTCCCTAGAAATAATCCACTCAAGTCACCTAATTGATCTTGAAACTTCTCATCAGGTTCGTGCCCTACAGCTGTTTGCACATTTGAGTGACATTCCTTGATCACTCATACAATAAAGAAGTGTTGCTGCCTAGATGCATCAAATTTAAATACTGTGAAGTCCAGATTCACCTAGAAATCAACATACCGGTATATCACATTTTATACATAATTTACGAACAGACCCTCTTCGGATTAAGGAAGTATGTAGGAAAATCACAAAATAGGTGGTAAATCACAATTGTATGTAACTAACTTAGAAAACCATGGGAAACAACTTAAAATACCTTTTTAAAATAATTTTCAATTAACGCTATTCTTAGAATGTGCATATTCACTTGTTTTCTAGGGGCATGAATCAATGAGAAGGCACGAATCCATGATAATTGAGGCTCGAACCTCTCTAAACCGGACATGACACGCTCTTTCTTCAAAAGTGATTAATTGTCATGTGTTTCCATGTCTGTTGTCTTTTCATGATCGTAAAGCACACAGACATATCCCGGAATGTGCATCTGGGGACCGTTTCACTAAACTTTGTATGACTAAAATGTTTGTAGTGCAAAATCATGATAGTCCGTAAATTTCACATTAGCATTGTTTTCTTGTAAACAATTATTGGATTTACATTTATTGTGCATAGGCTGCATATGCAGCCTATGCTCAATAAATGTGAATCCATCAATTGACATTTCC
Organism: Conchocele bisecta; assembly: GCA_029237695.1. Taxonomy (NCBI): domain Eukaryota; kingdom Metazoa; phylum Mollusca; class Bivalvia; order Lucinida; family Thyasiridae; genus Conchocele; species Conchocele bisecta. Next base: position 57,579,106 of record CM055276.1, on the reverse strand, counting down.
AGACGATCTTAAATTTGTACCGACTACCATCTTAGTCGTACGAAGTTTAGTGAAATGACCACCTGGCCTGTGTTACACTGGAACCTCGAAACCAGACACCCTGGGGACCTCCCTGGGTGTCCGATTTCGAGAGGTTCCACGGTCCTCACCCCACTATGCTAGCAGTGTAGACCCTGATCAGACTGCATGGATGAACAGGCTCGTCTAGGTCTACACTGGTTGCAAAAGTAATAAGCCTGGTTTTGTCAGATTGTGGTCCATTTTAACAAACACATTGTACTGAAAGAAAAACATAGAATGTCTAACTCCACCCATATCTGATCAGACAATCAGTATGAGAACAAGCTGTGTTGTGCCTGCCTGCTGCCCACCCATACAACATACATAATATGTTACACTTTTTATATCTTTCTGAAATCTTGCATCAAAATCCAACAGTTTCGTTGACTCATCCAGAGCTTAGCAAATGCACATTCATTTGTGGTTGAAAAAAGGTTTTAAATTCATACAAAAGCATGGCAATATTCAACCAGATTGACCTATGTACATGACGTACAAGACTATTAATTAACTAGTAAGCATATCACAATATTGCTCACAACAATTGAGGGATATTGCTATCGGTAGGGCCTAGACTTTTTTGGTTGTTTGAAAATAAATAAATAAAAAATGCTCATTTTCGTTGAACATTAAAGTTGGCTTTTCACACTTGATGCCTAAACGTGTTACCGTCGGAAATAAATAAGTACGAAATTGTGAACCTATTTCACCATATTATAGGAATGAATGGCCTTTTTGTGGAATTTATCGGGGTATAAACTTGGAAAAGTCGCGGGAATACTGGACGAGGCCTTCCGACCTTCGTATTCCCGCGACTTTTCCAAGTTTATATCCTCGATAAATTCCACAAAAAGGCCATTCATTCCTTATAATTCCAGCATTTGAAATAAATTCATCAAGAAAATGTGTTTATTTTCCGTTTTCTTAAGAATTATTTTAACTGCGCCTCACGGTTATGGAAAGTAGTTCGTCGTGGGAGTTTACTGGCATATAAAATTTGGACAGAGACTTGCTACGGGCCAAAATGTTAGGGAATTGCGTAAATATTTTTGTGCTGGAATTATTGGCACATACAACTGTCTAGTAGTATTTAAAAAAAACACCTACCCTTCCTACCTATTTTTTTCTGGACCGTTGCCCGCAGCACATGTTTTTTTATAGGCCTAAAAACAATTTCCAACAAAATTGTAAAGTAAATACAGGGCAATCTCTACAACAGCCACCCATAGAAGGACACAAGACTGACTTGTAGAGAGGTGGCTGGTGTAGGGACGTTATATTAAAGAGGCACTTGTCCAATGGTGATATTAAATATTGGCCGTTGTAGTTTTACAGAGAGGGTGTTGTTGTAGAGGTGGCCGTTTGCGGACAGTAATAACCAGAAAAATGTCTCGTGGCTCGACTCCTGATCCCACACTATCACCTGTGCTATGCTTGCCAATATTTGTTGATTCCTTTATTTCCAAATACTTGAATTCCAAATACTTGAATATTGTGCTCAGGCTCAGACAATCAAATTACTTGATTGTCAGTTGGTACTGCCAATAGATGTTGACAATCTGAGCAAAGATTGCGTACAAATATGCTATATCTTGTACCATACTCGTATTTCTGTTTTGACGAGAAATATTCCTCAATTGTTTTGCATATATAAATAATGTGTATTTTGATTTAGTAAGTAAATTGTCGTATCTATTCTAGTAGACTAAACATATTATAGCATCACAAAATGTATATATCGTCACCACTCATTTGAACCGTCCCGGTTCAAATGAGTGGTAACAACATTAATAAATGAAATTATAAATGTTTGTAAATTTAGATGACGTGTTAAATTAATACAGTTAATTGTCACGGTTAGCAAGACAGACCAAATTAGGATTATGGTTTACACTGTTGTAATATCACAGGCAGTGCATAAATCCACAGGTGGAAGACTCGGACATGTGACACAAAAACAAGAGGGCCATGATGGCCCTAATTCGCTCACCTGACTCCATGAACTCCAGAAGAGAATGCGACATTGAGTTCATGTTTCCAAAAAATTGTGCTATTTTTAGATGGCGGTCATCTTTGATTAAGCGATGACTCATTTTACCAAATCTGAAAATGCTTCACCCAAGGATCTGAACTTACTATGAAGTTTCGGCCATGTGGTTCCTGAGAAAAAGACGTTGGAATGGACCTTTTGGAGGCCATCATGGATGACATACATAATCATCTGATTCCGACAAATATTGCACCAGAGCAATCGCCTCATCGATACCTTCAATTTGATATATGACATGAGCATATTCAGTCAAAAATAAAATTTGACCCCACGCGCCACGCACATTTTTGACCCCGGGGTCACAATTTTAACACCTTTGAAAGAGCATTCTACATCGATCATTCCTACCAAGTTTCGTCGAAATCCGGCTGGCGGTTCACGAGAAGATTTTTTAAGAATTTGTGCTGTTTTTAGACGGCGGCCATCTTGGATTAGCGACGACCTCCGTTTTAACAACTCTGAAAAGGCTTCACCCATGGACCATAACTGTGAAGTTTGGCCACCATGGGCCAAGCGGTTCGTGTGAAGAATAATTTTGAAATCTCTAATAAAAGAATGACCTTTTGACCTTTCGGCGGCCATCTTGGATGACATGACCATCCAATTTCGACAAAAATGTACCAAAGCGATCACCTCTTTGATACCTTCGATTTGATATAGACATGATCATATTCGGTAAAAAAATAAAATTTGACCCCAATTTGAGCCCACGGGCCACGCCGATTTTTCACCCCGGGGTCACCATTCTAACAACTTTGAAAGAGCATTGTACATCGATCATTCTTACCAAGTTTCGTCGAAATCCGGCTGGCGGTTCAGGAGAAGAAGATTTTTTAAGAATTTGTGCTATTTTTAGACGGCGGCCATCTTGGATTAGCGACGACCTCCATTTTAACAAATCTGAATAAGCTTCACCCATGGACCAAAACTTTTAAGTTTCACTACCATGGGCCAAGTGGTTCATGTGAAGAAGAATTTTGAAATCTCTAATAAAAGAACGACCTTTTGACCTTTCGGCGGCCATCTTGGATGATATAACCATCCGATTTCGACAAAAAATGCACCAGTGTGATCGTTGACACCTACGATTAGATATATGATATGACCATATTCAGTCAAAAATAAAATTTGACCCCAATTTGACCCCACGGGCCACGCCCATTTTTTACCCCGGGGTCACCATTTTAACAACTTTGAAAGAGCATTGCACATCGATCATTCCTACCAAGTTTTGTCGAAATTCGGTCGCCGGTTCTTGAGAAGAAGATTTTTGAAGAATTTATGATATTTTTAGATGGCGGCCATCTTGGATTACGTAATGACGTCATTTTAACAATTTTGTAATCCCCCTACCTAAGGACCATGACCATGAAGTTTGGTGACTATAGGCCCAATGGTTACCGAGGCGAAGACGTTTGAAAATGTTCACGGACGACGATGACGGACGACGGACTACGGATGACGGACAAATTGCGGTAACAATAGCTCACATGAGCTTCGGTAACAATAGCTCACATGAGCTTCGCTCAGGTGAGCTAAAAATGCCCATTACAAAAAAGCCATTATTACAAAAAAGCCATTACCCCACCAACTTGGTCTCATACAGTACTATATTCTATAATAGAAGATAGTACTGTATGAGACCAAGTGGGTGGGGTAATGGATTTTTTTGTAATGGGCATTTTTTTGTGTTCACATGTCACGAGTCTTCCACCTGTGCATAAATCTATGTCTGTGTGAATGTATACAAAATGTTGTTGGGTCATAGCCCATATGTCGCTGTGACTGGAGAAATGGGGCTTATGGCATTTGCTGCCAGTGTAGACCCTGAACGGCCTGCGCATATGTGCAGGCTGGTCAGGGTCTGCACTGTTCGCCATTCAGCTATTGAAACACGTGCCCCGATTCGAACTAACAATTAAAATCCTTATCAGGCTGCATTAGTGTGCTAGGAGATCTGTAGCCTATTTTACGAACCTCCGTTAGTCGACTAAACTTGGTTAGTCTGCTAAACTTCAGGCCGTTAGTCGACTAACGGGAAAAAACGCATTTCACGAACACGTTAGTCGACTAAGCAAAGTCTACTTTGTTTAGCCTCTCCGTTAGTCGGCTAAACTTTCGGTTAGTCTACTAAGCAAAATAGCAGACGACGGAATTCCAAGATGGCGGCGCCCACGGTTGTTGTGAATGTAGCTTACAAAATCGTTCGTGAAATGCAAACATGTCAAAAAGTTTAGCAGACTATGGTTAGTCGACTAAACTTAGTTTAGTCTGCTAACAGTTTAGTCGACTAACGGAGGTTCGTGAAATAGGCTACTGGGGCCCGTTTCACTAAGCTTCGTATGACTAAAATGTTCGAAAGCGCATATTTAGAATCGTCTGGAAATTTCAATTGATGGATTTACATTTATTGAGCATAGGCTGCATATGCCGCCTATGCTCAATAAATGTAAATCCAATAATAAGAAAACGCTGTTAATGTGAAATTTACAGACAAACATAATTTTGCACTTACGAACATTTTAGTCGTACAAAGTTTAGTGAAACGGTCACCAGATGTTAGACTCACCACAGATGCCATAAGTCTCATTTCTCCAAACACAGACACATAATTATGAGACATGGCATGTGATTTTCTACATTTGTTTTCCTAAAATATATCTACAGAAACTGTGATATTTTCTGTAAATGAAGTTGAAAATTCCGCATTTGCTATAAAACTTTGTCAACTTTCAACGTCATTTACGGAAAATATTGTAAATTTGTACACGAGATATCGCACATGTTCTTAGGTACAAAATCACATGGAGTGTGTCTTATTAACCTGTTGTTCCCTGCCCTATAAGTGCTTTTGGCTGTGGAATATCAAACATTCCTATACAGTTTTAACAACAAAACGGTCCGGCTGTTGAGAGAAGGGAACTCGAGACATTTATGGCAATTGTAGATCCTGATCCTTGTGTGTACTTTTCCAATCAGAAATTGATCAAGGCTATTATTCTAGGGCATAAAAACACTGAATTAATAGAATGGCGACCAGCGTAGTCCCTGATCAGACTGTGCAGATGTTCAGCCTGATCTGGGGCTATGCTGGTTGCAAATACTTCATTAGGTCCCTTTTCTCAGCCATTGCCAAAATATGAGACACACCATGTGATTTTTTACCTTTGGACATATGTGTAATTTCATGAAATATGTTTTTGTCAAACATTTTGTCAACTTTTGACTCTATTTATGAAAAATATTGTCAATTTTGTATTAAAAATACGTCATGAAATATATTCGTAAATATATTTAATGATATTACGCAGATGTCAGAAGGTACAAAATCACATGGCGTGTCTCATATAGTGAAACTCAGATGTCTCAATGACTCTAATAACATCAGACCTCAATTCGATAACTTTGAAAATATGCGACGTGCCGCAAGAAAAAAAGAGCATATTGCCTTCATGAACAACGTAGCCCAAGTTTAGCATACACAGTCTAATCATTGGCTAACATGTTACCATCTGGTCATGCAGTGGAACTGGGGTCCATTTCACTAAACTTCGTACGACTAAAATGTTTGTAAGTGCTAAATTGTGATAAGTTTGTAAATTTCACATTAAAAATGTTTTCTTGTAAACAATTATTGGATTTACATTTATTGAGCATAGGCTGCAAATGCAGCCTATGCTCAATAAATGTAAATCCATCAATTGAAATTTCCAGACGATTGTAAATATACACTTACGAACATTTTAGTCGTAAGAAGTTTAGTGAAACGGGCTCCAGTATTGTTGTTTTGTTCAAACCTTTTACCAACTAATCACGAGCTATACTGATAAAAATATAAAAAACGTCCCATTTTTGATTGTATGCCTCATATCTCATGATGACAAAATGGGGCTTATTTGGGTTTGAGACCAGTGTAAACCCTATGCTAGTCTGTGTATCCTTGTACACTGATCAGGGACTACACTGTTCATTAGCAAGTCTGAAGAATTACCATATGCATGGAGCAAAGTATTCAGGTCTGTAACAGACTGCATGAATATGCTGATAAGGAGCTACACTGGTATTATATACCTCATTCAACTCATTCAACTCTTTTTTGTCACTGCCTGTCATGAGTCGTGTGATCTTTCATGAAAACAATTTACTGAGACTGTGATATTTTCTGTAAATGACAAAAGTTCATAGAAAATGCGCAATAGAATTCCGCATTTGCTCTGAACTTTTCGTCACCTTTTGACCTCATTTACAGAAAAGATCATAAAGTTTGTAAATATTGAGATATGAGATATTGCATATCTTCTTCAGGACAAATCACACGACTTTTCTCAATTGTGACCGACTTACAGAAATGGGTTTACCAGTGTAGACCCAGACCAGCATGCTCATTTTCACCGTCTGATCAGGGTGCGCACTGTTCGCCAGTCACTCAGTGACACACAAGTCCGTATTAGATCATCACACATTGCAAGAATGACATCGGCTCAAAATCTAGACTCGCCAAATATGCCATAAGCCCCATTCCTCCGTTCACAGTCACACATATGTTAACCATTTGAATGTGGGAATCAAATATTGTCATCTGCTGATTTTTAAATTGTCTAAGTTCTCAACAAAACAAGTTTTACAAGCCCATTAGAAGCATCTCCATGGAGATGATTCTAATGGGCTGATAAAACATGTTTTAATTGAGAAAAAAAAACAACAAAAAAACAACACATGTCAAGATTGAATTCCGCATGCGATGAGACACATTCATGTCACAAACAAGTTAACCATTTGAATGTAAGAATCACATATTGTCGTCTGCTGACTTTTTAAATTGTCTTAGTTCTCAACAAACAAGATACCAGCCCATTAAAATCATCTCCATGGAGATGATTCTAATGGGCTGATAAAACATGTTTTAATTGAGAAAAAAAACAACTAAAAAACAACAGATGTCAAGACTGAATTCAGCATGCGATGAGACACATTCATGTCACAAACAAGTTAACCATTTGAATGTAAGAATCACATATTGTCGTCTGCTGACTTTTTAAATTGTCTTAGTTCTCAACAAAACAAGTTTTACCAGCCCATTAGAATCATCTCCATGAAGATGATTCTAATGGGCTGATAAAACATGTTTTAATTGAGAAAAAAAAAAGAGAAAAAAAAAAAAAAAGATCTCAAGATTGAATTCCGCATGCGATGAGACACATTCATGTCACAAACATGTTAACCATTTGAATGTAAAAATCACATATTGTCGTCTGCTGACTTTTCAAAATGGTCCTATTTCTCCGCACAAGTTTTATCAGCACATACAAATCATCTGCATGTTAATGGGCTGAAAAACATTCATTTGAGAAAAATGGGGGAAAAATCAGCAGACGACAAAAAAATTAATTCAGCATCGTATGGGCGAACGTACTACTAGACTAACACGACCATTTTGCGAATCTGGCCGATCTCCTTGCGTAACTGATCCTCCAGCAGTTTCCGCTTGCCATCCATGACGGTTTTCATGTTGCCGATACTCTCGTGTACGGTGGAGAAACCGTCCCGCGTGTCCCGCTTCACCTTCGCGACCTCATCGTGTTGTTGTCGAATGGTGCCGTCAAGCCGCGACGCCACCTTTGTCTCCAGTTGCTACAATCGTAGATAAGCAGTGCGATGAAGATGTGCGATATCTCATGAAAAATATTTACATAATTTACGATTTTTGCCGTAAATTATGCCATCTAGCCGTGATGCCACCTTCGTCTCAAGTTGCTACCATGGAGATGCACCATTTATATATTTACACCGATTATGTTGAAAGTAACATCGCCTACATATTTGTTTCTCAGGATCTGCACTATTTGTGGATATTTAGGTTATTGTAAAATTCAACCATTTCCGAAATAATGAAATGGTCCAAAAATTAACCCTTAGACCGCTACACAGAACAATTGTCGTCTGCTGTTGCTTTTATCTCTTGCCTTATTACTCAATAGAAACATGGTTTGACAGCACTTCAGAATCATTTCCAATGGAAATGATTCTGAAGTGCTGTCAAAGCATGTTGTAAATTATTTTAAAGTGCTGCCAAAGCATGTTTTTTATGATAAAAATGGAAAATAGAAAATAAACAGCAGACGACAAAAAATTAAGATAGCGGTGTAAGGGTTAACACGGAACAGCCAATTTCAGATATTAAGGGGTGAAAAGGTTAACAACATAAAGCCGACAAATGAAAAGTGACAGTGAACGGGTTTAACATCACACCAACCGCCTATAGTCTGTTTCACGAAACCTGCCCAAATTTTACGGCCATATAAACAATTCAAAAACAATATTTTTTTCGATAATATTAAATTAAAAGAAAATTTAAGAATGAGCCTTCTTTTTATTTTGTGAAATTTGGTCAAATATTGATTTTATTGCGAAAACAAAATTTCCCCATGTTAAAGGTACATGCCCACGCAGCAGGTTACACTGTACTACTACTTTTCATTTTCTGTCATGCCTTATATGAGCCATTTGTTTACCCACTAACGAGTTAATTTTAATTATGGCGAGTGTTAATTGGTGTTAAATCGCATTTTATATGCCGCGACCAGAAAGGGTATTTTCTGAACTTGTGCTATTTTTACCAACACGCGTCACATGACACGGTCAATCATATCACATCTTTGACATGCGCAGTGAAGTATCGGAAGTTGAGAAGAAAAATCTCTGTTCGAGTCCAAATCTAAATCTCAACGTAACTCTTTCCATTTGGTGATCTGGTCGCCAATATTAACCACTCTCTCTCTCTGTACTGCCTGTCCCTCAAACATTTCGCCTTTCTTTTGGCCGACGCTGTTTGATACAATTTCCGTCCTGGACGTTTCGACATGTTGATATTCTTGTTTACATATTGGGAAGCCTACTGGTGCGCGTAGTATACTGCGCATGCGCACCGCAAGCCGTGATGTGAAAGAGTCGTCCCCGCACATTATCAAAATAGACTGTTACCGCCGCGCGTCGCTAACAGTAAATTGATAATTAATAAATGATTATATTTGTATAGCGGGCACTCGTAATTTTTAGAACTGGTGGAATAGTGACATAATTATACACTTATTTAATTCCTATAAAGAACATTTTGTGCCTACTGCGTGGGCATGTACCTTTAAATCCCCATAGACATCTTCACTGGGGATTTAACATGGGGAAATTTTTTAGAATTTCAGAAATACTGGACCTATTTTTAAAATTTAACTTTTGTTTTCTTAGTTAGATCGTTTGCAAGCTATCTAGCTAGGCTTCGGAGTCAATTTCCAAAACTTTTCATTTTTTGACTACTCCCACACTCCTTTACCTCTTTTTCCCCCATGTTAAATTCCCATAGAGAAATAAATTTTTCGTAATTAAAGTCTCTTCCGAAAGACCAGTAGGATGGAAATACTAGGGTATGGATTGAACTCACAACCTCTGGTATTGAGAGTATGGTGTATCTCCTTGGCCAGAATCCATCCCCCAGATAAATGAAATTATCACTCAAACAAGTCACTGCCATGTGTATGAGCAGGCGATGTTTGTGTACTAGGAGTGAAATGGGTGTTTGCGGGTGCAGGAGGCGGGGATGGGCGTCTACCTACTATCTGCATCTCCATGGCTCTCTGATCATCAATGACCAGACCAGCCAAAGGGATTTGGCGTGTACCAGTGGCTGGAGGTGGGGGCAATGGGAGGGGTGGGGGTGCACCTACCATCTGCATCTCTTTGGCGCGCTGTTCGCCCTCGATGACCATGTCCTCCAACTTCCTCACCTTGCCCTCCATCATGAACTGACTCTCGTCCACCTTCCGGTCAATCTTGTCCTTTAACACATAGGAACATAGATTAAACTAGATGGCCGCGGCCTGCATGTCGCACCTTGTGACGAGGCATGGACACTAAAAAAAAAGATATAGTATAACGAAAAACTTTAACCAAAAAACTTAACCAAAAAACTTAACCAAAAACTTTAACCAAAAAACTTAACCAAAAACTTCAAAGTAATTTGACCTTGACATTGGGCACAGGGGCCGCACGGGAGTTGGTTAGAATGAAAATATAGATGATGATAAACACCCATGTGAAGTTTCAAGGTAATGGGCAAAGCAGTTGCAAAGATATAGTATAACGAAAAACTTTAACCAAAAAACTTAACCAAAAACTTCAAAGTAATTTGACCTTGACATTGGGCACAGGGGCCGCACGGGAGGGGGGTAGAATGAAAATATAGATGATGATAAACACCCATGTGAAGTTTCAAGGTAATGGACAAAGCAGTTGCAGAGATATAGTATAACGAAAAACTTTAACCAAAAACTTTAACCAAAAAACTTAACCAAAAAACTTAACCAAAAACTTTAACCAAAGAACTTAACCAAAAACTTTAACCAAAAAACTTAACCTTACAGCTTAACCAAAAACTTTAACCGGACACACGTACGTACGCCAAACGGCCGACTATATCGCGCTTTCCGCAAGCGGGCGCGACAAAAATGCATTGGAATTTGAGGCCTGTGTCTAGTACATGCACTGAAGCTATTGAAAAATGGGCTTATCTGTGATATTTTCCGTAAATGATGTCGAAAGATGACAAAATTTTCATATGAAAATTTTGTCATCTTTCGACATCATTTACGGAAAATATTGTAAATTTTTGTAAATAGTTTTCATGAGATATCACACATGTTCTTAGGTACGAAATCACATAAGGGGTATACCGGTAACCAGATTCACATACAAGAATGGCAACAACGTACGTGAGGGCAAGTCTGGATTCTGGTATTAAAGGATGAACCCCCAATAAACCCCGTTAAATTACCCATCGCATACTCCCACCTGCCATGTACATACAAGCATGGAATCCCTTATTTCAGCAGGAAATTCAGTCAGTTCAATAGCATTCTCAAAACTGTTGGATCATACATACCAACATGGAATCGCGGATTTGATCATGACTTTCCAGTGCCGTCTGCAACTTCCCTTCGAGTTTCTCGCGTTCCACGTCGGCCATAGTCTGGTACTGCTGGATCGTGTGTTTGAGGTCGTCCACGAGTTGCCGGGTTCGAGCCTCCAGCTGGGTCAGCTGCTGGGAGTTGTCGCTCTCCACATGCTGAACCTTCATCTTCTGCTCGCTGTTGTTACGCTCCAGCTGACTGGACACGGTTACGATCTGTGAACCAATCAAAGCTGATGTTATATAAATATCTGCAAACCAATCAAAATAGCTGTTAGATAAATATCTGCGAAAGAATCAAAGCTGCTGTTAGATAAATAGTAAACATAGCCAACTTCTGCTCACTGTTGTTACGCTCCAGCTCACTTGAGACGGGTACGATTTGTGTTCCAATCAAAGCTGCTGTTAAATAAGTATCTGCAAACCAATCAAAGATGATGTTAGATAAATGGTAAATAAGAGCTGTTTTCTGCTCGCTGTTGTAACACTCGAGTTGCCTGGTCACTGAGACGATCTGGAAACCAATCAAAACCGTTGTTAGATAAATAGTAAATAGACCTGTCTTTTGCTAGCTGTTGTTACATATACATGTGTATAGCCATCTGATTCTCACTGTTGGTATGGTCAAGCTGACAAGACAGACACGATCTGTAATCCAATCAAACTGATGTTAGATAAATAACTTCTGCTTACTGTTGTTAACTTGTAGTTGGCTGGACACGGTAATGTTCAACATTCAACATTTCCAAGATGGTCCAACACTTTCTCCCCTAAATAACTGGAATGGACTGTGATATGTTGACTTTCCAACAATTACAATCATCACAAAATGATTTTCAGACACGTCCATTTATATAAAGGGTTTGTTTTTTTCTTCTAAAAAATAAGAAAATTACCTGCAAAAGTGCAGATCCTGATGAGCCGGCTCATCTGGATCTACACTGTTTGCAAACACCGCTATAGATGTCTGCAGTGTTGAAAGGGTTAATAAGGATGGCAGGAAATTCCAAGCAGACTATGACAAAATGTCTCCCTGAAACACTGAAATTTGAGCGATTTAATCAGATCGTGATACAAATATTTTACTACACCAACCTTGGACTCCAGTCCGTGTAACCGGTCCATGATTTTGTTCTGCGAGTCTTGTTGTTGTTGTGAGAGCTGTTTCATGCCGTCGAACGCACTGCGCAGGTCCGTGGACAGTTTGGCGATGGACGTGTCACAGCGCACGATGCGGCCGCGAAGATCGGTCAGCGTGGCCACGTGGTGGACCTCGAGGTTTTTGACCGCGGTGTTTGTGCCCACCGTGGCTGTGTCCCGAGATCTGATTGTCTCCTCCATAGACTGTAGGGAGTAAGTATAAATGGGAAATCAATACTCGGATGGGAGACTGCATTATAAACCTGGCTAATTATAAATATGTTATATCTGGTAATATGTAAATTATATGGGTTACATTTTGCAATATATGAAATAAGTGGAGCGCGAAACTGGCCAGCGGTTGGCTTAGAAAGTAGGAAATTATAAGGATGAATAGTATTACAATGAAGCCTCTGTAAACCAGGGGGCCGTTTCACTATAGGAATGAATGGCCTTTCTGTGGAATTTATCGGGGTATAAACTTGGAAAAGTCGCGGGAATACTGGACGAAGGCCGGAAGGCCTCGTCCAGTATTCCCGCGACTTTTCCAAGTTTATACCCCGATAAATTCAACAAAAAGCCATTCATTTCTTATAATTCCAGCATTTGGAATAAATTCATCAAGAAAATGTGTTTATTTTCCGTTTTCTTAAGAATTATTTTAACTGCGCCTCACGGTTACGGAAAGTAGTTCGGCGTGGGAGTTTACTGGGATATACATTTTGGACAGAGACTTGCTACGGGCCAATCAAATGTTAGGGAATTGTGTAAATATTTTTGTGCTGGAATTATTAAACTTTGTACGACTAAAATGTTCGTAAATGCAAAATTATGATAGTCTGTAAATTTCACATTAATAAAGTTTTCTTGCAAACAATTATTGGATTTACAGTTATTGAGCATAGACTGCGTATGCAGCCTATGCTCATTAAATGCAAATCCATCAATTGAAATTTCCAGACGATCCTAAATTTGCAAATACAAATATTTTAGTCGTAGGAAGTTTAGTGAAACGGGCCCCAGGCACCACAAACATAATTTTGAAATGTTTAACATCATTTATCCTTAACTCTTACATCGCTATCTTAATTTTTTGTCGTCTGTTGTAAATACATCATCATTGTAACTATATACCTTGTTGTCTCTGTCCACAACGTGCTTGGTGTTCCATCCCATCAGTAAACTATCTCGGTGTCACCTTGGCGTGACAATGGGAACAAATTAATAAAAAAAAACATGTCCCCTGCGGGGCTCTGTAGACCCCAGTATTAAACTATTGACTACTAGGGGCAGACAGGCATATATTTGTCACAGGCTGGTGGAGGGTCACAATACGATGGAACGTGTCATATCAAAATGGATGGCGAGACATAGTTAGACAAAGGCCGGAGTGAAAACCTTGGCAGTGTAGTCCCAAATAGCCAAAAATTGGCAAAAATGTCAATTTGCACTCAAACATAAATACACGCCAACATTCTACCATTTGCACACACTGTAGATCCAGATGAGCCAACTCATAACGAGCTGTATCGTCAGTGTCTACATTGTTGGTCAGTATTTTTAAGATTTTGAAAATGCCCCGTTTTATTAACCCTTTCAACACCACAGGCCTGTGTAGTGGTATTGGCAATAAGTGTATATACATGTATATAACAAGAATTTGATGCTTTTCCACAACTACATCCCACTCCCCGCCTACAGGCAGCCACTAAAAAAGGGAGATAACTAATATGTTTTAACGTGAGAGTTGTCGTTCTTGCATGAAGTGTGAAATATCATGAAAATATTCCAAAAAGTTAATCAAGAAAATCAATCTGCGAAAAAACAAAGGGAAATAACTATAAAATGAGTGAGGCAAGAGTTGTCTATCTTGCGCGCAACACACCTTTGGGTCGTGGTCTATGCATGTGTGAAGTTTCATGAAAATATTCCAAAGGGTATTCGAGTTCTGCTCAGGATAAGAAATAAGTGTGCAAAAAAAAACAAAGGGAAATAACTGGAAAATTAGTGAGGCAAGCGTTGTTATACTTACGCGTGCCACACCTTTGAGTCGTGGTCTATGCATGTGTGAAGTTGCATGAAGTTGTCATTTTAGTGTGTGACACCCCTTTGCGTAGTTGTCTATGCATGTGTGACGTTTCATGAAAATATTCCACAGGGTATTCGAATTATGCTCCAGTCAAGAAATAAGTGCATAAAAAAACAAAGGGAAATAACTCGCAAATTAGTGAGGCAAAATTTGTCATTCTTGCGTATGATGGTCTAAGCATGTTTGAAGTTTCATGAAAATATTCCAAAGGGTATTCAAGTTATGCTCCGGACAAGAATAGTCTGCGGTGAGCGCAAACACCGAGGATGTTCGGTGTCAAATTCATAGTATCCACCGACTTTCGTCCAGGTAATACAATTATTCAGGTGTGCCAGGGTTAATGTACTTACAGAAATGTCGTTGTTGAGGCGATTGACTACGGCGGTGATGGTACGTATATGCTCTTGCAGCATGTTCCGTGCATGTTTCTCATCTTGCCATGTGCCGTGTGTAAAGTTCAAACTTTCGATCACCTCCTCCTTGTTTTTAAACGCCTTCTCAATCAAGTTCTGTGCATTTCGTTCCTGCTGAGCCATTCGTTCTTCAAGAATGTCAAGTCGTGACGGAGCTCGGGATGGTACTCGCGATCGCTGGTCGTCGACTCGCGGCGAGCTGTATCGCGAGTTGTATTCCTGGTGACGGCGCTGAGGAGGGGGGAACTGGTTTTCGTTTTCTGCCGTGTCATATGGTGCGCGTAGTACAGGTTGGTTTCTGCCGCGATGAGCCATTTGTGTGGTTAGGTTAATTAATTAACGTTAAAGAAGATTGGACTTTCAGGGACACATTAACATTAGGAAATGAAGAAAAAAAACGCATTCAAAGCAATGCAGTGATAAAAATTCTTTTTAAATGTTTATTTTTGCATAATGTTTGATTTATGTTTCAATTGGTGTCATGTTGCTACACAGAAACACAATTCACATGTTTACTTGAATGACCTACTGATCACAGTGTGATATTCAAAATCACGTGTTGAAGTCGGAATGGCGGTACTTGGCTGATCTGGTCTGTTGATTTACTGTGGATGTTCTGAAACAAAAATGAAGAAATGAGGCATGGTAAGGTAAAACCATAAACCAAATTTGGTTGAAATTGGTCGATCAAAACGAGAAATATAATATTCAATTTGTATGGGTTTTAGTGTATGTATTATTGTATGGAAATGTATATTGTTAAACCTTACAAATCTGAATTAAATGTCGCCGGTTGTTGTTATTTTCCATTTTTTCACATCAAACACATTATATGTTTTGACTGCACTATAGAATAATTTCCAATGGAAATGATTATAAAGTGCTGTCAAATCAAAATCATACTGTTATTGAGAAAGAAGTTAAAGGTAGTGTGTCATGCCCACTCAGTAGGCACAGAATGTTCTTTATAGGAATTAAATAGGTGTATAATTGTGTCACTATTCCACCAGTTCTAAAAATTACGAGTGCCCGCTATACATATATAATGATTTAGTAATATCTATTTTACTGATTGTAACTCGCGGTGGTATCAGGATATTTTCATATGCAAATGACGCATGATATTTTTAAATTATTTATACTATTGAATGCGTCACCTCGACAGGTTATAAAATATGATTATTGCACATCAAAAATTAAATACAGAGAACAAATACATGTAGTAATATCCTATATTTTTGTTTCCTGCATTCAAAGGGCTAAACATGAAAGGTATCCACATGCGGCTGTGACTGGAGAAATGGGGCTTATGTGTTTTCGTCACAGTCTGATAGCCATTCCATCAATGAAACACCCGTCACACTTCTCACAAGCAGTATGTATTGTTATCAAGCTACAGGAGTGTGCTATCTGTAGCCGATTTCACCAACATTGCAAAGTATACTTTGAGGGAATAATCATTTATTTTTCATGAAATGCATTATTTCATATAGAACTAACAACTGCATATATTTGATGATTACAAGTATGCAAAATTATTATACTGAATTTATTACATTATCATAGCCAAAATGGCTGTGATAATGTAATAAATTCAGTATAATAAAAATTAATAAATTTATCCTAAAATTGAAAATTTCTCCCTGAAAGTATACTTTGCTAGAAAAGTATACTTTGCAATGTTGGTGAAATAGGCTACTGATCAGGATCTACAATGGTCACAAATTCCATAAGCCCCATTTCTCCAGTCACAGCCACAAACATACTGAGGGGTAAAACTCAATTAACTCTTCCTACGCTGTTGACGGAAATTGCCGTCTGCTGTTTTTCATTTTTGCTTTAATTCTTAACAAAAAAATTGTTTTGACAGCACATGAGAATCGTCATGTGCTGTCAAAACCAGATTTTTGTCGAGAAATATTGAAAATAAAACATTTCCAGCAGACGACAACATTTAATTCAGCGCAATAAGGGTTAATGCAACGACCAATGACAGAAGCTACAGGATAATGGGTTAACCTTTAGAATGCGGGAAACATAATTTGTCGTCTGCTGTCAATTTATGTTTAGTCTTCTTGTCAATAAAAACATGGTTTGACAACACTTTAGAATGGAAATGATTCTAAAGTGTTGTCAAAACTTGGTTTTGATGAGAAAAATGGAAAAATAAACAGCAGACAACAACTTTTAATTCAGCATTGTATGGGTTAAGGATCTGGGTGTGTGGGTAGGGGTAGATTTTCTTCATTCATCTTGTATGCTGGAAAGGTAACTATGCATTTATTCAGTAAGTTCTAGTTTTGAATTGCGAATATCAAATCTACTCCCAACAACTGGTAACAGACGCAATTTTAAAACTGCATAGGTGATACCAACGCAAGCACTATCATTTTTTATCTAAATGATGACGACAGTACACGCACACCACATTCACATACAGAATTTACAATTCTATACATCCATAATGATCTATTAACCTATACCATGCTGACTTAAATTTTGTCGTCTAATGTTTAGTTTTTGTTTCAATTTTTCCTCAACAAAAACGTGGTCTGGCAGCACTTTAGAATCATTTCCAACATATGTGCAGGCTGATCTGGGTCTACACTGGCTACAACAGATCACAGGCCCCATTTTTCCAGTCACAGTCACATATGTGATCAAATAACACGCTCATGTAGTCTGATAACGTTCTATATTGCTCGTTAGAAGCATGACGGGTGCTTCATTAATGGAATGGCGAACAGTGCAGATTCTGATGAGACTGTGCGGATGCACAGTCTGATCTGGATCTACACTGGACGTAAAACCCATAAGCTCATTTCTCCAGTTACAGCCACATATGTGGCTGTGACTGGAGAAATGGGACTTATGGGATTTGTGACCATTTAACTCCTAGTCAAATACCACAGTCCTGTAGCCTGATAACGATCTATATTACTTGTTAGAAGCATGACAGGTGTTTCATTGATGGAATGGCGAACAGTGCAGGTCCTGATCAGACTGTGCAGATGCACAGTCTGATCTGGATCTACACTGGTCGCAAAACCCATAAGCCCTTTTTCTCAAGTCACAGTCACATATAAGTTTGATTCCCACAAAGCAAGTATACTTTTGCTGAATGGGTATCTATTGAGTGCTATTTATGCCATTGATGGGTGTCGAGAATTTACATCTGACTGAGTATGTATGTGCTGTTTACTGGTATACATTGGTAAACAAACATATAGAAACCTTTTAACACGTTCAGACATACATCACTGTGACTGGAAGCAGGAGAACATATATTTTGGATTACAATTTAGATGGATTTGGAGAATAAACAAAAACGTACGTACATTGTTACATGTTAAATTATTCTAGTAACCACTGTCTGTTCCATGTTTTGCTGCCGACAAACTTTTGGCTATTAAATACAATAAATCTAAAAAATATTTAAATGTAAGTACTTTTTCACCAATAACAAAAAAAGTCATCCTCCACAAAAAAAATGTTTGATGAAATTCCATCAAATATTGATTTTATAGAAATATAGAAAAAAAAAGAAGATTTTCCTACGTGAATTTAGTATGGGGGAAAAAGAGGTGGAAACAGTGGGGGTGGAGTAAAAAAATAAAAAACTTTTGGAAATTGACTCCGAAACCTGGCTAGATAGCTTGGAAATGATGTAAATAAGAAAACAAAAGTTAGAATTAGAAAATCGGTCCACAAATAAAAAAATATTTAAAAAAACTCTATTTTTAGCCGTTAAATTCCTATAGGAAACTCGTTTTTTCGCAATAAAATCAATATTTGATGGAATTTCTTCCAAATTTATTTTTTGGGTAGGTCACTTTTTTTGTTATTGATGAAAAACTACTTACTTTTATAGACTTTTAAGATTTAATGTGTTTACTAGCCAAATGTTCGTCGGCAGCAAAACGTGGAACAGACAGTAGAGAAAGTGAGCACGGGCTCACATATACTTTAACACAAATTTCGAAGTAATTTGACCTTGGACATGAAGGTCGCATGGGTGATAAGGAAGTATATGAAGTTTGAGGTCAATCCAACTTCCCGTTACAGAGATAATGGGTACCCAAAAACTTTAACGTGGACAGACGGATACACGGACGGAAGGATGGACAGAATTACGAAAACTATATACCCCTTGACATACTTGGTATGCCAGGGTATAATAAAACATATACTAGTACACGTATATATGATTCAGCACATCAAACAATGGCTTTAATATTGATATGACTTGTATAGCCCCAGATCAACAACGTTGATGTTGTCTGATCAGGGCACACACTGTTAGCTATTGATGATGGGAAACATTCTTGATGCCTGTTACTAACTTTAGATCCATAACACAAGATGGGAATTGTATTTCTCGCCTACTAGGTGCCCAGAGACAAGGCTATCTATATATGGAAGCATCCTGGTGCCAATGCTAAAATATTTTTTATCTAATTAGGAGATAGTAACTCATAATTAGGAGATAGCAACTCCTAATTAGAAGTCCCAATTAGGAGATGCTGACTCCTAATTAGGAGATACTATCTCCTAATTAGGAGTTAGTATCTCATAATTAGGAATTAGGAGATACCATATGTGCCAATGCTAAAGTATTTCTCGCCTACCAGGTGCACGAGACAAGGATATCTATGGAAGCATCCTGGTGCCAATGCTAAAATATTTGTATCTCCTAATTAGGAGATAGTAACTCCTAATTAGGAGATATCAATTCCTAATTAGAATTCCCAATTAGGAGATAATGATTCCTAATTAGGAGATAATTATTCCTAATTAGGATATACTATCTTATAATTAGGATTTAATATCTCATATTTAGGACTTAGTAACTCCTAATTAGGAGATAATAACTCATAATTAGAAGTCCTAATTATGAGATAGTAAATACTAAGTAATAGTAAGCATATCCTAATTAAGAGTGAGTATCTCCTAAGTATGACTTATTAACTCCTAATTAGGACTCACTGACTCCTAATTAGGACTCACTATCTCCTAATTAGGACTCACTATCTCCTATTAATCTCCTAATTAGGACTTGCTATCTCCTAATTAGGACTTACCATATGTGCCAATGCTAAAAAAATGTTGTATATCCTAACTAGAAGATACTAATTCCTAATTAGGAGATATTTAGTCGTAGTATCTCCTAGTACTTAGTAACTCCTAATTAGGAGACAGTAACTCCTAATTAGAAGCCGTAGTTAGGAGATAGTAACTCTTATTAGGAGTTAGTATCTCCTAATTAGGACTTAATATCTCATAATTAGGACTTAGTCTCCTAATTAAGACTTGCTATCTCCTAATTAGGACTTACTATCTCATAATTAGGACTTACTATCTGTGTCAATGCTAAACAATGTTTTATCTCCTAACCAGAAACCAGAATATACTAACTCCTAATTAGGAGATATTAAGTCCTAGTATCTCCTAATTAGGAGTTAGTATCTCCTAATTAGGAGTTAGTATCTCCTAATTAGGAGAACGTATATCCTAATTAGGACTTAGTATCTCCTAATTAGTAGATAAATATATTTTAGCATTGGCACCAGGACGCTTCCATAGATATCCGTATAGTCACGACCATGTGAGATTTCCCTGTCTCACTCTACACATGCTGGTCTCACATCTAGATTGACACATTTGCTAATAGGGCAACACTACGACTAACGAGTCATACTCGTGATCAGAATAAGTTGTCAAATACATATATTCTGACACTTGGGTGGAATATGTTTGTCAAACGAATTGTTATATCATGGGAACATATTGTTAATTCGAGTCAACGAGTTGTTATATCATGAGAACGAATTGTCAATTCGAGGGAATGAATTGTTATTTCATAGGAACGAATTGTTAATTCGAAGGAACAAATTGTTATTTCGTGTGAATGAATAAAAAAGAATTCTACGTCCCCTGCGGGGCTCCGTAGAAACTCCTACTGTCTGTTTCACGAAAGCTGCCCAAATTTTACGGCCATATAAACTACTCAAAAACATTTTTTTTTGTATATTAAATTAAAGCAAAATTTAACAATGAGCCTTAATTCTTTTTATTTTGTGAAATTTGGTGAAATATTTATTTTATTGCGAAAAAACAATTTGCCCATGTTAAATCCCCATAGACATCTTCACAGAGTGAGAGTGAAGATGTCTATGGGGATTTAACATGGGGAAATATTTTAGAATTTCAGAAATACTGAACCGATTTTCAAAATTTAACTTTTGTTTTCTTATAGTTAGATAATTTCCAAGATATCTAGCCAGGTTTCGGAGGCAATTTCCAAATGTTTTCGTTTTTTGACTCCTCCCACACACCTCTAAAACCAATATTTGACCAAATTTCAAAAAATAAAAAGAAGGCTCATTCTTAAATTTTCCTTTAATTTAATATTATCGAAAATCTTATTGTTTTTTAATTGTCTATATAGCTGTAAAATTTGGCCAGCTTTCGTGAAACTATACTATGAGTACTAGTCGTGAGACTATAATATACTATACTGGCTATATTATAGATATTGCACCCAACATGTAAAGAGTACCCAACACCTTTATGCTAAATAGTTTTAATGTTATTCGGTTTACTGGTATTACTTGCTCAATACACACCCAATATGGATATAAAAGATGCTTTGAAATACACGTTGAAAAGACCTAAAATTGCCTCATTGATGCCTTCGCAAAATCTATTTGCTTTATTTTTAATTCAAGAAACTTAAATGGCAGTCAGGGAGTATTGGTTTTCAAAAATGACAGGAAAACAAATATTGTGTTTATGTTAAATGTTATTATATGATTTGTCCATTCAGTCTGCTGCCGTATATGTACTACCGGTATACATATATACATGTACAGTAGAACCACTCTAAACCAGACACACAAAACACAACAATGTGCTTAACCCTTAGCATGCGGGAAACAAAATTATCGTCTGCTGTTCTTTTATATTTTGTCTTTTTTCTTAATAAAAACCTGTAGCCCATTTCATCAACATTGCAAAGTATACTTTAGTAGCAAAGTATACTTTGAGGGAGAAATATTCAATTTTATGATAAATTTATTAATTTTTATTATACTGAATTTATTACATTATCACAGCCATTATGGCTGTGATAATGTAATAAATTCAGTATAATAATTCTGCATACTTTTAATCATGAAATATATGCATTTGTTAGTTCTATATGAAATAATGCATTTCAGGAAAAATAAATGATTACTCCCTCAAAGTATACTTTGCTAGTAAAGTATACTTTGCAATGTTGGTGAAATCGGCTACAGGTTTGACAGGTTAACCCTTACACCGCTATCTTAAATATTTTGTCGTCTGCTGTTTATTTTCTATTTTCAAGTTTTATCATCAAAAACATGCTTTGACAGCACTTTCGAATAATTTACAACATGCTTTGACAGCACTTCAGAATCATTTCTATTGGAAATGATTCTGAAGTGCTGTCAAACCATGTTTTTTATTGAGAAATAAGGCAAGACATAAAAGCAACAGCAGACGACAATTGTTGTTAGTAGCGGTCTAAGGGTTAAGGACCCAAGAGACCAGAGCTCCAGATAAGCTGCGTATTGGCGTATTTTATGCAATTATTTTAGCTGAATACGCATTGATTTTCAAAAGTGGGAGTACACAATACGCACAGCAATTTTCAAATCGAGTAGTCATAAAGTTAAATATTCACTTAGTTGAGCTGCAAAAGCAGCTCAAATAAGTGAATGTTTAAATTTGTTCTATTTTTTTATCATTTGTTCCCTATTTAGTAATGACGAAAATCAATAATCAATTTGTAAAAGTAAAATATGCAATGATTTTGAAATCAGGGGGTGTACGCTTTAGACACAAAGCTTTTCTGGAGCTCTGTGAGACGCCTGATCATATGATTCAAACATTACAGGAATGAATGGCCTTTTTGTGGAATTTATCGGGGTATAAACTTGGAAAAGTCGCGGGAATACTGGACAAAGGCCGGAAGGCCTCGTCCAGTATTCCCGCGACTTTTCCAAGTTTATATCCCCGATAAATTCCACAAAAAGGCAATTCCTTATAATTCCAGCATTTGAAATAAATTCATAAAGAAAATGTGTTTATTTTCCGTTTTCTTAAGAATTATTTTAACTGCGCCTGACGGTTACGGAAAGTAGTTCGGCATGGAGTTTACTGGGATATAAATTTGGACGGAGACTTGCAACGGACCAATCAAATGTTAGGGAATTGTGTAAACATTTTTGTGCTGGAATTATATAGTGGTAGGAGACCCAGTTCCGTCCATAAATCAAGTCTTTTCCTCCATTATCATGTTTAATTCATAGGCCAAATCATTTGCATTACATCAATAAATAGGTTGGCTCTTCTGCTATTGAATGGCATGAATAGCTTGTTGGAGCATGATGATTGTACACCATGTGTCTCTATGTAGGGTAATTAAAATTACAATTTGAACTAGAGCAGCTTGAGCTGCATCAACGGTTTGAGCCTCAAACATTGATTTCATGTGTAACTAAGCTTTAGCCCAAGGTGTAAACTATCGGTTGCAAAAAGAATTTCTAAAGTTTTAGAATGAACAGTCCAACATTATTGTGTTCGCATCATCACCCGATGTGGAGCCGGTTAGCTTAGAGGTAGAGCGATGGACTCGGAGCGAGGGATACCGGGTTCGATCATCAGCCAAAGTTTTAGCTAAAGGACTGAAAAATCGACTACAGCAAAAACAATTGAAATCGAATGATAAATAACGAAGCTGACGTCACATCCGTTTGCTCTATTTTGAAAACTTGAAAACATACGTTCATCTTTGACATCGAATAGAGCCGTAAGTAGTCAAGATATAGCTCTGAAAATTATCATCTTTCATGCGGCTGACACTCCCCTATCACCCTGGCAAGAAATTATGTTGCTGACAGTACTGTACAAATTGGAAAACGTTTGTAAAGACCACCCGTTATCAGCCGAAATTCGGCAAAATCGTTGAAAAGTATGTACCTTTTTCAACTTCAAATGCAAATAGCTCTTTTATTTGAGCAGATAGCCGAAAACTGTCAGTGAGTCTGAGATAGAGAAGTTCAAGAATTCTTGAAATCGATTGGAAAATAAGGAAGTTATAGGAAGTATGACGTCACTTCCGTTTTCGTGGAAAGTAGCAAAAAAAAATATCTGAAAATCTCTGAGTGTCTGCTCACACTTGATCCGAATCGGCATGCAAAATTTGAAGTCGATCCGACCAGCGGTTTGGTGTAGATCGAGGGAGCCCGTAAGTCAGCGGCTGATTATTTTTCGATAGTTATCGCCCTTAAATTGCAGTTTACGCCATTTGTAAATACGCCTAATAAAACGGAAATTACATATGTGCAATATTCCGCCAGTGAAGTTTTCGTTTGTTTTTCACCATAGGCCGGGCACAAAGCGGGAAAGTTTTAGTTAAATGACTGAAATATCGACCGCAGCAAGAAATTTTGAAATCTATTGATAAATAACGAAGCTGACGTCACATCCGTTTGCTCTATTTTGAAAACTTGAAAAAAAGACGTTCATCTTTGACATCCAATAGAACCGGAAGTAGTCAAGATAGAGCTCTGAAAATTATCATCTTTTATGCGCCTGACACTCCCCTATCACACTGGCAAGAAATTATGTTGCTGACATTACTGTACAAATTGGAAAACGTTTGTAAAGACCACCCGTTATCAGCCGAAATTCGGCAAAAATTCGGCAAAATCGTTGAAAAGTATGTACATTTTTAAACTTTAAATGCCTATAGCTCTCTTATTTGACCAGATAGCCGAGAACTGTCGGTGAGTTCGAGATAGAGAATTTTGTCAGCTTTCCAATGCAAAAAGAATTTTTGAAATCGGTTGGAAAATAAGAAAGTTATAGAAAGTATGACGTCACTTCCGGTTTCGTGGAAAGTGGCATTAAGAGATTTCTGAAAATCTCTGAGTCTCTGCTCACACTTGATCCGAATCGGCATGCAAAATTTGAAGTCGATCCGACCAGCGGTTTGGGCTGTAGACTGAACGGCTGAATAAAAAAAAAAAAAAACCAAAAAAAAACCAACGAATACAATAGGTTTTCGGCGCAGCTGAAAGCCGCCTCAAACCTAATAAAAGTACTGTACCCATTTTCTGTCCACTAGTCTCACTTTATTACCAATGTGATGTCCCAGTTTATCAGAAACATTATATTATCGCAAAATTCTATGTATAAAAATACAAGCTCCAACAAACAACTTTAACCAAGGGAAATAGCTATCTAAATGTGACATTTGTAGGTCATGGTCACATGAAGGTCAACAGTGGTTTGCAGTGCACATCACTGGCTGATGATAATTGTACACGTATGATGGCTGTAGGCCTGATATTATAGAAAATACAAGCTAATACAAAAGCTTTTACCAATAATAGTAATTATCCCTTCAACACAGTGCATACATGTATGTGCCGTGAAACACAGTGCCGTGAAACATTTTTGATATCCTGTCAATACGACCTAATCACTGCGTATGAATATGTGCGTTGGCTGGGGTTATTTCTTTGCATTTTAAAGCCATTTGTAGATGTTAAATGTCGGCAGAGCCTCGCCCATCCCGTTTCCTAAGCCTTGCCAGATATTTTTTCCCATTCACGGCACTAACCTACTATTCTCTATAAACATATTTTACTGAATAACAATTTACATCAATATAATTAGATAAACAGTATGATTAGGATTGGAACGAAAGATAATTATCTTAAGAGTTTCTCTCCTTCAAGGTATATTATAGGAATGAATGGCCTTTTTGGTATAAACTTGGAAAAGTCGTGGGAATACTGGACGAAGGCCGGAAGGCCTCGTCCAGTATTCCTGTGACTTTTCCAAGTTTATATCCCCAATAAATTCAACAAAAAGGCCATCCATTCCTTATAATTCCAGCATTTGAAATAAATTCATCAAGAAAATGTGTTTATTTTCCGTTTTCTTAAGAATTATTTTAACTGCGCCTCACAGTTACGGAAATTAGTTCGATATTTTTGTGCTGGAATTATAATTATGTGAAAATGAAAGGTTTAAAGGTACAGTGGGGTCAGCATGTAAGTGCACACACAAACGAACACGACAGGTGTGTGCATTTACACGCTGACCCCACTGTACATGCCCACTCAGTAGGCACAACATGTTCTTTATAGGAATTAAATAAGTGTTTGTTTGTTTGTTTATTGGTGTTTAACGGCCTATCAACAGTTAAGGTCATGTAAGGCCGGGCAAACAGGTTCGATCCCGTTTTAACCTGCTGCATTGGGGGGAAAATCCACAAATCAGAACGGAATATTTACATCGAGATACAACATATTCAGCCCTGAAATTAGAATAACCTGACCTGGTGCCAGGTCCATACCGCATCAAAGTCACTTGGCCCCTTCCCCTATTTAAAAGTAATACCGGTAGGATTACTCTTATAAGGGGTATAACCAGATTCAACTGTCACATACAAAATGCCAAAGATGTATGTGAGGGCCAAACCAGGTCTCCAGTCGGGATTCCGGTAAGGATGAACCCCGATCGTTAAATTACCCATCACGTGCTTCCACCTGCCACCCACTATTAAATAAGTGTATAATTGTGTAACTGATCCACCAGTTCTAAAAATTATGAGTGCACGCTTTACAGATGTAATCATTTAGTAATATTTATTTTACTGATAGTGACGCGCGGTAGTATCAGGCTATTTTAATATACAAATGAGGCATTATACCAAATCATTGCACACCAAAAAATATATACAGATAATAAATAGTAATGTTCGTTAACATTTTAAGGAAACACGGTTATCGCCCCTGATATCGGTGTGCAAATTTACGTCTGATATAAAATGTATACTAATGCAAATCAATATGCGAGTAAATACGGTTTTTAACTGTGGCAGATGCACTTCTAATAACAGACAGTGCATCAGTTTGACATTTTACACATTGAAAACGTGTCCATTTTAGATGATAGAAATGCTCAGATATATATCCAGCTTTTTGTGTAGTCTGCTGAAATAATAGTTTATAGAACGTTGTCGATCTATATAATATGTGGGATATATTGCACCAACTTTTATTCGCTGTAGGTGTCAAACCCTTCAAGTGGTGAAACTTTCTGATAACATGTACAAACTAAAATGGCGGAGATGGCAACTCAATACTCTGTATAATATACTCTTAAGAAGAACAGGGTCAGATATACTTCATATAGATATTCAGTCACATGTATGATTCCACTACATTAGAAATCAAAGGTTATATTCTATATATTCAGTCCTTAACTCTGTGCATGCTAGCAGCGAAAATATCCGCCAAACGAATTAGGAGTGTATGTTTTATTTCTCTCTGTAAATATGTCTTGAAATTTCATTAGAATTGTGTCCTCTGGACACAATTCTAATGAAATTCCAAGACATATTCATGACATTCATAAGGAGAAATAAAAGAAAATATAATGAATTGTCATCTGCTGTTTTTGAACTATTTATAGCCCACACATTTCCCAGCATGCAAAGAGTTAACATCCCAGCAATAGCTGAGGTCATATAGAGACGGGACCACAGTTTAAAGTCTCATCCGACAGAACCTGTCACCAGTGGGATGGAATACTATGAAACTATTTTTGATGCGTCACGTGAGGTTTGAACCCACATTACCTCCGGATTGGAAGTCAGGTGTTCTAACCTGACTTCCATCCCTATATAATTACGTGAATATGGCAATTGTAGGTCAGGATTGCATGACGGTAATTTTATTCACAGTGTTCTGCGGTGCACATCGCTGGCTCATGATAGTATGCCTGTATGGTGGCTGTATGCCTTACTTCTATTGAAGATACAAGCTGAAACAAAAACTTTAAACCTGTGACGGACTGGACGGACAGACAAGGGCAACACTAAATGCCCCCTCCACTATCATGGTCATGGGCGGATTCAGGGGGCGGGGGGGGCGGACCCGGCGCGCCCCTTCCCCCCTAAAATTCGCCGAGTAAAGATTTTTTACAAGTTACAAGGCACGTTTCTACGTAGATACTGTTACAGTGTCAATATTTTTGCTCCAAAATGCGCCAGAACGCAGGAAATGCGATGTAGATTTCAAAATATTTCAGGGGGAATGCCCCCGGACCCCTCTTAGCAGCGCTATCCCGAGCTCTGCTCAGTTATAGTCAAGTATTGCAAAATAGTTACGTCCCCGCTAACCCGAAATCCTGGATCCGCACCTGATGGTGGGGCATAAAAGTGTATGTTGTTAGCACTCAGTTGAACCGTCTCGAGTGGTAACAACATATACTTTTGATGAGAAATAAGAGAAAATGCAGAAAATGCAGAAAATAATCCGAATTTTATGAAAGTTAGTTGACAATCAAATGTGTCTCATTTGAAATCCACGCCACCTCTAGACATAAATCCTAGATCCGCCCATTGGGTGAACTAAAGATCAAATAAACTACGAGAATAAGGTGAAATGCAAATGCAGATTTTTTAATTGAGCTTTATTCAAAGCCATCAGTGAGGCAAGAAGAGTACACGTGACATCTTGGTATGTTTACCATGAAGCCTCCAAGTAACCCAGATGCCCGCGGTTAATC
This sequence comes from Conchocele bisecta, assembly GCA_029237695.1. Taxonomy (NCBI): domain Eukaryota; kingdom Metazoa; phylum Mollusca; class Bivalvia; order Lucinida; family Thyasiridae; genus Conchocele; species Conchocele bisecta. Next base: position 57,550,781 of record CM055276.1, on the reverse strand, counting down.
ACACTATATAGCTTTACCAATAATTAACCATACCCAAATGGCCATTACCTTCAGTGCTCCAGATAAGCTTTGTGTCTAAAGAGTATTGTACCCGCCGATTTCAAATTAAATGCGTATTTTATTTTTACAAATGGATTATTGATTTTCTTCATTATTAAATAGGGAACAAATGATCAAAACAAACTTTTAAACATTCACTTATTTGAGTGTATTATCACTTATATTTCCTGTAATACAGTTTATCCCGTCAACACAGTGCGTATGTGCCGTGAAACACGGTGCTGTGAAACATTTTTGATATCCAGTCAATACTATTTTTGCATTTTACAGCCATTTGTAGGTGTTGACGGGATAAATAGAATAGTAGGTTAGTGCCGTGAATGGGAAAAAATATCTGGCGCGGCACGGAAACGGGATGTGCTCGACAGAGCCTCGCCCATCCCGTTTCCTGAGCCTTGCCAGATATTTTTTCCCATTCACGGCACTAACCTACTATTCTCTATTTACTGCACATGAGCACTGCTGGCTATTACATCTTTGGTGGAATCTGGCAAAGATATGTACAATAGGATTTAAAATCATTTCAATCACTTCAAAATAGACTTCGGTTGGACAGTATAATAGTATAATATTTAAAAAATCCAACTAGACTAGGTCGATGTTGGCAAATCATAAGGAATAAATAACATTTTTGAGAATTTATCTGGTATATAAACTATTAAAAGTCCAATAATATTAGATTATATCCAGTATTTTTAGACTTCTAAAAGTATATAGACGTACCCCGATAAAGTCTCAAGTGTTGTTTATTCCGATAAAACACCATGCACATACTATTTCTTGTAGCGTAAATTATCTGTCTACCGTATTAACCCTAAATATTTGGACACAATTTGCTTTGGGAAACCTCACTGTTGTGGGGAAACAATATATTTTTAGTAATTTCCAATAACCCCCCGAAGGGAAGCCCATTTAATACACATTGTTTTAAAGTCACTCTATTTATTAAATTTTCGACGACATGGTCTTTATCAAAATAGTGTGAAACTGTATTGGCAGTCCTATGTGACGTCCATAGTGTTGCAGTAAACCGCATCATGGTCTTTATCAAAATAGTGTGAAACTGTATTGGCAGTCCTATGTAACGTCCATAGTGTAGCAGTAAACCGCATCATGGTCTTTATCAAAATAGTGTGAAACTGTATTGGCAGTCCTATGTGACGTCCATAGTGTAGTTAGTGCTAGTAAACCATCCGGTTTACTGCTCCAATACAGTTTCACACTATTTTGATAAAGACCATGTGGTCGAAAATTTAATAAAGAATGACTTTAAAACAATGCTTATATTTTTATATGTTTCCCCGAATAAATGGTGTACACATATTTAGGGTTATTATGGCATATATTTCAGGACTGCGCCACCAACATAAAGGATGTGATAATATCGACCTGTGACCCTATCAGCCATCATCAACCCTATACCGTGTCGTGATCATCAATAAAATAATGAGTCACAGGACGGTCGCGAGTTCTGTCTTCCCGTCAATCACTGAAAACCAAGGTCAAGGTCAACCACATAATGGTTACTGCAGGGCTAGACAAGAATTCACGGCCATTCGGATGGACAGTCCGACGTCAAAAGAACGGAGGGAAATCCAGCGAACTCCACCAGAGGACCATCGTCGACGATACTCGCCACCCAATAAACAAAAGCAACATCTCGACGACGTGGCGTATCGACAGGAACAAATACTCAACCAGCAAATGCAGGTGGCGAATAAACAGGACGAGATGGCAAACAATATAGCCAGCCAGAATGCGCAAATGAACCAGGCACTGTTACAGCGCGTGCTCAACAATAAAGATTCAATGATCGCGAGTCTTCGGAACGAGAGTGACGATCTTACAGATGAATACAAACGTAGTCTTCTCTCACAGCATATTAAATATATATCGGAGTACATGAAGAAGATGAATTCAGACATAGAGGTAAGATTACAGTCACAGACAGTGAAATCTCCCTAAAACAGACACCCTGGGACCTCAGTGAAATCTCTCTAAACCCAGACACCCTGGGAGCTCAATGAAACCTTTGTAAACCAGATGCCCTGGGACCTCAATGAAATCTCTGTAAACCAGACACCCTGGGACCTCAGTGAAATCTCTCTAAACCAGACAGCGTGGGACTTCATTGAAATCTCTGTAAACCAGACATCATAGGACCTCGGCAAAATCTTCGTAAACCAGACACCCTGTGACCTCAGATTAATCTCTGTAAACCAGACAGTGTGGGACCTCAGTGAAATCTCTGTAAACCAGACACCCTGGGACCTCAGTGAAGAAATTTTTCTAAGCCGGATACCCTGGGACCTCAGTGAAATATCTGTAAACCAGACGCCCGGGGACCTCAGTGAAATCTCTGTAAACTAGATACCCTGGGACCTCAGTGAAATCTCTGTAAACTAGACACCCTGGGACCTCAATGAAATCTCAGTAAACCAGACACCCTGGGACCTCAGTCAAATCGCTGTAAACCAGACAGCGTGGGACGGTTGGACCTCAGTGAAATCTCTCTAAACCAGACACCCTGGGACCTCAATGTAATCTCTCTAAACCCAGGCACACTGGGACCTCAGTGGAATCTCTGAAAACTAGACATCCTGGGACCTCAGTGAAATCTCAGTAAACCAGACAGTGTGGGACCACATTGAAATCTCTGTAAAGCAGACACCCTGGGACCTCAGTGGAATCTTTGTAAACCAGACACCCTGGGACCACACCCTGGGACCTCAGTGGAATCTTTGTAAACCAGACACCCTGGGACCTCCGTGAAATCTCTGTAAACTAGACACCCTGGGACCACACCCTGGGACCTCAGTGGAATCTTTGTAAACCAGACACCCTGGGACCTCCGTGAAATCTCTGTAAACTAGACACCCTGGCACCTCAGTGAAATCTCTCTAAACCAGGCACCCTGGGACCTCATTGAAATCTCTCTAAACCAAGCACCCTGGCACATCAGTGAAATCTCTCTAAACCAGGCACCCTGGCACCTCAGTGAAATCTCTCTAAACTAGACACCCTGGCACCTCCGTGAAATCTCTCTAAACTAGACACCCTGGGACCTCAGTGAAATCTCTGTAAACCAGACACCCTGGGACCTCAGTGAAATCTCTGTAAACCAGACACCCTGCCAGCTCATCTGGATCTACACTATTTGCCAATACCACTGTACAGGCCGGTGGTGTTGAAAGGGTTAAAATTATACAAGATCGTAAAGAAATGAATGAAATAATTTGGTATGGGATCATGCGGTTTCCGAACTACATTTTCCCACCTGATGTAATCTGTGATGTCATTTTACAGCAAATTTTCTTTAAGATCTTCTTCACAATTGCACAGATTTTGATGACATATAGTGCACCAAAGATGATGACATATGTGTTTACTGGGTGCTGTAAAAGTCTTTTACAATAAGGCCATGCCAGTGTTTTTCTCTGTTAACTCTTTGCATGCTGGGAAACTTGTGGGCTATAAATAGTTCAAAACTAGAAGACAAAAAATCATCATATTTTCTTGTATTTCTCCCCGTAAATATCATGAATATGTCTTGGAATTTCATTAGAATTGAGTCCTGAGGACTCAATTCTAATGAAATTTCAAGACATATTTACAGAGAGAAATAAAACATACACTCCTAATTCGTTTGGCGGATATTTTCGCCGCTAGCACACAAAGAGTTAAGCATCCACCCGGATGGCCAAAACCTACTTACGGTACATATCCGGTAAAAACAAACAAGGCCTTGAAAAAAAAGAGTAAATTTATGTTAAAAACTTCCTCAACCTCAAGTCCCAAATCAATTTTCATATTACTTCACCAGTAACTAGTGTAAGATAGCTTAAACAGTTTGTTTGTTTTTTCATAGAACCACTCTCAAAACCTACCCGCACGCGGACGCTTAACAGGGGAAGAACTTTGTATGGTCTAACTTATAAACTTGCACTAAGAATCAAGTACCGTTTATTTCTTACATATACACATGCTTCTAAATTTTTTACTTACATTGACGGTAACTGATTCTTCGTCAAAACCACAGAATTTGGAGATTAACCCTTTCAACACCAGAGGCCTGTATAGTGGTATTGGCAAAACGTGTAGATCCAGATGATATTTTTGAGTACAAAAACACCCCTCTTTTCATAAATGCACTAGTCTGAAAATCGTTTTGTGAAGATTGGATTGGTTGCAAAATTGACATATGAAAATCCATTCCAGTTACTTGGGGGTGAAAGGGTTAAATCAAACTGTACAATAGAGGGGAACCAGTTCCGCTTTGCTGCGATATGTTAATTTTTTGTCGTCTGCTGTTTATTTTCTATTTTCCATTTTTATCATCAAAAACATGCTTTGACAGCACTTTAGAATAACTTACAACATGCTTTGACAGCACTTCAGAATCATTTCCATTGGAAATGATTCTGAAGTGCTGTCAAACCAAGTTTTTATTGAGAAATAAGGCAAGATATAAAAGCAAAAGCAGACGACAATTGTGGTGTGTAGCGGTCTAAGGATTAAACAGAATCTACGTTCGGAAACCACGTGATCCAACACCTGATATTTACAGGGTATAGAGACCGAACTACGGGGCCGAGATATCGCTGTGATGGGTACAAACAAGGCCGTGAATAAACTAGAGGTGCACCATGTGACGATGCTACAAGACATGCGGGGGCGGATTGCCCGGTGTGACAACAGCGTTGCCAAACACACAAGGGATATCTCCACCTTGCTGGGTGAGAATCGCCGACTTGAACTCCTCATACATGAAACAAGGGAGAAGCTGGTTACTGATATACATAGACTCGAGGCCGAGGTAATTCATAAAACATAGGGCATCACCGTAATAACCCTAACTATTTGGATACCAATTTATTTGGGGAAACACATAGAAATATATGGTTTCCAAACAACAGAGAAGGCGCCAATATTTAGGGCTAGTATGGTAGTACTTGGGTCTAATCAAAATACATGTAGCCATGTATTTGGATACAATTTGTTTTGGGAAACCCCTAGGGGTTTCCCAAAGCAAATTGTGTCCAAATATTTAGGGTTATTACGGAAAAAGATATGCGCAAGTATTTAAAGCACCATAATATATATGTGATTATAGAGACGGAAATACTCTGAAAGAAGTTGTTTCTCATAATTATGCAAGGGATCAATTGATTTATTTAATGGTGTTTAATGGCCTATAATTCCAGCACAAAAAATATTTACACAATTCCCTAACATTTGGTCCGTAGCAAGTCTCTGTCCAGAAATTGATATCCCAGTAAACTCCATGCCGAACTACTTTCCAGTACCGTCAGGCGCAGTTAAAATAATTCTTAAGAAAACGGAAAATAAACACATTTTCTTGATGAATTTATTTCAAATGCTGGAATTATATATAAGGAATGAATGGCCTTTTTGTTGAATTTATCGGGGATATAAACTTGGAAAAGTCGCGGGAATACTGGACGAGGCCTTCCGGCCTTCGTCCAGTATTCCTGCGACTTTTCCAAGTTTATACCCCGATAAATTCCACAAAAGGCCATTCATTCCTATAGTCAACTCCTAAGGTAATTAATTTTTGGCCGGGTTAACCGGGTTGCATCCCGCATTTCATCTGTGTGGATAGGGGAAAATATCAAAATCAGAATTTAATATTTATTCATGTTTGATATAACTAGATGGCCGCGGCCCGCATGTTGCGCCCGCCGAGGCTTTGATAGTATACCAAAACACTTTAACCAAAAACTTTAACCTGGACGCGCGCACGTACGTACGCCAATGTACAGACTATATCGCGCTGTCCGCAAGTGGGTGCGACAAAAATATATATTCAGCCCTGAAATTAGAATAACCTGATCTGGTGCCAGGTCCTGATCACACCAGAGTCACTTAGCCTCATTAACTAAAAGTAATAGGATTAGTACTAATCTTACTATTTTTAATGGGTATAACCAGATTCAATTCTCACATACCAGAGAACCAAAAATGTCGAGGGTACAAACTGGGCATAGAAAGGTGAATGGTTTAACGTCCCACGTCAATGCTCTACCCATAAGCCTCATTTGTGGCTGTGACTGGAGAAATGGACTTATGGGATTTGTGACCAGTGTATCTCCTGATGAACATAATCTGGCAGCCTAATAATGATCTATATTACTTGTTAGAAGCATCACGGGTGTTTCATTGATGGAATGGCGACCAGTGCAGATCCTGATCAGACTGTGCGGATGCACAGTCTGATCTGGATCTACACTGGTCGCAATACCTGCAAGCCCCATTTCTCCAATCAAAGCCGCACGTTACATCGTCTATGTAGGTGATGTCTATGACAGCGGAGTTGGAGAGACAGGCGGGGGAACAGAGGTCCGAGCTGTCCCATTTCCGCAGTGACGCCATCCACCGCCTGTCCACGTTGGAGGACAGTTCACGGGCACAGATGGTCGACGTCAAGGACACGATGCAATCCCACAAGGCCATGCTAGACCATAACATGGACATGATGGATCGCAAGTTTTCAGGAATAATCGCTAAAGCCACCGAGGGCTGGAACAATGTCATGGTTTGTCCATACTTTTGTTTTTGTTTGTTGGTGTTAAATGGCCTATCAACAGTTCAGGTCATTTAAGGCCGGGCCAACAGGTTCGATCCCGTATTCAACCTGCTGCATTGAGGGAAAATTACAAAAATCGGAATGGAATATTTACATTGAAAAAAAGATATTCAGCTCTGAAATTAGAATAACCTGACCTGCTGCCAGGTTCATACCACACCAAAGCCACCAAAGCCCCTTCCTCTAAAAGTTATTGAATTATGATAAACCCTTACACCGCTATCTTAATTTTTTTGTCGTCTGCTGTTTATTTTCCATTTTCCATTTTCCATTTTTATCATCAAAAACATGCTTTGACAGCGCTTTAGAATAATTTTCAACATGCTTTGATAGCACTTCAGAATCATTTCCATTGGAAATGATTCTGAAGTGCTGTCAAAACATGTTTTTATTGAGAAATAAGGCAAGATATAAAAGCAACAGCAGACGACAATTGTTGTGAGTAGTGGTCTAAGGGTTAATCATATTGTAACAACCCTTTGTTGCGTCTGTCTTCAAGAATACAGGGTAAACCATAGTTTCCTGTTCACACAGGGGGTTGGTAGCGGGCCCTCGTGAATCGGGATATGGAAACGGGAATAACTATTGCTATGGCAATGAATGTGGCGAACTCTGCATTAATACCTGATATGTTGATAACACATAAAACACAATATTATGCAACACGTACGACTATATGAGGGTGACAATTCATGGTAACAATAATGGTATCGGGGTGATATACAGGACTGTATAAATGAACAGCTAGTATTCATAGTACATGTATGTGAATGAGACTAACAGGCGACTGCGGGGGCAACTAGACACAAGCAACTATTCTAAGCAGAGTTGGAGAGACAGGCGGAGGAACAGAGGTCCGAGTTGAATATTTGGGTTGCCTCATTACTATGGATACAGAAATGTACATCATATAATGTGTACAGATACAACATATGAGCCACGTCGTGGGTAAAGATACCGTATGGCAAAAATGAGGTTATCGAATAAATGAAGCGGGAAGCGCCGCTTCCATTTGCACTGTTAACATGACTGACGTTGTTGTTCACAACCGGTGTATCTGCTAAAAGTTGAATAAATCAATCAATTTACATATGAGCATAAAACAAACATCAGTATGTTCAGAAATGAACTCTGCATCGGAAAACGTCAATATGTAAAAAAGATTGCCATAAGGTACCTTTTCATATGATTTGAAGAAAAGCAAGAAAATGTGGCATGTCGGCACACGAATGCCCCCGGTGGCAGACTGGAGAAACTGTGCCAAAGTTAATTAACCATAAGTGATAAGAATTCATAAGCAATTAAACCTAGAAGGGATATAGAAGTTATAACAGAATTGAGAAACTTCGGTGAACTTCTTAATGTTTGAAAAAGGTCAAAATTGTGAAGGTCAAAAGGTCAAGGTCATATTAAGGGCAGCATGGATGCTGTGTTGAAATATTTAAGTAATCCTTTAAGGGATATAGAAGTTATGACATAATTGAGAAACTCTGACGAACTTCTTAATGTGCCGGACTCATAAAAATAGGAAAAATACCAATAAATTTTTGACATTTTCATGCTACCATACACTGATTGTTCGATTTTGTCTAACAGGATACCTTGTTACATTCGGGTTATGTTTTCAGATGAATAGAAATATTTTCTCTCTAAATTCATAGCAAATGTATATATATATGGTGTGACCACTCATTTGAACCGTCTCGTTGAGACGGTTCAAATGGTGGTCGCAACATATACATGTACTCTGTAAACGGATGTAAATATTTAGAAATTTCCGCCAATAAAATGATGTATCCCCAGAATTTAATGGTCTAAGGGCTAGTTCATCTATTTATTACCCCAGGATCGAGTGGACCAGCGACTAGAGAAGAGTAACCAGGTCCTAGTGGGTCGGCTCAATGAACTGCAGGGCTACATGGAGAGTGACCGGGCCCAACTCCACCAAATAGACCAGGTACCAGCTCATACAGTCTCACAGCGCTCCAGATAAGCTATATGTCTAAAGAGTATTGTACCCGCCGATTTCAAATTAAATGTGTACTTTATTTTTACAACTGGATTATTGATTTTCTTCATTATTAAATAGGGGACAAATGATAAAAACATAAAACAAATTTAACAATGCACTTACTTGAGTGAACATTTACTTAGTTGAGCTGCAAAAAGCAAACAGTGTTTGTATTTTTGCAGCTCAATTAAGTCAATTTTCAACTTTATTACAGTATTTCCACTACTCAATTTGAAAATCAATACGTATTTTCACATTGCTGTGAGTATTTTGTACTCCCACTGTTGATAATAAATGCGTATTCAGCTAAAATAAGTGCGTAAAATTTGTCAATACGCACCTTATCTGGAGCTTTGGTCCCATGTAGTGGATCTCACCGAAATTGCTCAGTGCTCAGTAATCAAAGTGGACAGTGAGGGACAGCACTTTTACAATAATTTACAACATGCTTTGACATTCTCAGTTGCTGTCAAACAATGGTTTTATTGAGAAATAAGGCAAGATATAAAAGCAACAACAGACGACAATTATTGTTGTGCGTAGCGGCCTAAGGGTGACATAAAAATATTAACTTACTTATCCATCAATTGAAAATTACTCCCTCAAAGTCAGAGCTCCAGTTAAGGTGCGTAATTTGGAGGTACATTTCTTATTTCTCTATGAAAAATTGCAAGTTGGGAGTGCTTTAGAATCGTCTCAATGAGACGATTCTAAAGGACTCCCAACTTGCCATTTTTCATGAAGAAATAACAAAATTTCACCCTAAGTTGGTCAAATTACGCACCTTAACTGGAGCTCCGCTCAAAGTGCACTTTGCTACATGTACATTTTAGTGCTCACACGTTATACATGTACATATGTGTTGCATGAGCGTTTACTTTAACCCATTCCTTTTGGAATACACCTTTATGGGTAAGAAATTAATTACTATTTTTGTTTATTATACCCACTTTTTTTTAAAAAAAAAATATGGGTATATTGTTTTCGTCACGAGTGTCCGTCCGTCCGTACGTCCGTCACGTTTCTTGTAACTCGAAAAACTTTTTCACCTTCATACCTACGCGCCTCATATTTGCTATGTAGCTTCGTTATCTGTGCAGATGCGCAAAGTGAATTCGGATTTTTGATCCGACCCTCCATCATGGATTATCTCCCCCTTTCGGACTCAGAATTTCCCATTTTTTCCTTGTAACTCAAAAAACCTTTTCACCTTCATACCTACGCGCCACATATTTGCTATGTAGCTTCGTTATCATGTGCAGATGCGCAAAGTGAATTCGGATTTTTGATCCGACCCTCCATCATGGATTATCTACCCCTTTCGGACTCAGTAACTCACTTTTCTGTAATTCATACCTATGCACCTGATATTTAGTATGTACTTTCGTTATCATGTGCAGATGCGCAAAGTGAATTCCCATTTTTGATCCGACCCTCCATCATCGATTACCTCCCCCTTTCCGACCTTAAGCCGAATTTCCCATTATCCTTAACGAAAAACATTTTCACCTTCATACCTACGCGCCTCATATTTGCTATGTAGCTTCGTTATCATGTGCACATGCACAAAGTGAATTCGGATTTTTCATCCGACCCTCCATCATGGATTATCTCCCCCTTTCGGACTCAGAATTTCCCATTTTTTCCTTGTAACTCGAAAAACTTTTTCACCTTAATACCTATGCGTCTGATATTTGGTTCATAGCTTCGTTTTGATGTGCTGATGCGCAAAGTGAATTCGGATTTTTTATCCGACCCTCCATCATGGATTACCTCCCCCTTTCGGACTTAGCATTTGGGGAAAGTGGGTATATTGCGAAGGCGCGCCATCGACTTTTTCTAGTTCTGAATGAAAGTATATGTTGTGACCACTCATCTGAACCGTCGAGACGGTTCAAATGGTCGTCGCGACATATACTTCTGAGAGCATAGAAGGAAAATATTTAGAAATATTTCAGCATGAAAAGGGTTAATATCTATGCTCTCACATGACGTTTTATAATCATATCCAACATCGGCTCTTTTATAATTTACTGTAGAGAAAATGTTATAAACTATACTCAACAAAACTAGAAACGTCCCAGTTTTATTGCCGGTATAGCTCTGTCTATGTATGTACCACATGTTCAAAGTACATGTATTTTAAACCGTGGCGATGTTCAGAATACGATCGTGTAGAGTTTAGCCGATACACACGGTTTACATAGCGGCCAGTGACCGGAACGTTGATTTCCATTCATGCGATAGGGGCTATTCGGAAAATTAAAAAACTTTTTTAATTTTTCACTGTTTTCGATATGCCACGGCTTTCCGAAAACGAGCGAAATCAGGCAATTGGGATGCTTGCGGGTGGGATGGCCGCCAGGGCGGTCGCGCCTCGGTTTGGTTGCTGTCGGAAGACGGTTGATCGTCTTGCAGCCCGGTACCAGCAGACTGGGGCTGTTCACGACCGGCAGCGACCTGGTAGGCCTCGTGTAACGACGGCTAGAGCCGATCGTTACATTATGTTGACGCACTTACGTCAACGTCGATTGGCAGCCACAGTCACTGCTAGGCGATACGGTGTCTCAGGGCAGACCATTCGCAACCGGTTACGTCGTAACGCCCAACCAATCCGGGCACGCCGCCCATACACTGGTCAGATAATGACCCAACGTCACCGTGCTGCCAGACTGTTATGGGCGCGATGTCATCTGAACTGGAGAAGGGCTGACTGGAACCGAGTTTTGTTCACCGATGAATCTCGGTTCACAGTTAGTCATGCTGACGGAAGATTACGGGTATACAGGCGTAAAAATGAAAGATTCACCGATTGTTGCATTGTTGAGAAGAACAGGTTTGGGGAGGGAGCGTAATGGTCTGGGGTGGGATCATGGGAAACCGGAAGACAGATTTGGTTGTTGTACAGGGCAACATCAATGCACAACGTTATGTTGCAGATGTGCTAAATGCACATGCCTTACCATTTATCCGTCAGCATGGTCCTGGTGTGACATTGATGCACGACAATGCCCGCCCTCACGTAGCCAGGGTCACCACTCAATACTTACAGCAAAACAACGACGACGTCATGCCATGGCCCGCGGTCTCCCCGGATCTCAATCCAATTGTTACAACGGGAATGGAGGAATTTGCCCAACGCACTGGTATTGCGTTACGTCACGTCGATGCGGCGTAGGATCATTGCATGCATTCATGCAAATGGTGGCCACACTCGGTACTAACGAGATTTACTGAATTTGCCACATTACTTATTGAAATTCCATCTCTAAACATTAAGTAACACATTTCTGAGTTTTTGTGATTTTTGATTTTGACCCCTACCGCCCTTGGCCGGTTATCTCTCGAATATTTAACAAGATATCCAAATGCAATTTATTGGCTTTGATACAGAAATGAATGAACTTGTTTTTCCATTTTGATTTTTAAAAGTAACCCTTTTGGTTTTTGATGAATCTTTCCTTAAACATGGAGGGACGTTTCTAGTTTTGCTCAGTATAATACCAGAGCTCCAGTTAAGGTGCGTAATTTGACCAACTTGGGGTGAACTTTTGTTATTTCTTCATGAAAAATGGCAAGTTGGGAGTCCTTTAGAATCGTCTCATCGAGACGATTCTAAAGCACTCCCAACTTGCCATTTTTGATGGAGAAATAACTGGAGCTCTGTAGTACTGATAGGCACATAGCTGAAATGTAAAACAAAAGTGTTCTATGCCTCTGTGTGTCCCATCCACCCAGCCTTGTTCATTCTAACATTTGGAAGAAACCCTACTAATTAATTGAAGAGACAATCAGGTCAATCAGTCTCCCATTGACCCTTAAATTTTCAATGACCTTAACAACAAATACAAACCCCTGGTTTTACAGTCGATAGATGCCCGAGTGATGGGTGCGCTTCAGGAGCAGATGGGGTACCAGGCAGACGAAGCTACGAGACTGAAGAGCGAGTTTCGCGATGGATTCCGCGAGCTACAGGAAAGCCTGAACAACATGAAGCGAGTTGTGGAGGGGAAGAGAAAGATTATGGGTCAGCATCTTCGACGCGAGATTGGGCAAGTGAAGAAAACTATGCTCATTGACATGCCGAGTCCTAATGATGGTGCTATTGTACGCTACCAATAACGGGTGAACAAATCGGACAGATTCAATATTCCGAAGAAGTGGTATATAACCTTTTCACCCCTATGTAACTGGAATGGATGTTTATATGTTAATTTCCGGACCAATTCAATCGTCACAACATGATTTTCAGACTAGTCCATTTATGAAAAGGTGGTGTTTTTGTTCTCAAGAATGTGAAAATTGCTTGCAAAAAGTGCAGATCCTGATCGGCTCATCTGGATCTACACTATTTGCCAATACCACTATACAGGCATGTGGAGTTGAAGAAAGGGTTATTGCAATGTACCACGTTTTGTTTAAATAATGGAAAAACATGTATGGACAGTAATTAGTTTTACTGGTGCTGCACCCCGCATTGGCGTAAAATGTTTCACGTCGAAAAATTCACTGCTTAAACACATATTTTGTCTTGTAAACAGCGCTAATTTCTAGCTACTACACGAAAATGTGCTTATGCAGTATCTTCTAAATATAGCTGACTGGTGTTTGTCAATAATCTGACGTCTATTTCAAAGGGAAACATATGTTACGCCGGCGCGGATTGCAGCACCCGTGCGTTTCATGCTGAAAATAGATCATTTTGCGAACAGAAGAATATGAATACAGTGAAACCCCTCTAAACCGGACAATAAGAAACACATGTGACCATAATTTTGATGGGTTTCTTGATCATTTATCTCAGGTGATAATACCTGTTCGTGATCGCATAGCACACGACTATGGCTCGGAATAATCAAATGCCTGATTTACAGTGAAGCCTCCCTCCCTGGGGTTTCTTTATGATATGAAGGTCAAGGGACAAACTTCCCAATCAAGATCCAACTTTAACCCTTCAACCCCTAAATAACTGGAATGGAATTTGATATGTTAATTTTGCAACCAATACAATCATCACAAAACGGTTTTCAGACTGGTCCATTTATGAACATTGGGTGTTTTGTTCTCAAGACAACAATACAAAAATTACTTGCAAAAACTGCAGATCCTGATGAGAAGGCTCGTCATGAGCCGGCTCATCTGGATCTACACTTTTTGCCAATACAGGCCAGTGGTGTTGAAAGTATTAAGTGCAAAATACAATTATATATTTAATGTGGCATACTTCACCATTGTGCTGCAAATTTTATATGCCAAGGGTGAAAATGAATACACCCAAAGCGTTTAGACCATCATTTGAACCATTCTGTTGAGACTATTCAAACAGAAGGTTGCAACATGCAGAAATAAGGGTATATCATTTGTTTTATTGTGCTTGTAATATCATAAACATACAGTAACAATGTTTACAAATGTAGAAGAAAACCATATAACAATGCTGAAGTGTTCTTGGTTTCAATATCTCAAGATAATTTGCCCATGATGTTAAATTTAACAAAAACAAGAGTGACGTAAGTCACAAAATATGCCCGTCGAAGTTGGGCCACACAGTGAAGATGCAGAAATGTGAAGATGTCACCAAGGCAAGAAACATTAATGAGAATTTGAAAATCTATAGCATTATTTCTTCCTCTTGTTGTGATAAACAGGTATACTAATTTAGGTAGAGATGTATAAAGTAGAAATTATATAGAATTGGATACAAAAATGTAGAAAAAAGTTAAAAAGTTGATATTTTTGTTAAAAAAAAAAATTTCGGCATAAAAACACCAAGGGCCACATCTTAAATATGTGTAGAAGAAGTGTGTATAGTTTCAGATAGATTGACTGAACAGTTTCAGAGGAGCTGTGTACACAAACTATGCAGTTTTTCGGTCCGCCGCCCGCCCGCGGTAAAACATAATATGTACTCTTTTTTTTAAAAAACGGTCGTATAAAAAGGCTGTTCATTGTTTGATCTACAGACAAGAACACTGACAAGTCTTGATATCACTGAAGTTGTTCAGTCTGTTGTTGCTGGCCTAACCTAGGCATTCAAGTAGTGGCTGTTACAAGTATTAACCATTTCACCCCAAAGGAACTTGGATGGATTTTGATATGTTAATTTTGCAACCAATCCAGTTGTCACAAAATGATATTCAGACTAGTCCATTTATGGAAAGAGGGTGTTTTTGTTTTCAAAAATGTGAAAATTACTTGCAAAAAGTGCAGATCCAGATGAGACGGCTCGTCATGAGCCGGCTCATCTGGATCTACACTTTTTGCCAATACCACTATACAGGCTTGTGGTGTTGAAAGGGTTAATTTAGACATTATAAAGCAATATTAAATAATGTAATTGATTAATAAAGTCCATATGTAAGCTTTGTTTTCTGATTATCACTGATCATTTGGGGCGGGAGGGGGGGGGGGGGGAGTCATATGGCGCAAATATTACCGTACCGGTATATCTGATCATGTGAAAGTTGAAGCAAATTGTTGCAATGTGTTTGTTTGTTTATTAGTGTGTTTAACGGCCTATCAACAGCTAAGGTCATGTAAGGCCGGGCAAACGGGTTCGATCCCATTTTAACCTGCTGCAGTGGGGGAAAAATCACAAAATCTGAACAGAATATTTACATCGAGAACAAATGTATTCATCCCTAAAATTAGAAGATCCTAACCTGGTGCCAGGTCCATACCACACCAAAGTCACTTGGCCCCTTCCCTTAAAATATGATTACGAATATCGTAATACTCACATAAGGGGTATAACCAAATTCAACTGTCACATACAAAATGCCAAAGACTTATGTGAGGGCCAAACCAGGTCTCCAGTCGGGATTCCGGTATGGATGAACCCCGATCGTTAAATTAACCATCGCGTGCTCCCACCTGCCACCCACTGCAATGTGAGGTCCGCAAAACAAACTAGGTCAACTATAACAATGAGGATGCCATGTCAGGTGTCTCCAGGGAAAAAGGTGAAAGGGTTTAACATCCCAGCAACAGCTAAGGTCATATAGAGATGGGAAAACAGTTTAAAGTCTCATCTGACAGACCAGTGGGATGGAAATACTATGAAAGTATTGTTTGATGCCCTGAGCAGGTTTGAACCCACAACCTCCGGATTTGAAGTCAGGTGTTCTCTCCATGAATTTATTTAACCCATTTCAGGCTAAGGATACGATAATTTTTATTGAAAAAAAATCTCATTGTTTTGTTTATTTCTCCATAAAGGTATATGTTGTTACCACTCATTTGAACCGTCTCATCGATGAGACGGTTCAAATGAGTGATAACAACATATACTTTCGAGATAATATAAATACCAGATGGCTGTGGCTCGCATGTCGAGCCAGCCGAAGCATTTGATGGTCTCAGAGTACATTTATTTGAAGTTTGAATTAAAGGTACATGCCCACTCAGTAGGCACAAAATGTTCTTTATATCGGAGACATCATCCGACACATTTTCTAGCAAAATAAACATTCATTCACCATTAGCCCATTATTTACATGTAATATCAGACGTAAAATTTCCACACTGATATCAGGGGCGATAACTGTGTTTCCTTAAAATGTTAACAGACAGTACTATTTATTCTCTGTATTTATTTTTTGATGTGCAATGATCATACTTTATAATCTGTCGATAGTAAATATTTTTCCGGTGACGCATTTAATTGGTATAAATAAGTAAACAAGAATTCCTCGGAATCAAATGTCTCGCCTTGTCCCGCCGCCTTTACCTCGAGCCTGGGCCAGAAAGCAATTTTCACTGGTCCGAACATATTATACAACTAGAGGATTGTTTTTCAGACAAAAACATATGTCTCCCCCAATACCACCACTGCATGTTATCAGGACTTGGAAAAGTAGAATTTAAAGCAGCAACAGCATATATGTAGCTACCTTGTATTTCCTGCATACTTTTGAAGATACGCGCGACACAAGTTGAATATCCCCACTTATCACTAAGTCAAGGGCCATAACTCTGTGAATACAGGATGAATCCGCATCTAAAACCCCAGGTGCGCAACTTCACACGATGACCAGTATTCCTGTAAAGTTTCACGACTCTAACTGAAATACATTTGGAGATATGCGCGACACAAGTTGAAAATCCCCACTTTTCACTAAGTCAAGGGCCATAACTCCGTGAATGCAGGATGAATCATTATTCATTGATCTGACACCTTGGATAAGATGATTTAATCGTCACCAATTGAAAATTAGATGGCCGCGGCCTGCATGTCGCGCCTTGGGGCGAGGCATTGACACTAAAAAAAGAGATATAGTAGACAGAAAAACTTTAACCAAAAACTTTAACCAGACACACGTACGTACAGACGTACGTACGTACGCCAAAGTGCCGACTATATCGCACTTTCCGCAAGCGGACGCGACAAAAACTTTAACCAAAAATTTCAAAAGTAATTAGACCTTGACATTGGGCACAGGGGCCGCACGGGTGGGGGGTAGAATGAAAATATGGATGATGATAAACAGGCATGTGAAGGTTCAAGGTAATGGGCAAAGTAGGTGCATAGATATAGTACATGAAAAAACGTTAACCAAAAACTTTAACCAAAAACTTCAAAGTAATTTGACCTTGACATTGGGCACAGGGGCCGCACGGGTGGTGGGTAGAATGAAAATATGGATGATGATAAACACCCATGTGAAGTTTCAAGGTAATGGGCAAAGCAGTTGCAGAGATATAGTATAACGAAAAACTTTAACCAAAAAAAATTTAACCAAAAACATCAAAGTAATTTGACTTTGACATTGGGCACAGGGGCCGCACGGGAGGTGGGTAGAATGAAAATATAGATGATGATAAACACCCATGTGAAGTTTCAAGGTAATGGGCAATTAAAGCAGTTGCAGAGATATAGTATAACAAAAAACTTTAACCAAAAAACTTAATCAACAACTTTAATCGGACACACACACGTACGTACGCCAAAGTGCAGACTATATCGCGCTTTCCGTAAGCGGGCGCGACAAAAAACACAAAATGTTAAAACCGGAAGTACCTGCTGCCTCTGTTTTCAGTGATGCTTGTTTTCAGTGATGATGTGAATATTAGTTGCATTCCAGACACTTTCCGTGATTAATTTGTGTAGTTACAAGTTTATTATTATTCTTTCAGAAGTAAACAACTGGTTTCTTGAACGTTAAACCTTCCAACGATACAACTATTAAATTACATTGTTGCATAACCAGTAGTCGACATAACCAGTAGTTGGACACACTCATTACATTCAAACACATACCTGTATCATCACGATCACTGATGTTAGCCGATTTGAAAATGACTTAGCACTCTGTTTCGTGAAACTGTGATGGTAAGTTCCATTAATTATATTGTCTATTGTCATTTACAATGGCCTATACCTTTTTCAAATGTCCCCAACTTTGTGTATGAGGTGGGTCAATTGGACCCACTTTTAAATTCATCTTTAAAATTCCTCATGGACATATGCTTTATATGCAACTTACGCTTCACTAGGTCAGGGCTAGTACAAATTAGGTCAGGGCTAGTAGTTTGTAAAAGTACTAGCCTGACTGGTCTAGTGAAAAAATAAGTTAGCGTTGAACCCTGAATGGGTTGCTCTATACCGCTACATTTTGATATAGATTCTGGAATATGGTTTCACTTTCTCGCACTAAAATTTAGCTATAATTCACTTAGTTGCGAACGGTAACTGTTTCAATATTCTCCCATACTGTCCGCAGCCAGAGTTACGTTTCCAATAGTAGCAACTATAATCAACTGGACGTTTCACACTTCGCTATATTTTTTTAAAAAAATTGTGTATTACCAAATGTCTTAGCTCACTCTCAACGAAAATTCACAAATCCTAAAAGTTGCAGTTCTATAGTGACAGCCCCAAATAAGTATTTCTCAAAGAGAACAAATAGAAGTAGAAGGAGCAAGAATGTCAGCGATGTTGGCCATGTGTGGTGCAGCCGTCATTATTTAGGGACAACCCATCGCAGGTGTGAGGTGATGTCGTGTATCTGATAGCAATCTCGTCCATTCAATGAACGTTATCTTTCTTGGCAACGCATGAAGAAAAAAAGTGTTCTTCACTTTCAGATTTTCACAGACCTAGTTTAAGCTCATTGCTTGCCAATTGTTCAATTTGTCTTTCCCTAGTCCAGTGATGATTAATTATACATTAAAAACCATCATTCAATTGACATTGTGTGCAAACAGTAGGATAATTAGACCCAATTACCTGTTGAATAACGATATCTCTATTTGATCGCCGCCATGTTTTGTAAACATTTTCTTAGCTGGACTGGTTGACGACAATTATGAATTTTCTTAACAGCGCAAAGAAAATTTCAGGAACAAAGAGAGAAAAATCTATAATGTGGAATAAGTAGACGTAAAATGTTTGTTCAGTACAATCAATTGAACAATATGTGATTAAATATGTTTGGTGAGACGTAGTTCTATGTGAAATAGTCTGAGTTAATGATTAAAAGCGAATGACATATAAATATAGCTTGCAAACAGATACAGTATGGGTAATCCTAATACAGAGGCGGATCCAGCATTTGGTGGGGGGGGGGGATTTTATCCGCGATTTTATTAATTATGCAAAGAATATCGAATGACAGCTGCTTTTCCTAGGTCGAAAACAACCTCGTATCATAATAAATTAAAGAATGTGTTTAAGGATCAAACGTCAATATTGTAATGGCAAGTTAATATGATGATTTGAGAAGTATCGTTATCTTGCAGAAATATATAGAATGCATAGACAATTACAATGTTAAACATGTAATTTTGGTTATGATTACGAGGTCGTGTCCGACCAAAGTTAGAAGCCTTGTTCATATATACATAGTTATACCAATGAAAGACGAAACACGCCAAATGCCATAAAAGAGATAGCCTACATCATGACTACAAACCACAAGCAGAAATCCCACCTGCGGAGTTGAACTTTTAAAACTCAGGGACAATATCATGAAATGATAGTATGAGAAATTATGCGGAAGTATATAATTGTGCACAGTTGTTGAGATATGGCAATTTGAAAGTTGCGGTAGTTTTTTACCCACCCGACATGTGGCTGTGACTGGAGAAATAGGGTTTATGGATTTTGCGACCAGTGTAGATCCATATCTGCCTGTGCATCAGGGGCCCGTTGCACTAAACTTCTTACGACTAAAATGTTCGTAAGTGCAAATTTAGGATCGTCTGGAAATATCAATTGATGGATTTACATGTATTGAGCATAGGCTGCATATGCAGCCTATGCTCAATAAATGTAAATACAATATTTGTTTACAAGAACACATAGTTAATGGGAAATTTACAAACTATCATAATTTTGCACTTACGAACATTTTAGTCGTGGGAAGTTTAGTGAAACGACCCCCAGGACGGTCTGATCACGATCAGAATCTGGGGGCCGTTCCACTAAACTTCTTACGACTAAAATTTCAATTGATGGATTTACATTTATTGAGCATAGGCTGAATATGCATCCTATGCTCAATAAATGTAAATCCAATATTTGTTTACAAGAACAAGTTGTTAATGTGAAATTTACAGACTATCATAAATGTTCACTTACGAACATTTTAGTTGTAGGAAGTTTAGTGAAACGGGCCCCAGATTTCGTCATTGCATCAATGAAAATTGTCCACCAACTCTAGAACCAGGTGCCCGTTTCACTAAACTTCGTACGACTAAAATATTCGTAAGTGCAACATTATGATAGTCTGTAAATGTCACATTAGCAATGTTTTCATATAAACAATTATTGGATTTACATTTATGCAGCCTATGCTCAATAAATAAGGTAAATCCATCAATTGAAATTTCCAGACGATCCTAATTTTACACTTACGAACATTTTAGTCGTACGAATTTTAGTGAAAAAGCCCCACCCCCGGTAGATACAGCGATTCCAGTCGAGTAAAGGATCAAAGTCTGTAACCTTGGAGAGGTCGAGCATGAGGTAAATGTAACGTTATAGTGAACAGTGTTAGCTATACATTTAGAACTGTTTTTGAACCAAATTGGCGAGGAGGAAGTGCTTGCAACAATTCCCGGACGATATCAACAAGTTAAAATACATAATGAGCTCCAACTCCAAATTACTTGTAACCCATTCGCTCGGCTGTTATGAACTACTGTCTGTTTCACGAAACCTGCCCACATTTTACTGCCATATAAACAATGCAAAAACAATAATTTTTTTCGATAATATTAAATTATAGCAAATTTTAAGAATGAGCCTACTTTTTATTTCGTAAAATTTGGTCCAATATTGATTTTATTACGAAAAAGGAATTCTCTATAGGAATTTAACATGGGGAAAAAGAGGTGGAGAGAGGGAGAACGTGGATTGGTTCTGATAGCTTGGAAATGATATAACTAAGAATACAAAAGTTAAATTTTGAAAATCGGTCCACTATTTCTGAACTTAGAAAAATGTCCCCATGTTAAATCCCCATAGACATCTTCACTCTGGGGAAATTGTATTTTCATAATAAAATCAATATTGGACAAAATTTCACGAAATAAAAAGAAGGCTCATTTTTAAATTTTACTTTAATTTAATATTATCGAAACAAATAATGTTTTTGCATTGTTTATATGGGTGTACAATTTGGGCAGTTTTCGTGAAACAGACGTGAGTAAGCTGTACCTTGCTGCAGTGATTATAAAACGCAAATACGTGTCCATTGATTACAAAACGGGAATAATGGAGTTAAAGGTACTGTGTCTCAGATGAGGTTTGAAAGTGAGGTATTGAATTAGGAAAACAACATTTAACTGAAGATTTGTATTAGTTTCCTGCATATATTTGCCCCTGTGAGTGATCTGAGAAAGCAAAAAAAAATACCCAGAAAAAACAACAACATCCACAACAACGCTTTAATATTATATATATATTTTTTTAAATTCGATTATTGTTATGACCATATGCGTATGTAGTGTGTTAAAGGTACATGCCCACTCAGTAGGCACAGACATCACCTGAGAACTTTCTGGCAAAAGAAACATTAATTCACAATTACCCCGCGTACTGCTTGACGTCATTATATATTTTATATCAGACGTAAATTTCCACACTGATATCAGGGGCGATAACCGTGCTTCTTTAAACTGTTGAAATTACTAATTAGTATATGTATTTAGTTTTTGATGTGCAATGATCATACTTATAATCTGTCGAAAATATTATTTTTTCAGGTGACGCATTTAATTAGTATAAATAATTAAAAAAATACCATGCCTCATACAAAATGTCTGATACCACCCCGTGTCACTGTCAGTAAAATAAATGTTACTAAATGATTATATATGCATAGAGGGCACTCGTATGTTTTAGAACTGGTGGAATAGTAACACAATTATACACTTATTACATTCCTATAAAGAACAGTTTGTGCCTACTGAGTGTGCATATTCCTTTAAGGTATTACCGTGTTAATATGGCGTTTATATAGAAGTGTGCAATGCTGACAATATTACGGAAGCCCATTAGGGCCACTTTATTTTTTTTTATCTTTTCTTGAATTTTCAAGATGTTTTCTTGAATTTTCAAGATGTTTTCTTGAATTTTCTTGAATTTTCAAGATGTTTTCTTGAATTTTCAAGATGTTTTCTTGAATTGAAACTTCTTGAATTTTCAAGATGTTTTCTTGAATTTTCAAGATGTTTTCTTGAATTTTGAAGTTTTTTTCTTGAATTTTCAAGATCTTTTCTTGAAAATTCAAGAAAATATCTTGAAAATTCAAGAAAACAACTTGAAAATTCAAGAAAACATCTTGAATAAATGGAAATTAAAAAAAAGTGAAGTGGCCCTAATGGGCTTCCGTACAATATCGAGTAAAAAAGCGTGTGAAGCATTTCAAATCTGTTTGTATTATTTGCAGCGAGGCGTGGTAAAATAAGGAATTACGTCACTGCTCGCGGGTTTTTCGATCGATCAGCGAAGGATTTGCGTCAATACTAGTTGGTTTTTCCAGATACTGCCAAGTTTAACTGAGCATGGAATTTCCTCGACTTAAAGATACTTGCCCACTCAGTAGGCACAAACTGTTCTTTATAGGAATTACATAAGTGTATAATTGTGTAACTATTCCTCCAGTTCTAAAAATTACGAGTGGCCGCTATACAGATATAATCATTTAGTAATATGTAGTTTACTGATAGTAACGCGCGGTTGTATCAGGCTATTTTCATATGCAAATGAGGCATAATATTTTTTAATTATTTATATTAATTAATTGCGTCACCTGAAAACATAATAGTTTAGACAGATTATAAAGTATGATCATTGCACATCAAACATTAAATACAGATGATAAATAGTAATATCCGTTAGCATTTTATGGAAACACGGTTTTCGCCCCTGATATCAGTGTGGAAATTTACTTCTGATATAAATTGTATCATAATGTCAAGCAATACGTGGGGTAATGGTAAATTAATGTTTATTTTGCCAGAAAATGTGTCAGATGATGTCTCTGATATAAAGAGCATTTTGTGCCTACTGAGTGGGCATGCACATTTAATATGCAAATGAGATAATTAAGCGACAAACGCATGTTTATGCTCATGAACAAGTTGCGACTGTATTCATGCACTATCCAGATTATATATCCCAAGTGTTTTTGTGAAATGCTTATTTGGAGGTACCATCTGAGACACAACGACTTTAAAATAATTATATAAGTAGGAACAATAACCAAACATGGACTATAGTGTATTATGCTCGAGTTATGGGCCTTCCATATCAAGGCACGACAATAATTTGTGATAAATGACACGCATTATCTTTTCTTTACGACATCTGTAGCCTATTTCACCAACGTTGCAAAGTATACTTTCCTAGCAAAGTATTCTTTGAGGGAGAAATTTTCAATTTTAGGATAAATTTATTAATTTTTATTATACTGAATTTATTACATTATCACAGCCAATTTGGCTGTGATAATGTAATAAATTCAGTATAATAATGCTGCATACTTTTAATCATCAAATATATACAGTCGTTAGTTCTATATGCAATAATGCATTTCGGGAAAAATAAATGATTACTCCCTCAAAGTATACTTTGCTAGAAAAGTATACTTTGCAATTTTGATGAAATCGTCTACTGAGCAATTGGCGGACAAAACACATGTTCTGATCTCTGTGACCAGTGTAGACTCGGACTGTCATGTATACAAGTCAAGTCTTATACGTACTGCATGTTCGCCAATTGTTTATGGAAGCGTCCTGGTGCCAATGCTAGAATATATTTATCTCCTAATTAGGAGATACTAACTCCTGGTGCCAATGCTAGAATATATTTATCTCCTAATTAGGAGATACTAACTCCTAATTAGGAGTTAGTATCTCTTAATTATGAGATAAATATATTCTAGCATTGGCACCTGACGCTTCCATAATGGTTCGTTTTACTCTTCGAATATATAAATTAAATATTTATGAGCGAACAGCCAGCTCGCCAGAACAAAATCAATGCAGCATCGCCCACCGTACAAAGAACGTCCAAGTCCCTCTTTATGACATCATATGTGGCTGTGTCTG
Organism: Conchocele bisecta; assembly: GCA_029237695.1. NCBI lineage: Eukaryota > Metazoa > Mollusca > Bivalvia > Lucinida > Thyasiridae > Conchocele > Conchocele bisecta. The sequence goes on along the minus strand of CM055276.1, from coordinate 57,526,545 downwards.
TATAAATGGAGCTTATGGAATGTGTGACCAGTGTAGCTACTGATCAAATAGCACAATCATGTAGACTGGTATAACGATCTGTATTGCCTGTTAGAAGCATGTCATGTGTTTCATTGCTGGAATGGCGAACAGTGCAGCTCCTGATCGGACTGTGCGGATGCAGAGGCTGATCTGGAGATACACTGGTCGCAAAAAGCGATAAGCCCTATTTCACCAATCATGGGCTTTGGAGTATTTTCGTCAAAGGTGCACGCCCACTCAGTAGGACAACACGTTCTTTATAGGAAATAAATAAGTGTATAAGTATGACACTATTACGCAAATTCTAAAAAGTATTTAAATCATTTAGTAATATTTATTTTACTGATAGTGACTCCCGGTGGTACCGGGCTATTTTCATTTTTATAATTGGGCATGCTATTTTTTAATTATTTATACTAATTAAATGCGTCACTTGGAAAAATAATATTTTCGACACATTATAAAGTATGATCATTGCACTTCACAAAATAAATACAGAGTATAAATAGTCATGTCTGTTAACATTTTAAGGAAACAGGGTTATCGCCCCAGATATCAGTGTGGAAATTTACGTCCGATATAAATGTATAATAATGTCAATCAGTACACGGCACTAACCTACTAATCAATTTATCCCGTCAACACCTACAAATAGCCTTAAAAAGCAAAACATAACCCCAGCCGCATCCTCAAAATCAGTGAATCGACTAGTATCACAACCGCAGATATTCATACGCAATGATTAGGTCGTATTGTTTTGTTACTGTATACTATATGTAGCATTGAGTTGCCATCTCCGCCATCTTTGTATGTACAAATCATCGTACGCAGTGATTAGGTCGTATTGACAGGATATCAAAAATGTTTCACGGCACCGTGTTTCACGGCGCATGCGCACTGTGTTGACGGGATAAATACTGATCGTTGAACCAACTGATCAGGGTCTACATTGATCGCACCCACTATACGTCCCGTTGTGTTTCCAGTGTCAGCCAATGCTGAAGATTAATTACTGACTGTAGACAGTGTCCAGCCGGAGTAGCCCCATTATGATGCACGATCACCACTCGTGTGACAGCGCCATCTGCCACTGACCACATAATATGGCCACATATCCCGAGATCACGGCATTACTCGCATGTGCTGTAGTAATACTACAGGTTCTTGAAGAATGGTTCATATTTTGGTGTTTTATGGTTTATATAGGTATATCTGGTGGGTTGGGTAGGTGCATCGTTACCAACATACAATTTACGTTACCTTCCGCGAGTTACACGTATAAGTACGTTAATGTACATTTGTGTGTATTTTAACAGTATAATAGTTGTCCGAAAGTTCGGAACGGTGAATGTGTCGATAATTGACGATTTCTGTCTTGTGTAATGAGCATTAGTAGTTGCAAAAAGCTATGCCAACATACCATATGGCACCAACATACTGATCTGTCGGTAATAACACCAACTTAGGCAGATATCCATACACGGTGTGCACCAACGCATGCGCTAATCTTGTCAATATTTGAATTTGTTTTTATTTAAAAATACTTGGACATTGTGTTTGAAATCAAGCAGCTTGGTTGACTGCTACAGCTCAGGCTCAGCCAATAATACTGCTTGATTGAGAGTTGAGATTGCCAATTTATGTTCAATCACGTTGGCATACGTGCAAGATTAACGCAGACGGTTATGTAATACAACGAAACTTGGCAGATACACAACCGTCTGCGTTAATCTTGCATAAATTATCAACATTTCTGAACAGCTATGGACTGACAATGTCAGTTCACAATCAAACGAGTTGTCTGAGCCTGAGCTGTAGCCGCGTATAAACTTATATTAAGAAATTAGGTCATACAGTGGGGTCAGCGTGTCAGTGCACACACGAACGAACACGCCAGGTTGGAACCAACCTGTCGTGTTCGTTCGTGTGTGCACTTAAACGATGACCCCACTGTAGATAGATACACTTGACTTCAATGATACTTGCTTCATAAGAGTGATGTGATATATGAATATAACATGTGTGAATATTGTTTTGTTACTGTATACTATATGGAGCATTGAAATGCCATCTCCGCCATCTTTGTGTGTACAAATCATCGTACAGCTTCACCACTTCATGCGTTTGACACATACAGCAAATAATAGTAAACCAAATAAAATGTGATGCAACATATAATATACATATATGACAACGGCAAGATATAAATATTATGCCAGCAAACTATACAAAAGACGAGATATCTGATAATTTCTCTCATCAATCTCAAAATAAATGTTGATGTGTAAACTTTTCAATCTGATGCACATCCTATTGTTAGTGTACACGTTTCACATAAGTAAAGCCATATTTATTCACATAATAGGTGAGTAGACACCAGGGACAATACACTCAGGTAACTTCTTACATGTCACTGTATTTGATAACTAATAACAGAGTACAGTAGTGTGTAAATATGGTATGTGTTGTGTGGTTGACCAGGTAAAAGTGATACACTATTGCGATTTTATGTGTATGAGGGTATTTATAATGGTGGATCATGTTTTTAAAAACAAGGGCACATACCTGTCCAGAAAACTGACATATTGTACAGTTTGGTGTAATATAATTGATAGGAGTCCGTTCTCATGGCTGTTATACATGTGATTAGCTACATGATATCATATGTTCTACTTCACATTATAAGTTCTTTGTCAAACGACAGAACAGATGAAACTGGCTGATGGCTGGGAAACACAAATATGGCCGACTTGCCCACTCCATATTCCGTAGGATACAGTAACGAAGCAGTATTCACATATATGTTATACATACATGTATATTCTATCACATTTACGAAGCAATTATCTCTGAATCAAACGATGCTCAGGTATAGAACGGGTCATTAAGAACCTTGATAGTTACACGGAATCCAGTGTGGCAGCCGAAGGTGGCCAAGTATTTTTAGACGGTAATATTACTAATAACCATGATAGTGTATTGTACATGCGTTGTTACAGTGGGGTCAGCGTGTAAGTGCACATACGAACGAACACGACAGGTTGGTTCGCTACCCACCCAGAGTGTATGTTGTTACCACTCAGTTGAACCGTCTCGCCGAGTGGTAACAACATACACTTTTGATGCGAAATGAGAAAAAATGCAGAAAGATATTTACATTTTTTTATACCTGAATTACAGTGGGGCCAGCGTGTAAGTGCACACACGAACGAACACGACAGGTTGGAACCAACCTGTCGTGTTCGTTCGTGTGTGCACTTACACGCTGATCCCACTGTATACGAGTACACCAATCGTTGCAACTATAAGAGGCAATTGTGTTACAATTGAGCTATCCAATGATGGTCAATTAATGCAAACTCACTGCTGCTTGTCAAACCACAGCTGCTTGTTAGACATCAACATATGCGGTGTGAATACGGTCATGGTAGCCAGCATACAGTTATGCTCGCTGACGATGCAATTAACCATTTCATCCCTAAATAACTGGATTGAATTTTGATATGTTAATTTTGCAGCGAATCCAATCATCACAAACTGACTTTCATCAGACTAATCAATTTATGAAAAAGGGGTATTTTTTTTGTTCTCAAAAACATGAAAATTGCTTGCAAAAAGTGCAGATCCTGATGAGACGGCTCGGACAGTTTCCTAAAACAAGCTGCACACAATCGGAAACTGTGATAAACAGGGGAGATAATTTGGTTTGGCATAATTTAGAATGTTCGCTATACATGTACCAGTAGGGAAATTTGTGATTTTGTTGTTGTCAACTGATACGACGATACACACTCTAGATAGAAGTTCATATTATAGACGCTAGTGTATTTAATTTAAATAAAATAATTTACGAGTAACCATCAATTGAAAAACATGTTTATAATACTGACACATATTTTAACCAATTCACAATACAGGCGACTTACATGTATATGTGCAATAGCATATTTCATCAACATGCCAATGTATACTTATCTAGCAAAGTATACTTTGAGTGAGACATTTTCAATTTAAGGATAACGTTATTAATTTTTATTATTATTTCCAAGCTATCTAACCAGGTTTCGGAGTCAATTTCCAAATGTTTTCGTTTTTTGACTCCTCCCCCAGTTCCTTCTCCTCCTCTCCCATGTTAAATTCCAATAGGAAAGTCATGTTTTCGCAATAAAATCAATATTTGATGGAATTTTATCAAATTAAAAACAATTGGGAGGGTGACTGTTGTGATAAAAAAGTACTTACATTTAAACATTTTTTAAAGTTAATGTGTTTAATGTCGTCGGCAGCAAAACGTGGAAAGACAGTAGTTTTCCTAGTCTGTTATCACTTTTTATACATATCTGAGACCCAGTGCCTTTAATGAGTTGTCATATTCATTTATCATTCAATGTACATTGTATATGGATGTCAGACGGCCGACTAAATTATGGTAATACACGATCACCATATGATACATCTAAACTTAACTACGACCATGTGCTTATGTACATATTTATATCCAGGGGCGGATCTAGAAGGGGAGGGGGTGTGGGGGCCGGGGTTGCAGCCGTTTACCACCAGTTGGAGTCTGCATTTAAATGCCGCAAAACACAGGAAAGTGCATTTCGAAGAGCTAGAAAATAGGAAAACCACCTAGTAGCGAACAATAACTCTCGGCTTGCAATTACTCCCGTACCGTCCGTAGCTAGCTACGGACGGTACGGGGGTAGATTGCAAGAGTTACCATCGCAACTAGACACCCCCGTTCCCCAATTGCTGGATCCGCCCCTGAACTCACAGGGTTCAAGTAACGGTGAAGGTCTATAAATGCATTAAATATACATAAAAGTATCAATAACTAAACTTAAATATATTCAACACTGTTTTTTACTCTCTATTATATGAGAATACATATCAAAAGTAAATATGAATAATTAAAACAATAAATACTTTCTGTTATCCGTATACTAATTAACTTTCTGTTATCCGTATACTAATTAACTTTCTGTTATCCGTATAAATTAACTTTCTGTTTTCCGTACTAATTAACTTTCTGATATCCTATAACTAAATTAACCTTTCTGTTATCCGTAAATACTTAAAAAACTTTTCTGTTATCCGAATACTAATTAACTTTCTGTTATCCGTATACTAATTAACTTTCTGTTATCCGTATACTAATTAACTTTCTGTTATCCGTATACTAATTAACTTTCTGTTATCCGTATACTAATTAACTTTCTGTTATCCGTATACTAATTAACTTTCTGTTATCCGTATACTAATTAACTTTCTGTTATACGTATACTAATTAACTTTCTTCCGTTATACTAATTTTAACTTTCTGTTATCTATACTAATTAACTTTCTGTTATCCGTATACTAATTAACTTTCTGTTATACGTATACTAATTAACTTTCTGTTATACGTATACTAATTAAAAAATAATAATGAAAAGTCATGCAGAGCATGATGTTATTAGCCGATCAAATCAGGGTTCAATATATGTCCACATTTTAATAGTTACGGAATCACAGGGAAAAGTGAGAGAAGTGTTGATTTCCTCCCCAACCAAATTCTCCCAGTTATATTTAGCTATCATTAATATCTGATCATAGCAATACTTATGGTAGTCAAATGTAAACAATATTATTCCAGTTGAAATAATTATCCTTTGAATATAGGTGAAGGCGCTTAGCATTACACAAATATGTAACAAGTCAACCGAAATCTCATAAATACCCGATTTTTGGCGGCCATCTTGAAAATATGATAATTATATACTGAATATTAGTGTAGTTTACGTAAATTCATTAATATATCCATCAGAAATGTTTTTTAACAACTTACTCCAATTTCCAAGTTAAGGACCATGACCTATTGGCTCATATATTGGCAATTTTCGATTTCCGTCAAGCATAAAGTTCAATGACCTTGAAATGACCTTCAACTTGGTTGAAAAAATGGCACCCGGATTTTTTGGAAATCTTATACATTCGAGTTTATAAAAACACCGGGTGCCATAAATTAACACGAGGTGCCCGACTCTTATATATATACTTACAATTGCCCCTGGATTAGAAGGCAAACCGCCTAACGTTAGTGTTTATTTATAGCCAAATTGCAAACCGCCTAACTTTAGTTTACCGAACTCTTGTAGTGAAAACGTTTATTTATAGCCAAATTGTGTTATTTCGCTATATTTAAAGTTTTCAACAGAGATAATGGCCAAAAATGAAAAATTATCCGGTTGATGTAATTTGAAAGTGATACAACACATTTCGCGTTTGTAGATTACCTAATATAGGAGAAAAGGGTGGTTACACACTTTTTCACAAACCAATGGATAACCAATATATAGCCGATCTATAAATAGATCGGCTAATACAAATCGACACTATTTATTTTGTTTCTCTTTCTGCTGTATGATAATGCATGTATGTATTGGATCCACACTGGTCGCGAAGCTCATACGCCATATTTCTCCAGTTAAATCCACAACTATGTTGTTTTTTACATTGCTTTTCGTAGTTTTAGAGACGTAACTACTTTATTTCCTGAAATTATGTCAACTATTGACACTGGTGCTGCATTATGTGCCGGCGTAAAATGTTTCACGTCTAAAATATGAATTAAATAAGTGTATAATTGTGTCATTATTCGACCAGTTCTAAAAATTACAAGTGCCCGCTATACATATATAATCATTTAGTAATAAGTATTTTACTGATAGTGACTCGCGGTGGTATCAGGCTATTTTCATATGCAAATGAGGCATGGTATATTTTAATTATTTATACTAATTAAATGCGTCACCTGAATTTTTTTTTTATTTTATATAAAAAAAACAAATACAGAGAATAAATAGTAATGTCCGTTAACATTTCAAGGAAACACGGTTATCGCCCGTGATATCAGTGTGGAAATTTACGTCTGATATAAAATGTATAATAATGCCAAGCAATACGTGGAGAATGGTGAATGCACGTTTATTTTGCCAGAAAATGTCATATCTACAGAATATACAAAACTATCTGTCTCCTTATATTATAACCTACTGCGTGGGCATGTACCTTTAACCATTCCTACGCTTTTGACGGAAATTTCCGTCTGCTGTTTTTCATTTTTGCTTTAATTCTTAACAAAAAAACTGGTTTTTACAGCACATGAGAATCGTCTCCACTGGAGACGATTCTCATGTGCTGTCAAAACCAGGCTTTTGTCGATAAATATTGAAAATAAAACATTTCCAGCAGACGACAACATTTAATTCCGTGTAGTAAGGGTTAAGTCTGTACAAGTCTGCCTGAGCGAGCGAACTACCCTGGTCGAACGGTCAATGAGCACCATTTTGACGTGGCGACTCACATACATATGAGACACGCCATGTGATTTTGTACCTTCGGACATCTGCGTAATTTCATGAAAAATTTACAATAGTACATATCAAACGTATTTCATGAAATTATGCAGATGTCCGAAGGTACAAAATCACATGGCGTGTCTCATATGTGACCGTGATTGGTGGAATGGGGCTTATGTGATTTGTAACCAGTGTAGCTCCTGATCGAATAGCACACTGGTGAAGCCTGATAAAGATCTATATTGCTTGTTAGACGCACACGACAACTGGTTCATTGATGAAACGGCAACCAGTGCAGATCCTGATCAGACTGTGCGGATGCACAGTCTGATCTGGATCTACACTGGTCACAAACCACACAAGCCCCATTTCTCCAGTCACGTCCACATCTATGGTCATAGCGGTAAATAATGAGCACTCTTTATTCTTCTACACGATGTTAACTTAAACAGCGTGTTCAAGGCTGTAAAGGTTTTTTTTCTGCATTTTGCTAATATTTTCAGCATTTTGGGTATCAGGGGCCCGTTTCACTAAACTTCTTACGACTAAAATGTTCGTAAGTGCAAACTTATGATAGTCGGTTAATTTCACATTAACACAGTGTTTTCTTGTAAACAATTATTGGATTTACATTTATTGCGCATAGGCTGCATATGCAGCCTATGCTCAATAAATGTAATTCAATCAATTGACATTTCCAGACGATCCTAAATTTGCACTTACGAACATTTTAGTCGTACGAAATTTAGTGGAACGGGCACCAGGAGAACGTGTTTCAACAGCTTACTTGTTAGCTCTTGTATATCAATATTATTACGGAGCCCCGCAGGGGACATGGATATTTTTTTAATTTTTAATTAATTCGTTCCCATGACATAACAATTCGTTCCCTCAATTTTACAATTCGTTCCCTCGAATTAACAATTCGTTCCATCGAATTAAACAGTTAGTTCCCACGAAATGACAATTCGCTCCCTCAATTTAACAATTCGTTCCCTCGAATTAACAATTTGTTCCCACAATATAAAAATTAATTCCCACGAATTAACAATTCGTTTCCGTGGGAACGAATTGTTATTTCGTGGGAAAGAATTGTTAAATTGAGGGAACGAATTGTTATTTCGTGGGAAACGAATTAATAAAAAAAAGAGAAGAGAAGTCTACGTCCCCTGCGGGGCTCCGTATATTATGCTATAGTTCGCTAAAACATTTTCCCCAGCGAAATTGGATGACTGAACAGTATATAGCTGATAAATACACTTTCCTGCATTGATGAGACAAAAGGGGCTGATATTTTCAACCAGTGTAGCTCCTGATCATCTGACGCAATCTGATACAAATCTGAAGGTATCGTTAGACGCATCATGGATTGTCCCAGACTAAAATGCGAACAGTGTAGGTCCAGATCAGACTGCGCGTATGCGCAGTTTGATCTGGAGCTACACTGGTCGCAAACTAAATAATCCCAGTTTTATCCTCGCCAGTCAGATATATGGCTGTGACTGGAGAAACATGGCTTACTCCATTTGTGACCAGTGTAGACCCAGATCAGCCTGCGCTTCCGCGCAGTCTGACCAGGGTTTGCACTGTTAACTTTTCACACAACGAAGTACCCGATACGCGTCTCTAACAAACATTATAGATCCTGATCAGGTCGCATGAATGCACTAGCTGAACAATATTGTAAATTTTGTAAACGTATTTAATGAAATTACGCAGTCCGAAGGTACAAAATCACATGGCGTGTCACATATATCCAGTGTGAGTCTGTTTCGGAACCAAACATGGAGGATATACACGAGGTCGACTCTGTGTTGAGGGTTTTAAAGCCATGGGGACGGTATCAAGTGTTCCAAATGTTGTTGACCGTCTTCGACTTAATACCAGCATGTTTCGCCATCCTCAGTGCCGTTTTCACAGGTATGATATTCATTAGTGATCAGGTAACTAGCTTTGTCTTGGCCGAATACGTACTGCCTGATAATATATAGGCTAGAGAGTGCCAGGCTAGTGTCTTTTGATATCAGTAGCCGATTTCATCAAAATTGCAAAGTATACTTATCTAGAAAAGTATACTTTGAGGGAGTAATCATTTATTTTTCCAGAAATTCATTATTCATATGGAACGAACGACTGCATATTTGATGATTAAACATATGCAGAATTATTATACTGAATTTATTACATTATCACAGCCAAAATGGCTGTGATAATGTAATAAATTCAGTATAATAAAAATTAATAAATTTATCCTTAAATTGAAAATTTCTCCCTCAAAGTATAAGTGTACTTTGCAATGTTGGTTAAATAGGCTACTGGTGTATCAGGCGAGGCTATGAAACGTGTAGGAGTTCTGAGGCTGGCCGACCGAGGAATTTCTACCGTTTCCGATCCGAGCCTGATAAACTTGATATCAAACGACACTAGCATGGTATACCCGGCCTTAAATGACATTAGCTGTTGATATGCCGTTAAACACCAATAAACAAACAAACTATCATGGTATCATATTTATCAGGTAACGTTTATGGCTACAGAATGAGCAATTATGACGTTGTTTTCACCGACAAGAACGCGGGCTTGTTTCCGTGACGTCATTACACCGACGTAATTCGGTAACGTCATGTTACGCCGTTTGACCAATGAAATATCATTTTAAATGTGTTGTAATCCGGCTATTCGCATCAGGTAAATGCCTGATACAGCAATATGATATGATAAAAAGCTCGTTATGTCATTTAATGCTGTATCAGGCATTGACCTGATACGAATATCCGGGTTACAACGAATTATAAGCTGACGTTTCATATATGAAATAAACATTTCGCGAACTTCAGTGCCGTTATCAGAGGTATGCTATTCATTATATCGAGGATCTTACATGAGTGACGATTTCATATAAAATAAACGTTTCGCAATTCTCTGTGCTCCAGTTTGATATTCATTATACAGAGGATCTTACATGCGTGATGAATGTACGAGTATATGGTATTTATTACCTCCTAGGTCCAACACAGTCCTATGAGTCCATGTACTTTTCCCAGTGCCCACACTATACCCATTTTTATTTCCATAAACAGGGCGCAGTTTCACTAAACTTCGTAAGACTAGAATGTTCGTAAGTGCAAAATTATTATAGTCTGTAAATTTCACACTAACGATGTTTTCTTGTAAACAATTATTGGATTTACATTTATTGAGCATAGGCTGCATATGCAGCCTATGCTCAATAAATGTAAATCCATCAATTGAAATTTTCAGACGATCCTAAATTTGCACTAACGTACATTTTAGTCGTACGAAGTTTAGTGAAACGGGCCACAGGTGCTTAACATTGTGCAAATAAGATAACATAACATGATAATATATTCTAAAGTAAATTTGATATCAGCCATTTTCGAGTTATAAGCTTCTGCGGTTATTTTGACGGCCATTTTGAATTTGCAGGAAAATTGCCCACCAGATTTATTTGTTAAATATTGAATTCTAATTAAGCTTAAATTCTACCCAAGTCCATCGACTAAACCGTTTGGGCCCAATATTGTAGAAAAAGTATCCGAACTCTCCGGCTAAAGCTCAAAGCCACTATTATAGGTTATATTCCTGAGTTCGAGTGTGCCCAGAGCCCGGATGATAACGTCACACTCATTAACGGGACGGCGGCCGAATGGTACGACTACGGTAAATGCGAGATCGGCCATTACGCCATGGACGGAAACACGACGACGCTGCTCGAGACGACGGGCTGTATCTATGGTTACCGATACTCGCAAGAGAATACATATGCAACACAGGTATACAGCGTTTACAAACCGATGCTCAGAACGTCACACAGATAATTATGAGACGCCTTCGGACATCTGCGTAATTTCATGAAATACGTTTACACAATTATTTTGCGTAAATAAACTCAAAAGTTGACAAAAATTTCAGAGTACATGCGGAATTTAATTCCGCATGTACTCAGACATTTGAGTCAACATAATGTGCAAGTTATGCTAACACGCTAAGTGATATGTGACGGGAACATTGTATAATGCAGTATGATTTGATACACTTGAGTGTGCTGGCGAATTACATGGAGATATTTGACTCCTACTGGGACCTTACACACAAATCGATTGAGCCACGATTACAAGATTTGCAGCTGCTATTATTTGTATACATGTATTTATATGTTCATTATCTGTAGCCGATTTCATCAAAATTGCAAAGTATACTTATCTAGCAAAGTATACTTTGAGAGAGTAATCATTTATTTTCCCCAAAGTGCATTATTTCATATAGAACTAACCACTGCATATATTTGATGATTAAAAGTATGCAGAATGATTATACTGAATTTATTACATATCACAGCCAAAATGGCTGTGGTAATGTAATAAATTCAGTATAATAAAAAATAATAAATTTATCCTTAAATTGAAAATTTCTCCCTCAAAGTATACCTTGCTAGATAAGTATACTTTGCAATGTTGGTGAAATAGGCTACACATATGTTGCTGTCGGCTAAACGCCATACATGGTTTTAGTCCATACATTAGATTTATTATGACAGTACATACGAGTGTACATCATTTTTAATGAAAGTAAATATATTCATATATTAAACTTATAAAATAGTATTTCATTGTAAACATGTGTAGGTGAGCACATCAATTTGCATAATTGCGTTATTAATTGTCGATAACAGTTAAAATAATGTAATATTTATAATATGTATATAGAAACGAGCGTACACAGGACAAATAGCAGAACATTACATTATACATATACATGTAATATTCTCAAAATGTGGGAACCATTTTAAATCCTCTCTAACAGGAGCGATGAAGAACAGGAAAACAGGTCACATGATAAATACTGTGAATCTATGAACAAACAGATATTATAACAAAGCAATGTACACATACGCAGTCAGATTGTTAGCTCCGATATTGATGAAACAAGCATTTGGCGGCCATTTTGATTTTTCTTAATTCTGATGTTATTTACCGTATCGCTTGTTGATATATGCATTTACAAATCCTGAAACTTGCGCCTACCTTAAGTAACGGGATAACATGATGTCGCTGCGACATCATGTTATCCCGTTACTTAAGGTAGGCGCAAGTTTCAGGATTTGTAAATGCATATGTGATGACGTGTGTCTTGTATTATTATACAAATTCAATTCAAAGGGGATTAACTCGCTACTAAGTGCACATCGCAAACATTGTAACGTTCTAACCGCCAACAGCATACCTATTCTTATTTTAAATGTCAGTACTTTCTGCAGATACGAATATGTTATTAGAAAGACCTGGAAGCTCTATTAATTAGCAAATTGTTGATGATTGGTTAGAATATCAGTTTATATGGTTACACAAGGTTTGTGTAATTTACATTAACAGATAAATGCATTCCCGAGTTAAATGTATGTGTACCTATTAACAAAATCATATTTCACAAGTTTATTGACAGCTATCACTGAAAGAACCGCTAACATTTCGTTTGTATTTGATTCCACAGAAAGTTTACGGTTACCATGGAAAGTCAAAGTTCTATGGTATTTGGCCGCGGTTTCCGTAATTTTAACACTTGGCATATGATTCTACGATGACTTTCGCATTAAAATATATGCATTTCATAATGTTCTACTCTGGGTATGGGGTAAATCCCAACATAAACGTTGTACAGAATGCTGCCCAGGCAAATTGTTATTGATTGGTTAGAATATCGGTTGCTATGGTTACCATATGTCGTTTAATTTATGAAGTTGACGGCTTACATGTAATATAAGCCTGAATCAAATATATATGTATCCTATTAATACAATCATATTATCACAAGTTTATTGAACGTAATCACTGCAACAACTGTTAATATTGTGTCTATTTATCCACAGATAATTTACGGTTACCATGGAAATTTCCAAAATTACGGCATTCGGTCGCGGTTTACGCAATTTTAACACGCGGATTCGGTTTTCACGATGAATTTTCACATAAAGATAGATGCATTTCATAAAGTTCTACTCTGGGTAGGGGTAACTCGAAACATAAGCGTCGTACAGAAGCCTGTCCAAATAGGGTAGTAGCCTTATAACGATATATATTGCTTGTTAGAAGCCTGATGGATGTTTAATTGGTAGCATGGCGAACAGTGCAGATCCTGATCAACCTATAGCCCCATTTCTCCAGTCACAACCGCATATTACTGTAACTGTATGCAAAGGGTTGTATATCATACGACAGACCGAGGGACAGACCGACCGTACCAATCAATCATGACCAATCAATCAATACAAATCCGATCCCTAGACCAATCAGTAACCAACCCACCAACCCGCTAACTACCATGGCAGCCTGCCCGACCGACTACATGCGGTGTAACTACATTTAATGTCAGTAGAATCACAGTGGAATCAGGGGGCCGTTTCACTAAACTTCGTACGACTAAAAAGTTCGTAAGTGCAAATATTATGACAGTCTGTACATTTCACACTAACAATGTTTTCTTGTAAACAATTATTGGATTTATATTTATTGAACATATGCTCAATATATGTAAATCCATCAATTGAAATTGCCAGACGATCCTAAATGTGCACTTACGAACATTTTAGTCGTACGAAGTTTAGTTAAACGGTCCCCTGGTATGCACACAGACATATCTTGGAGTGAGCATATGCTGGAAGTACAGTAGCACCTCTCTAGCAATAACACCCTGGGGACCTCCCAGGGTGTCCGGTTTAGAGAGGTTCCACTGTATATGTGCTCTTTGCAGTGGACCCCTGTATATTCCGATATAGAAAGGGCCAACTATCCCATTATCTCCACAGTGGAAGTGGAAAAGCTGTTATATTACGGACGCACCAGGGGCCCGTTTCACTAAACTTCGTACGACTAAAATGTTCGTAAGTGCAACATTATGATAGTCTGTATATTTGACAGTAACAATGTTTTTTTGTAAACAACTATTGGGTTTACATTTATTGAGCATAGGCTGCATATGCAGCCCATGCTCAATAAATGTAAGTCCATCAATTACAATATCCAGACGATCATAAATTTGCACCTATGAACATTTTTGTCGTACGAAGTTTAGTGAAACGGGCCCCATATCAATTTTTTCGTCACGTTATACCTTTCCGGTGATAACTTACAACTGGTATCAATTGGAATATACTAGTGGACTACAAAACGCCTCACTGTACATACTGGCTACATTAATTCGCCTCCGATATGTTATATACGGCTACACTTTGACCCATTAAAAAAATGTGACAACCAAAGTGCATACCCAAACCTGTTGTATGTAGGTCAAAGTTTAGTAAACTGTATATTGTATACATTTAAACAAATACTCTTTGATGTAGAACTAGTAAATTCCCAAATATAATAGAACTGGGAAATAATTTTCCCATGGAAGCCATCTTTTCTCTTGTTGTTGTTCAACCTTCAACATAACGAAATGAGAGCTTTCAAATTTACAAGATATACATGTAAATGTCAGATAAACACCTTGACACGGTAAAATAACCAATTTCTGAATGTGTACGTTCTTTATTATACGCACTTTTTTAAAAAAAAATGGGTATATTGTTTTCGTCACGGGTGTCCGTCCGTCCGTCCGTCCGTCCCCGTCCGTCACGTTTCTTGTAACTCGAAAAACTTTTCACCTTCATACCTACGCGCCTGATATTTGGTATGTAGCTTCGTTATCATGTGCAGATGCGCAAAGTGAATTCGGATTTTTCATCCGACCCTCCATCATGGATTATTTCCCCCTTTCGGACTCAGAATTTCCCATTTTTTCCTTGTAACTCGAAAAACTTTTTCACCTTCATACCTACGCGCCTCATATTTGCTATGTAGCTTCGTTATCATGTGCAGATGCGCAAAGTGAATTCTAATTTTTCATCCGACCCTCCATCATGGATTATCTCCCCCTTTCGGACTCACAATTTCCCATTTTTCCTTGTAACTCGAAAAACTTTTTCACCTTCATACCTACGCGCCTCATATTTGCTATGTAGCTTCGTTATCATGTGCACATGCGCACATGCGCAAAGTGAATTCCCATTTTTGATCCGACCCTCCATCATCGATTACCTCCCCCTTTCCGACACAGAATTTCCCATTTTTTCCTTGTAACTCGAAAATATTTTTCACCTTCATACCTACGCGCCTCATATTTGCTATGTAGCTTCGTTATCATGTGCACATGCGCAAAGTGAATTCGGATTTTTCATCCGACCCTCCATCATGGATTATCTCCCCCTTTCGCACTCAGAATTTCCCATTTTTTCCTTGTAACTCGAAAAACTTTTTCACCTTAATACCTACGCGTCTGATATTTGGTTCGTAGCTTCGTTTTGATGTGCTGATGCGCAAAGTGAATTCGGATTTTTTATCCGACCCTCCATCATGGATTACCTCCCCCTTTCGGACTTAGCATTTGGGGAAAGTGGGTATATTGCGATGGCGCGCCATCGACTTTTTCTAGTTAATAATGTATTGATACAGCTTGGACAGTTTTATATCTCTATATATCGACATATCAAATACGCCGGATAACCGATTGCAAAAATCACACTTCCATGTGTTACACTAAAGAGATGCGGTTAAATTGCTACCCTCGCGAGATGTATGAAGCGGGATAGCAATTTTCTTTCTATGTACATACGTGATTATACATTCATTACTGATATTAGAGACTTGTAATCTAGTGCACGTACATATGACTTTCCTCATGCTTATTCTAGCCTGTTCAAGGTTTATCCAGTCGACCGTGACGCTCTGTACACTATGTGGGTCACCTTTCCTCCTGAACGCATTTACTGGAAATGCACGTGCAAACTCCGTCAGAAAAGTTGCTAACACATTAGCTCAAGGTGTATGATCACGTGGTACTAACAACAACAACAAGTACCGATTCAAAGTACGTATTATTTTATAGCGTCCTTATTACGTAACGGATTTTGATGAAATATGGCGCATCAAACGCTTCTTGTTAAGCTGCAATTTGGTGGTCTGTGTCTTTTCGCCGAAACGTCTGTCGTTTTTGCGAAGAATCGATTTCCGTGTCTCCGACACGGAAATCGATTCTTCGCAAAAACGACATAAGTCTGTGCCAAACTCCATAGACCACAAAATGCAGGTCATGAAGACGCGTTTGCTGTTCCATATTTCATCAAAATCCGTTGCATATTAAGAACAATATCAAATAATACTTACTTTTAAGTGGGCGACATTGTTGTTGTTGTAACCACGTGATCATGCCCCTTGTAACTGCAAGCTAAAAGACAATAACAGTGTTACAATGCCCCCGAAAAGTCGCGGGAATACTGGACGCCATATATGCGCAGGTAAAATACCATATACATGTATTACCAATATGATGAAAACATAACCATTTATAATTCTAGCACAAAAATATTTACAGAATTGCCTAACATTTGATTGGCCCGTAGCAAGTCTCTGTCCAAAATTTATATCCCAGTAAACTCCCACGCCGAAGTACTTTCCGTAACCGTGAGGCGCAGTTAAAAGAAAACGGAATATAAACACATTTTCTTGATGAATTTATTTCAAATGCTGGAATTATAAGGAATGAATGGCCTTTTTGTGGAATTTATCGGGGATATAAACTTGGAAAAGTCGCGGGAATACTGGACGAGGCCTTCCGGCCTTCGTCCAGTATTCCCGCGACTTTTCCAAATGCCTAAATGTAAATAACAGACACCGAAGTTTGTGAATTTTCTAAAGCTAGTATCTCACTGGGCTGCGACTGTTAGCGACACATTGCGAACGGCATTCGCGAAGGAGTTTCCAAAATGTCTCGAAAAGTGGTTCTCAATTTCCTCGCGCGAGTCGAAGGGCCTCGCTCTCGTGTCGCTGGAATTTTGAACATCTCGCAGCCCAGTGTGATACTACAGTGGCCTGGCAGTAACGTCGTGTGAGCGTATTCAGACATAAGCATTTCCGAAAGTGTTATTTATGCAAAATAGTAGTGCATCGTGCAAATCCAACTAGGTGAGGCGTTTTTTAAAGTCCGCTAGTACTGTATAGTATTTATATAATTCCTGGACACCCTAGAGTGTACCATTAATTTGCAGTGAGACCAGTAGCCTATTTCACCAACATTGCAAAGTATACTTTTCTAGCAAAGTATACTTTGAGGGAAAATTTATTAATTTTTATTATACTGAATTTATTACATTATCACAGCCATTTTGGCTGTGATAATGTAATAAATTCAGTATACTATTTCTGCATACTTTTAAACATCAAATATATACAGTTGTTAGTTCTATATGAAATAATGCATTTCGGGGAAAATAAATGATTACTCCCTCAAAGAATACTTTGCTAGAGAAGTATACTTTGTAATTTTGATGAAATCGGCTACAGGTATGTTCGCGCAGTGCTAACATTCATCCATTACAGTGGCACCTCTCTAAACCGAACACCCTGGGACCTCCTGGTATATGATTTCCGCACACCAAAATGATCTTTGTGTGAGCATATGGCGGAATTACAGTAGCACCTATCTAACCTGGACACCATGGGAACCTCCGGTATAGAGGTGCCACTGCACCATTATACCCTCAGTGGAACGTGGTATATTCCCGCACACATGTCTTGGAGGGAGCACAAATATTAGCTGGAATAACAATGGCACCTCTCTAAGCCGGACACCCTGGGGCCTGCCAGTGTGTCCGGTTTATATAGGATCCAGTGTATCTTTATTCTTTGCAGTGGACCCGGGTTTGTTCGCCACACACAAAACTGTCACAGATTGCTCATATGACTGAATGAATATCACTGGCACCTCTCTAAACCGGCCCCAGGGTGTCCGGTTTAGAGTGTTTCCAGTTTATCTTTATTATTTGCTGTGGACACGGGTGTGTTCGCCACACACAAAACTGTCGCAGATTGCTCATATCACTGAATATCACTGGCACCTCTCTAAACCGGACACACTGGGGACTTCCCAGGGTGTCCGGTATACAGGGTTCCACTGCATTATCTCCGAAGTGGAACCTGGTACGTTCGCGCAGTGCCTGGATTACAGTGGAACATCTATATTGTTAAACACCATTACCATTACCTTTGCAGTGGAACCTAGTATGTTCGCGCAGCAACTACGCAGCCCTGGCCCAGTCTCTAGTCCTGGCCGGGCAGGGGATCGGGGCGTTTCTCATGTCACACCTAGACAGTGCACGTGCTGTCTCACCTGGGTGTCATGGCAACGATGCTTGTGATGGCGTTCTCCTCGGATATTATCATGCTGGCCGTGTTACGGTTGGTGGCCGGCACATTTCAGCAGGTACGCTAACTAGAGACTTTACTTTAGAAACAACATTCAAACCTTTATCGTTATAATCAATCAAATTGCTTGATTGCGAGTTATCATTGTCAATAGATGTTCAGAAACGTTGATAATATGCGCAAGATTAACGCAGCGGTTGTGTATCAATTCCGTCAGTGTAGGCCTATAATAACTTCACCAGGTCTCAAACAAGTACGTATTGGTAACTCTAGTTTCTCGACCAATGAATGCATAGCATTTCGTCTCAATTAATCACACATTGCGACTATTTCTGCAACATATACTAAATGTATTAATTAAATGTTCCAATACGTCGTAAAACAGTATATTTATATCAAGATGCCACGACTTGTTGTCAGAAATTCACGTGGCACGCATCCTGTTGTGACGTGTATATACGCTCTTCGGTGTCAAACGGCTAATAACGTAAATGAATCGCAAGTCGAATGCGCGTCTGGGTTGGACTTGTATTGAAACAGACGTGTACACGTGAAGAAGGCGGGACAACCAATAAGTAAGTTATAGTTCACATATTGCATCTTTAATAAACTAATTTCTCTCTCGATAGCGCTCGCTCGAAATTAAACATTCAATACGTGAACGATAACTATTAAATGAAAGCGTGGGCGGCTCTCCAGTAGGCACAATCTGTTCTTTGCAGAAATTAAATAAGTGTATAATTGTGTCACTATTCCACCAGTTCTAAAAATTACAAATGCCCGATATACAGATAAAATCATTTAGTAATATTTATTTTACTGATAGTGACTCGCGGTAGTATCAGGCTATTTTCATATGCAAATGAGGCATGCTATTTTTTAATTATTTATACTAATTAAATACGTCACCTGAAAAAAATTATGTTTTCGAGAGATTATACAGTACAATACATACAGATACTAAATAGTATTGTCCGTTAACATTTGAAGGAAACACGGTTATCGCCCATGATATCAGTGTGGAAATTTACGTCTTATATGAAATGTATAACCATGCCAATCAATACGTGGGATAATAGTCAATGAATGTTTATTTTGCACGAAAATGTCTCTGATGATGTCTCTGATACAAAGAACATGTTGTGCTTACTGCGTGGGCATGCACCTTTAACGCAGTCAATTGCGTACCCAACAAAATAACGACGATAATAAATGTAATCAATATGTAATTTTAGGCATGTCCGTCACACAGCATTTCTACGAATTCTCTCATAATTGGTGTAATCATATTGTCAAGTGCTTTATAATTACTGCAGAGGTTCTCGAAATCGGTCATGAAAGATCACAGTATGTCTATGTTTGATGGGCTTCATTGAGGTTTATGTCTAGTGGTTCTGTCTGTTCATGACACAACATAGAAAGGTGTATTTCAGAGGGCGCATGGATTTTATTATTAATTCGTTCCCACAAAATAACTATTCGTTCCCTCAGTTTAACAATTCGTTCCATCGAATTAACAATTTGTTCCCACGAAATGACAATTCGTTGCCTCAATTTAAAAAATCGTTTCCACGAAATGACACTTCGTTCCCTCAATTTAGCAATTCGTTCCCTCGAATTAACAATTCGTTCCCATGAAATGACAATTCGTTGCTTCAATTTAACAATTCGTTTCCACGAAATGACAATTCGTTCCCTCAATTTAACAATTCGTTCCCTCGAATTAACAATTCGTTCCCACGAGATAACAATTCGTTCCAACGAATTAACAATTCGTTCCCGTGGAGAACGAATTGTTATTTCGTGGAAACGAATTGTTAAATTGATGGAACGAATTGTTGGGAACGAATTGCTAAATTGAGGGAAGGAATTGTTAATTCGTGGGAACGAATTGCTAAATTGAGGGAATTAATTGTTATTTCGTGGGAACGAATTATTAAAAAAAAAAAAGTTCTAAGCCCCTGCGGGGCTCCGTATATTTCAGAGGGCGCATGTCTACTGGAACCTCCTAGGGGGTCTGGGTGAGATAGTTTCCACCGTGCAATGAAAACAATCTACCGGCTATTAGACACTTTAAATCTAAAACATATTTAACTGTATAATCACTATGTACTTTTTCATCAATATCAAAAAAGTCATGGTCATCATTTTTTTTACTTGATGAAATTCCATCAAATATCGATTTTAATTTTTTTTCAATGGGATATTACTATGGGGCTAAAAATAAATAAACAAAAAATAATGTTGGAATTTGTGACGGATTTTCAAAATCTAACAATTATTTTCTTAGTTACATCATTTCCAAGCTATCTAACCAGGTTTCAGAGTCAACTTGGATTTCTTTTTTACTCCTTCCCAAACTCCGCCACCTCTTGTTTGGGGGATTGTGACTTTTTTATGTTTGCTAATAAATAATATTTTGCAATGTTTATATAGCCACACAAATGTTTACGTGGAACACATAAAAGTGTAACATGGGTACATGGGAATACAATAAAAAACACGATATAGTGATGTAAAAAAAATAATACAAGTAAAACCAATACAAAAATTAGAAGACTGAGATGGATTTCTCAGCAGAAGTGAAAGATGTATAAGATATATAAAAATGAAGGAATTAATAAATTTCCAGCCGTGACAGTCAAATTTTACATACATGTACAGTGGGATCAGCGTGTAAGTGCACACACGAACGAACACGACAGGTTGGTTGTGTTTATCCAATTTCTCTTGTCTTTGAGCGATTATTTCTTCAATCTTGATACATGTACTATGCTTCAAGTAGTGCACACACTTATTAAAGGCCAGCTCGTTTTCTCGTCAGCCTGTCACGTTTCTACGGAAAGCACAACATTTTGAAGAAAAAAAATCCTTTAAGCCATTGGCCATTATCACATCTTTGACACATTTCCGGGTGTTGTTTCTGTATTAACACAGCTGGTGTGCAAGGTATGTGGATGAGGATGTGATAAATAAGTTAGATCACGTTTGTCCGCATGTACGAGCGATGTACGGGCTCGCGGATTATCTCATCGTGCATGCGGACGAACCGTGATCTAACGTATACTAAAGTACGTTGGTTCTCAGACACGGGGTGTACGGTATGTGACACGGGAGGGCGGATTTTTAAATTTATTTGTGTGTGTTTGAGATTTTCATCTATGGTTGTTTTCAAGTCGCCAGCTGCATATGTGTTCTACTATTACCTCTTTAGACGTGAAAAAATCACAAGCTTTTCATCAGCCATAATTGGATTTAACATATGTTTGCATGGCAGGGTTTTTCATTGCTCATGTGACAATACAATGCTCGACGCGCAGGGATATTTCTGACGCGGCGATATCTGTAGCCGATTTCATAAAAATTGCAAAGTATACTTATCTAGCAACGCATACTTTGAGGGAGTAATCATTTATTTTTCACGAAATGTCATATAGAACTAACGACAGCATATATTTGATGATTACAAGTATGCAGAATTATTATACTGAATTTATTACATTATCACAGCCAAAATGGCTGTGATAATGTAATAAATTCAGTGTAATAAAAAGTAATAAATTTATCCTTAAATTGAAATTTTTTCCCTCAAAGTATACTTTGCTAGATAAGTATACTTTGCAAGGTTGGTGAAATAGGCTACTGGGTACTTTTAGTCATGGCCATATTTAATGGACTAGTCCAGAAATGAGAATGGAACATTCGCTGTCAGATATTTAGGGGTGAAAGGGCTAATTCCACCCCACGTTTACAGGGTATAGTAACCACGGGAACGACAATGGTACTGGAGCTGTTCCCGCGGGAGGTGAGGGCCATTACAGAAGTATTCGGGGCATTCGCCTGGTCCACGGGCGTCATGGTGATCGCCTTGTTCGGGTACCTCTTCCGCGAACTCGATTGGCGCATTCTGCAGATCGGACTCGTTTGCGTGTCCGTATATGCCCTCGTGGAATGGTGGTACGATGCACTAGTTTATATTGTTTTAATTATTATTTATTTATTTTATTGCACTGTTTTATTGTACAGTATGCGCTGGTGCTGCACTTGACACCGGCGCAAAATGTTTCACGTCGAAAGATGCGCCGGCTTCCTGGCGAGATGACACTCAGATCCGCTTAGAGCTATCGCATAAACGCATTTTCTTCTTTTTTGCGCCGGTTACTAGACGATAATGTGTTTATGCAGTATCATGTGCATGCAGATGAATGGAAATTCGTCAGGAATCTGGCGCCTATTTCTACGTGAAACAATTTACGCCGGCGCGGAGTGAAGTACCAGTGGTAGATATATGTGGCTGTGAATGGAGAAATGAGGCTTATGGGTTTTGCGAACAGTGTAGATCCAGATCAGCCTGTGCATCCACACAGTCTGATCCGCATCTGGGGGCCGTTTCACTAAACTTCTTACGACTAAAATGTTCGTAAGCGCAAATTTAGAATCGTCTGCAAATTTGAATTGATGGATTTACATTTATTGAGCATAGGCTGCATATGCAGCCTATGCTCAATAAATGTAAATCCAACAATTATTTACAAGAAAATAGTGTTAATGTGAAATTTACAGACTATCATAATTTTGCACTTACGAACATTTTAGTCGTAGGAAGTTTAGTGAAACGGGCCCCGGCACTGGTCGACATTCCATCAATGAAACACCCATCAAGCTGCTTATAAGGAATATAGATCGTTATCAGACTACATGATTGTGCCATTTGATCAGGAGCTACATTGATCACAAATCCCATAAGCCCTATTTCCCTAGTCACAACCACATATAGCCTCTGTGAAGCTAAACACTGTCGAATTGTGATATGTGATATACCTTTTGATTGATTTTAGTACAAAAAAAACAGGCCCTTTTCACAAATGGACTATTCTCAACTGGTTTTGTGACGATTGGATTTGTCAGAAAATTAACATTGTTATCAAAATCCATTCCAGTTATTTAGGGGTGAAACTGCTAAGAATAAACACCCTGATCAAAGGGCAGTTTCACTAAACTTCGTAGGACTAAACTGTTCGCAAGTGCAAATTTATGATCCTCTGGAAATTTCAATTGATGTGATTTATATTTATAAAACATACATTTTCTCTACCACAAACAAATACGTTATATTTGTCCATCTTCGAGCATAAACATTATCAGAGGCGCGTTTCACAAAACTTCTTATGATTAAAATGTTTGTAAGGGCAACATTATGATAGTCTGTAAGTTTCACATTAACAACGTTTTTTTGTAAACAATTATTGGATTTACATGCATTGACAATAGGCAGCTTATGTGCAATAAATGTAAATCCATCAATTGAAATTTCCAGGCGATCCTAAATTTGCACTTACGAACATTTTAGTCGTATGAAGTTTAGTGAAACGGCACTCAGGTGAATAGAATACCAGGGCCCAGTTGTTCAAAACACCAGTTAGCTTAACCGACTGTTAAATGCTTAACGGACTGTTAAATCCTTAACTGAATGGTTAAAATCTCTGTGGACTGTTAAATCCTTAACTGAATGGTTAAAATCTCTGTTAAAACAGAGATTTTAACCATTCAGTTAAGGATTTAACAGTCCGTTAAGCTAACGGATGTTTTGAACAACCGGGCCCTGATTAATTATCTTTGATATCAAGCTTACCTCGATCGACTAGGAAACGGAAGGGATGTGCGTTTCCTAGCCTTGCCTGATAAACTTAATCTCTATATCCCATTCAATTCTACTGTTTTGTCCATAGATAACGACGTTATATGTGGTCATTTCCGAGCATAAAATCTTACCTGATAAATTGAATACCAGGCTACTGTCTTTTGATATCAAGTTTATCAGGCTCGGCTCTCAAACGGTAGGAATTCCTCAGCAAGCCTCGGTATTCCTACGCGTTTCCTAGCCTTGCCTGATAAACGTGATATCAAAAGACACTGGCCTGGTGTTCTCCACTTATATAGGCTCATGGAAGAGTCACTCCGTTGGTTGTTAGTCAACGAAAGGTATGAAGAGGCGACTAGAATTCTGAAGAAAATGGCCCGATGGAACAAAGTCGATTACTCAAAGGTGGAAGCAGTGCTGCGTATTCCGGAGACAAAACACGATGTCAACAAATGTAATGTCGATGATGGTGCAATAGCTCACACAAAAGACCTGAACGTGGTGAATAAAACCGACGGTATAACTGGAGCAATCGTGACACAAATGGAGCTAGAAACACTAAACGATGCTAAATTTCCAGAGAAAGCGGCACAGGATCACGAGACAGAGAAGCCTATAGCAAAGTACACTATCGTAGATATATTGAAGAACCCGGCGTTGAGAATTAATACTTTTATATTGTGGTATACGTGGTAAGTAGCATCTAATGGTTCTGTCATATTAATACCCGCTTCTTCGAGAATATATATGTTGCTGTGACTGGAGAAATGTGGCTTATGTGTTCTGCGACTAGTGTAGAGACAGATCAGCCTGTGCATCCGCACAGTCTGATCAGGATATGCACTGTTCGCCATGAAATCAATGAAACACCTGTTATGCTTCTAATAATCAATATAGATCGTTATCAGGATACAGAAGTTCAAGGGCCCGTTTCACTAAACTTCGTACGACTAAAATGTTCGTAAGTGAAAAGTTATGATGGTCTGTAAATTTCAGATTAACAATGTTTTCTTGTAAACAATTATTGGATTTACATTTATTGAGCATAGGCTGCATATGCAGCCTATGCTCAATAAATGTAAATCCATCAATTGAAATTTTCAGACGATCCTAAATTTGCGCTTACGAACATTTTAATCGTACACAGTTTAGTGAAACGGCACCCAGGAGCCACACTGGTCACAAATCCCATAAGCCCATTTCTCCAGTCACAATATAGTTCAGTACATTTCAATATTGTCATTTATCAACAATTAGAGTTTACATAACTGTTAGCCTACTCCTGGACCAAATATTGAGTGGCGAACATCGTTGGTCCTGATGTGATTGGTCTGGGACTACACTGGTAGCAAACGTCGTTTTATAAGATACATTTTCTTAGTCGACGACCCACACGTGTTATGGTTAAAGTTTGCATTGTCTGACTTCCAAATGTTCTAAGTTAATGGTTGCGAGAATGTGACAGAATACATACGATTCTCGGCTTTTGATATAAAGTTCATTAGGCGATGGCAAATCGTACGCAGAACGTGTTTTTATCCCGTCAACACAGTGCGTATGTGCCGTGAAACACGGTGCCTTGAAACATTTTTGATATCCAGTCAATACTATTTTTGCATTTTACAGCATAGTAGGTTAGTGCCGTGAATGGGAAAAAATATCTGGCGCGGCACGCAAACCGTTTCCTGAGTCTTGCCAGATATTTTTTGCGCACTCTGATAATATTCTACTTTGTTTGTCATCCCGTCAACGCAACTTTAACTATGTATACAGAAAACAGGAGGCCGTTTCACTAAACTTCGTATGAATAAAATGTTCGTAAGTGCAAAATTATGATAGTCTGTAAGATGCACATTAACAATTATTTCTTGTAAACAAGTATTGGATTTACATGTATTGAGCATAGGCTGCACAAATACAAAATATTGTTTATAATCAACAAGAACACGCAGGTGCATTTGAAATGTTTTGTACATTGTTTAGAAATGTGTTTTGTGAATATACAAAGAATAATTGACAGTCATCAAGGTGTATGATCACGTGGTACTAACAACAACAACAAGTACCGATTCAAAGTATTCTTGTATAGTGTCCTTATTGCGTAATGGATTTTGATGAAATATGGCGCATCAAACGCGACTTCTGTCGTTTTTGCGTAGAAAAATACATACGTCTGTGCCAAACTTCATAGACCACCAAATGCAGCTCATTAAGACGCGTTTAATTATAGTTTATATTTGGAATGGGTTCAAGTAGAATGCAATCAGTCGAGACACTTTGCAAGTGTTCAGATAACTTTATTATACCGTAGTCAATTACTTATTTTTATTATTAATGAAACACCTTTCTAAACAAGTTACAAAATACTGTAATGGGCCCGTGTGTAATTAACAAAATGTTAATATTGTGATTACACGAGGCTGATTGAATTGTTTTATATTAGAAAGGAAGACGCTTCATGAATATACCAAATAACAGACTACTGTCTGTTTCACAAAACCTTCCCAAATTGTACGGCTATATAAATAATGCAAAAACAATTTTTTGTTTCCATAATATTAAATTATAGCGCAAATTAAGAATGAGCCTACTTTTTATTTTGTGAATTTTGGGCCAATATAGATTTTATTGCGAAAAAACAATTTCCCAGGGTTAAATCCCCATAGACATCTTCACAGAGTGAAAGAAAATGCATAATCTGTAAAAGTGACATTGGAGACGAATACCACCATCTGTTAAAGGTACATACCCACGCAGTAGGCACAAGATGTTCTTTATATCAGAGACATCATCTGAGACATTTACTGGCAAAATAAATATTCATTCACCATTACCCCACGTAATAATTGACACTATTATACATTTTATATCATTAAAAAAGTACTTACTTTTAAATATTTTTTAGATTTAATGTGTTTACTAGCCAAAAGTTCGTCGGCAGCAAAACGTGGAACAGACAGTAGTGCCATTGTATCATAGTCATGCTATAATATATCATGCAATATTACCTCATATTGTCAATATGTTATGACTTGAGTGAAATAAAGGTTTATTATAACGGCCTCTCTTTCAGGATAGTGGCCACGGGGACGTATTACGGACTGACCCTCGTGTCGTCACACCTTGCCGGTGACAGATACCTCAACTTCTTCCTTACCGGGCTCATGGAATTTCCAGGCCTCTGTCTGAATCTCTATATATTTAATAAGTAAGTATTTATAGTATGTATATACGTACTTTCGTTTCCCATTGAAACACAATGGAACGCAAGCCGTCAATATATTTTCTATATTTCATACTACCCAGTGATTTACCGTGATTCTGGTGGCATTGATTTCCTTGAAGGAACTATTTCCTCCTAGACATTAAGTAAGTGACGTCATGTTCTGACGTCATTTTCAGCGAAGAAACAATTCATACGCCAACGTCAAAATTGTCAATTGTGACAAGCTGGTCTAAGAGCAAATTTCACATATTTCGAAGAGCATGTAATATGCTCCGCGCTCGTTTCTTTATCGGACTTTCAGATGTCTCGGGAAATTAATCAGGTATTTAAAAATGGTAGTTGAATAAACTGCATATATTGACGTCTCGTAAGTTCATATTGGTCAGTGCCGGAACTACGTTTCACATCGTAAAGTAGTTCCTTTTAAATCACCACGAATTTGTTTATTTTATTATGTTTTGTATATGTTTTGAGGCGCATGTACGTATATAATAAAAAGGTTATTTGACTTGTATGAGTATATATGCCACTAGTGCTGCCACGCAACGATATTGTGCTCCTGAAGTCGCGAAATGTCGCACGCTGCGGAACAAATCAAATAACCTATAAATAGTGCATGTTTGTAGTACCTCCTTAGAAAATGTGTATGTAAATGTAAAACGTTATATTTATAACCGGACGTCACGCTTTGTTGCAAGAAATTCACGTGACACAGATTCTGCTCAGACGTGTGAGGTGTCAAACCGCCGCCAATAACGTACATTGTAGTAGTATATCGATTCCAAATAAATTGTATGGACGGGACTGCAATTAAACAGAAATTTGCACGTGAAGGGGCGGGACAAACAGTACGATATAACATATATGCTACATAAAAGCCAAGTAGACGGATGAATAAAGTCTGACGTAGTTTCATTTCTGAATATGAAGCTTCATTGCTTATGGTAGTGCGATAAATGGGTGAATTGCCTAATACATATATCCTTGTCGCAGACTAAATACATGTTTATTTATGTCATAATTTGCAAGTAAACGATCATAAATGTGGCTCTGACTGGAGAAATTGGGCTTATGTGTTTTTCGACCAGTGTAGATCCTGATCAGCATGTGCATCCGCACAGTCTGATCAGGATCTGCACTGTTCGCTATTCTATCACCGAAACACCCGTCATGCTTCTAACACGCACAATATCTCGCTATGAGGTTACATGTGTGAGCTATTTTATCAGGGACTACACTGGCCACACATCCCATAAGACCAATTTCTCCAGTCACAGCCATAAATACCAATCCATATACATAGCCTATTTACATGTATAAGTTATTGTTCACATATTGAATTTTTCAAGAATTAAATGCGAGCGACCACAGCATTTAGTTCCTGAAAAATCGAATATGAGAACAATAACTGAATTATAGTTCAGCCAAGTGTACACTGCAATGTCACATCCGACTATTGATTTTTCATTTCCTGTCGAACAGCTAATCACTAATTCTGGTAATATATAACTTATTGGGGTTAAACGTTGCAATATGTGAATTAAGTGGAGCACAATGCTGTCCAGTGATTGGCTTAGAAGGTAGGGCGAAGTATAAATAGAGGATCTTAAATGAGTGATGATTTAATGTGATACTGTATATAGCATCCAACATTAGTGTTAATTTAATATGATATTTATTAAACGAGTTTACTGATTTCATAAGAAACTCGGCATAGCCGATTTTTTTTATGAAATCAGTCAACTCGTTTAATAAATATCATATTAATTTAACACAAATGTTGGATGCTATATATTGCATAAGCACATAATTATACATTTAAGACGTAATGGAAATATATCATATTTTTTTCTGTAGCTGCATGATATGCATATCTATTAGGGTTTTAATACACTATGTTAATACACTGCGAACGCCAATTGTATGTAATACACAACATTATGTTACTTACTGATCGTTATATACATTACATTAAAGGCGAAATGCAGGTTATGTTTTCAGAACTGAATGTGCATATAAGTAGTGACGAAGTCAGATCTGCAATAACACAGCTAAACGCTAGTAAAAGTAGTGGTCCAGATCAGTTATTAAATTAATTCTACATACAAGGTGCTTCGGTATTAATCCCATACTTAACTAGAGTATTCAACACAGTTTTCGTAAATGCATACTTCCCTGCAGCTTGGTCTACTGGTGATATTGTCCCACTTCATAAGAAGGGAAATATATAAAATGTTGATAATTATCGTGGAATTACGTTACTTAGTACGTTAGGGAAATTATTTACCAGACTATTGAACAATAGACTGCGAGCGTGGGCTGAATCTTATCATGTCTATGTTGAGGCACAAGCCGGTTTTATATCTGGTATGGGTACTGTAGACAATATATTTGTTATACATGGACTGATTTCACATATGTTAAACACTAACCATAAATTGTATTGTGCTTTTGTTGATTTTTCTAAAGCATTATATTATGTGGTAAGAGATATATTGTGGTATAAGCTTATACAACTCGGTGTTCGAGGACACATAATAAATATCATGATGTCTATGTACACAATGACTAAATCGAGAGTTAAATGTAACAACCAGTACAGTGATGAATTTATTTGTCACACTGGTGTGCGACAAGGCGAGTGCCTATCACCGTTCCTATTTGCAATGTATCTAAATGATTTAGAACATGACTATGTCTTTAAAGGTGCCAGTGGTATAAATGTAGACTCACTAAAATTGTTTTTATTACTATATGCAGATGATATTGTAATTTTCGCCGAACTGAAAATGGTTTACAACATGGATTAAATATTTTAGATGTATATTGTCAAAGATGGCGTCTGTGTGTAAACACTATAAAAACAAAAATAATGATATTTAGGAAAGGTGGTATGTTGCGAAGAAATATTGTGTTTACCTATGGTGATATGGATATATAAATTGTAAGCAAATTTATATAACTAGGTATTGTATTTACTACAGATGATTCTTTTGCAGAAGCTACAAACACATTGGCTGGGCAATTAAGCAAAGCGATTTTTAAGCTTAATACATATGTATATAAATGTGTAGATGTGCCTGTTAAGCAACACTAGATCTGTTTGATAAACTTATTATACCTGTTTTACATTATGGCTCAGAAGTATGGGGTTTCACACAGGCACAACATGTTGAAAGAGTCCAACTTAGCTTCTGCAAACGAATTTTGGGTGTTAAACAGTGTACACAAAACGATTTTATATATGGAGAGCTTGGGCGTACAAATTTGATAGTACGTAGATATTCAAACATTATGAAATACTGGTTAAAATTGTGTTATAGCAGTAATTTGAAGTATAACAAGCTTGTATACGAACTACTTGTAAATGATATACAAAGGTATCCAGCTAAAACGAAATGGGCATCACCTGTCCGTGTTTAATAAGGTCTTGGTTATGCTTGGATACACCAAGGTGTTGGCGATATCGATGTATTCTTATCACTTGTAAAACAAAGACTGACCGACCAATTCATACAGAACTGGAATGATAGACTTCATAATAGCAGCAGAGCATTATTTTACAATAATGTTGCAATATTTTCTTTTAAACCTTACTTAAATGATATTAAGGTATCTAAATTTGCCATGGCACAGTTACGAACATCATCACATCGTCTAGAAATCGAATCTGGACGATGGACTAAACCCAATATGACACCAATAGGAAACCGTAATTGCTCCTCTTGTTCAATCCTAGAAGATGAGTATCACTTTATTGTTGAATGCACCATGTATACAGATTTGCGTAAATGTTATATTTTGAAATGTTATTGGACAAGGCCAAGTATGTTAAAATTCATAGACCTTATCAGTTCAGAAAATGCCATGGTTATTAGAAATATTGCCATATTTATTTACAAGGCATTTGCCATAAGGAATCGTATTTTATACCAAACAACATAAAGTCTAATATGTTATAATATAATGTATCTTCGCTCCGTATCCGATTTCACCAAGCTTTCAAGCGTCCTTATCCTAACGCCTTGGTTTGTCTCAAAGTGTATGTTACATTACATAGTTGTATTGTGCATGCACTCTTAATTATCATAATTGTATATGCCAATTGTAAACGTAAATATATATATGTGTACATGTACATTGTAAACTTTAGATTATATTTTCGCTATGCCATTAGTCACACTGTATTGTAAATGGTTCTGTATATGTTGTACATGCTCATGGGCCAGTTGGCTTAATGCAAATAAATAAACTATCATAAAACTATCATATATAACGTTCACATTTACCGATAGGAATGCACATTCAGTCGCTGACTATTGGCGCCGCCACCATGGTGGTCACAGGAGATTAAACACATTGACCTTTATATAGTTTAATAAACATACAGCAGGATGGGTGGTGGTTATAGTAACATCCATTCTTAAAATGAAACTTGATTTGCGCGATTTAGAAGATCGATTTTCAGACTTAGCATGACAAACACTATACACACACACATACCCCAACAAGTCCTGCTATATATTGCAATAATGATATTTTGAAAACTGGCGGCCATTTTGAATGGAAGAAATGGCGGCCAAAATGTGTTATCCGCAAATCGCAACATCGCTTTTCTGATTCAGCATTGAATATCCTTTCCAAAAATGTCAACATCAACAAATCGCCCCAAAAAATACAACGAGACTACCGAACACCACGGATTATAGTTGAGCATAGCAATAGCTGTGGTAAATGGTTATACATGTATGTGGCTGTGATTGGAAACAATGGGGCTTATGGGCCGATCAGTGTAGATCCAGATCCGCCTGTGCATCCGCACAGTCTGATCAGGATCTGCACTGTTCGCCATTCCATTAATGAAACACACGTCATACTTCGAACGAGCAATATTGATCGTTATCAGGCTACATGAGTGTGTGCTATTTGATCAGGAGCTACACTGTTTCACTAATTCCATAAGTCCCATAAGTCCCATTTCTCAAGTGACATTCACATATTGTTAGGTCATAAAGCAATGGTGATGGCCGAACTACAGTACAGTGGAACCTCTCTAAACCGGACACCCTGTGAGGTCCGGCTTAGAGAGGTATCACTGTAAATCAGGCATTTGATCATTCTGAGCCATATGTGTGTGCTATGCGATCACGAACATACATTATCACCTGAGATAAATGAACAAGAAACTCATAAAAAATGACATTAATTTTTCATAATAAAATCACTATTGGACCAAATTTCACAAAATAAAAAGAAGGCTCATTCTTAAATTTTGATAAAATTTAACATTGTCGAAACAAATATTGTTTTTGCATTGTTTATATAGCCGTAAAATTCGGGCAGGTTTCGTGAAACAGACAGTTGTTTTTATTGGACTAAGCTGCCCGCAGTAATAAATAGATCGACATCAAACCACGAGCAGGGACGGATCCAGTATTTAGGTTTAGAGCGGGCGTCGATGTAACACGCCATGCGATTTTGTACCTTCTGACATACATCTGCGTAATTTCATTAAATACGTTTACACAATGTACAATATTTTTCATATAGTAATTCCGCATGTACGCTGAAAAATTTGTTATATTTTGACGCCATTTACGGAAAAGATTGTAAATCTTGTAAACGTATTTCATGATGAAGGTAAAAAATCACATGGCGTGCCTCAATTGTAAATGAAACACTCATGATCGTCTTTTTTTTTTTAAGTCTGTAGAGGGGCGCCTGTATCAAACGGATTTTTGTTACAATTCTATTGAGTTGTCATAACATACACGGGTGAGACATGAGAACATCTGTAGCCTATTTCACCAACATTGCAAAGTATACTTTTCTAGCAAAGTATACTTTGAGGGAGAAACTTGCAATTTTATGATAAATTTATTAATTTTTATTATACTGAATTTATTACATTATCACAGCCATTTTGGCTGTGATAATGTAATAAATTCAGTATAATAATTCTGCAATCTTTTAATCATCACATATATGCAGTCGTTAGTTCTATATGATATAAATGCATTTCGGGAAAAATAAATGATTACTCCCTCAAAGTATACCTTGCTAGATAAGTATACTTTGCAATGTCGGTAAAATAGGCTACTGATATTTATATGTTTCAACGAGACCGTCTCGACGCAGCCTGGATCCGCGTCTGGCGATGTCTGATTATTAATAATGATACAGTTTGTTTCAGCCCATCCAATTAATTCTTCGTTTGATCTACTAGATAACGCACTCATAATAATGACATTAGCGCACTCAGTAGGCACACACTGTAATTTAATATAGGAATTAAATATGTGTATCATATCCAACTTTCGCGGCCACCTTACCTATAGACAGTCTGGATGAGTAGCGGCGATTTTTTATATGGAATTATATAGGAGACTATTACCGTTTCTTACGTAACTTTTAAACTACACAACCGATTGAAAATGCACAAGTCACATTTTAAACTTCAATTATTGTACTTTATGATGATGTTTCGATCGTGTTTTTAAAATAAAAATATTTTGGTCATTTTTAGCTTTAAACACAGTCGGTAGTTTTTATATGATTTATATAGCAAATTGTGATTTTTATTCTAGATTTTCGTTGGGAAAATTGCAAAATCTCTTTTTATATTAATAGTTACAAAAAATGCACAGGTATTTTCAATTAGGTCATTCATTTTTCTATCTATTGATATAACAATTATGTTTCTAAGTTAATATTATTTTGGTCCTTTTTAGATAATAATAATGACACCATCTGTTTTCATTTTCCAATTATCTTTGACATAGTTGCAACTTGCAATACTTAATATAATTTCATCTTTATTTGATATGGTTAGAAATAATTAACGTAATTCCCTTTTTACATACACGGGAATTATAAATCTTGGTCAGACTACGTTAGTTTAACAAATTACTTACGCTGGTTGTAACTATTTGTATCGTTGCATGTTTTCTCTTGATTTCACGGCAACATTAACGAGATTTCTACCGATTATCGAAACTAGTATTGGTGAAAGTGTCACAAATTGTAAAATTGTCAATAAATGGAAATGTGTTGTTTTCATTTACAGGGAATTAAGCAGAATCATCGCGAATTATTATCTGCAAACTAAACTTCCTTCAACTTTATTTGTACAAAGGAAGAATATCAAATTCCACATTTGGATTAAATATTTGCGATGTCATTTACGGAAAACATATTTAACTTTGGAAATCATTTTCACGTGGCCATAAATGTCATTTTCAATAAAATAAAAATGTTCGGGAAGTGAGATACATGTTAACCTGACACGTTAATTCGAATATAACAGTGGTCAATCGTGGACTCGCCACACTACATGTACATGGATTATCGATTTACATATCGATAAAATTGCATACATCACGTGGCACCTATAGATTTCTGAGAGATTACGGAAAACGCTGATATCACGGAAATTGCCGACTGACCATCATAAATGAAATACAGAGAATAAATAGTAATGTCAGTTAACATTTTAAGGAAACACGGTTATCGCAGCTGATATCAGTGTGGAAATGTCCGTCTGATATAAAACGTATAATAATGCCAATCAATACGTGGGGTAATGGTGAATGAATGTTTATTTTGCCAGAAAATGTCTCAGATGATGTCACTGATATAAAGAACATATATATAGATTATGAGGCGCCTGCGACATAATCTATATTATATCGTTCTCAGACCCTGAGGTTAGAAGTTTAAATATATAAAAATACAAAACTACTATATAGTTTGGTATTTTGTACTTTATATGAAAAATCTCAATTGTAAACTTCTCAGCCTTTGAGACTAGGAATTTACCAAAATAATACATGTTATGCAAAACTATATAGTTGCTTTGTACGAAAACCATAATCTTCAGCAAAATATATGCAATGAACCGCGAAACCGCTATATCACAATCTCCCTAAGTCTGGCAGACTCTTGTCTGAATGGTTTCTCTATTTTATAGTATCTCTTTAAGGCCCAAACTCTATTTACCCCACATTTTCCACACACATAATACATAGCACAAGTACCCTTTCCACACACTAGGCATGGTTTCAAGGGGATATTCTTTTTTACTCTAAATTTATGGGTTGAACAGTATATTGAGTTTTTCACTGATTTTATCGTGCATGGTTTATCTGAATGGATATTTTTGTATTGGCACATGTTTATGTTTATTTCTTCCATTTTTTTACGTTATATATACAATAATTTTTCTATTTAATAAGAAACAATATTATAATAAAACAAAGATTAAAAATAAAAATGAGCGCTACAGATGTACAAGATATTCTGAAACTGTATCGTGATAGCGTTATTAATGATGAGCAATTGCGAAAGATGGTTGATGCTTTGAAATCTACAGAGACCAAAGCAGAGACTAAACCATCTGGGGAAGAAAACCGTAGGGAAAGACGTCGAAAAAAGAAGCAAAGAAGGAAAGAGAAACTTAACCAAACAAAGATTGAAAAGCCAATTCCAGCCCCCAGATCAAAAAAAAACAATCCCAGCCCCACGATCCATAAATCGTGAAAAACCAATCCCAGCCCCACGATCCATAAATCGTGAAAAAGAATTAAAATTGATTGACAAGCCATTGTGTGCTTATTTCAAGTCATATGAAATCAATGCAAAGAAATATAAAGATCCTTTTGTTCTATTCGATGAAAATCAATCTGCTATAATAAAACAAATCAATCAAGATATAAAAGAATACAATGGAATAAAGTTTTCAATTGGCATTTCTCTAAAAAATTTCAAAGATGAAAACGGTGGAGAAAGAAAGTATGCCATCGGACAAACTCATGGAGAACAAAGCACTGCTCTTGATGGATCTAAAGTAGTTGAATTTTATAATAATCAAACTTCTTATCTGCAAACTTGGATTGAAAAATTTACAAATACAGCATCAGGCCTAGTGATTGAACACTGTATTAAACTGTACTTAAACATTGCAAAATATGAACCACTCAAAGGCTCTTCATATATCCCTTTACCCTAACCATTGTTAAATAAAAAAGCAATAATCAATGTAAAGAATAATGATAATGAATGTTTTAGATGGGCTCTGACATCCGCTATATATCCAGCAAAAAGCCACTATAATAATATTTACAGTTATACAAAAAACAAAGACAATTTGAACTTGAAGGAGATCGATTTTCCAACCCCAATAACCCAAATACCAAAAGCGGAAAAAACAAAACAATCTTACAATAAATGTTTATGGATACACAATAACAAAAAAGACAGAGAAAATAAGCATATTCCCATATTACATATCAGATCAACCAACAGAATTGAATAGAATTAATTTACTATTAATATCACAAGACGAAGAAGGTGAAGAACCAAATAAAGACACGCAATATCATTATTGTTGGATTAAAAACCTAAACAGACTACTCGTAGATCAAAACAAACACAAAAACAAAACATACTTCTGTGAACGTTGCCTATATGGATTCTCACAAGAAGACTTACTACTCAAGCATAAAGAAGATTGTGAAGGCATCAACAAAACTGCAACAAAAATAGAAATGCCCTCAAAAGATAAAAACCATATAAAATTCAAAAACCATCAAAACCAACTACCAGTTCCATATGTAATCTATGCGGACTTTGAAAGCATAATAACCCCTGAAAACAAACCTGCTGGCGACAAATCAGAAATAACAAGTGAACATGAAGCTTGTGGTTTTGGATATCAAGTTGTGCGGTATGATGGCAAAGCAGAAAAACCAGTAATATACAGAGGTGAAGATGTAGTTGAAACATTCTTAAACCATTTGAAATGTGAAACAAGCAACATCAACAACACTTTTACCCATCCAACTCAAATAACAATGACAGAACAAAACACCAAATATTATGAAAGTGCAACCCATTGTTGGATATGTGAAACAGAACTAAACGATACAAAAGTAAGAGACCACTGCCATTTCACAGGTAAATACAGAGGAGCCGCACACAAAAACTGCAACCTAAAACTCAAAATAAAACCAGGCACAACTAAAATCCCTGTAGTATTCCACAACCTAAAAGGATATGATAGTCATCTTATAATGCAAAAAATACACACAGCAAACCGCAACATAACTTGTATTCCAACCAACGCTGAAAAGTACATCTCATTTAGCATTGGACAACTCAAGTTCTTAGATAGTTTCCAATTCATGTATTCATCACTTGAAAAGTTAGTAGATGCAACAGATAAATCAGATTTTAAAATCACCAACAATGTCTTCAACAATAAAATAAATCTACTTTTACGTAAAGGAGTTTACCCTTATGAATATATGAATAACAAAGAAAGATTCAATGAAACACAATTACCACCTATAGATAAATTTTACAGCAGTCTTACAGATGAAA
The DNA here is from genome assembly GCA_029237695.1 of Conchocele bisecta. Classification (NCBI taxonomy): domain Eukaryota; kingdom Metazoa; phylum Mollusca; class Bivalvia; order Lucinida; family Thyasiridae; genus Conchocele; species Conchocele bisecta. The sequence goes on along the minus strand of CM055276.1, from coordinate 57,488,676 downwards.
GTATCAACCAAAAAGAATATGAACACGCACAACAGGTATGGAAAGAGTTCAACTGTAAAACCTTGGAGATTATCATGATTTATACCTTAAAACTGATGTTGTTCTACTTGCTGATGTATTCCAAACATTTAGAAAAAACATGTATAAATGCATACAAACTTGACCCATTACACTACTATACAGCTCCAGGTCTATCATGGGATGCATTACTAAAACACACTCAAATAAACCTAGAACTACTAACAGATATTGATATGCATTTATTCATAGAAAAAGGTATGCGTGGCGGTATAAGTATGGTATCCAAAAGACATGCAAAAGCAAACAATCCTCTTGTAGCTGATTACAATCCAACTGAAGAAAACAATCACATCATGTATTACGACGCAAATAACCTATACGGATGGGCAATGAGTCAACCTTTACCGTACTCCGGTTTCAAGTGGAAACCCGTAAACAGTAGAAACACAGTTGCTCAACCAAAACCAGGCAAAGGTTTAATCCTTGAAGTAGACCTAGAATACCCAAAAAGCCTACATAAAGTACACAACGATTATCCACTTGCACATGAGAAACTAGCAGTAAAAAAAGAATGGTTATCAGAATATCAAACAGAACTTCTTAGCAATAGCAATATGATAAACATAGAGAAACTTGTCCCAAATCTAAACAACAAAAATAAATATGTATTACACTACAGAAACCTACAGTTGTACATATCTCTTGGCCTAAAACTCACTAAAGTACATCGAGCCTTAGAATTCAATGAAAAACCATGGATGGAACCATACATTCGTCTAAACACCGAATTACGTAAAAAAGCAAAGTCTGCATTTGAAAAAGATTTCTATAAACTAATGAACAATGCTGTATTCGGAAAAACTATGGAGAACCTACGAAAAAGATCAGATATCAAACTAGTAAGAACAGATGGAACCGAAAACGAAAGACTAAGAAAAATCATAGCTAAACCTAATTTCAATAGACGTGTCAAATTCTCAGATGAATTATCTGCTATACATGTAAACAAAACTAAACTAACGCTAAACAAGCCAATCTATGTTGGCATATCTGTCTTAGACTTATCAAAACATCTAATGTACGACTGGTACTATAACAAACTGAAAAATAAATATAATAACGAAAACTGCACCTTGTTGTATACAGACACCGACAGTTTATTAGTTGACATCAAAACAGAAGATGTATACAAAGATATGTCTAAGATGAAAGATGAATATGACTTCTCTGATTATCCAAAAGACCATCCACTTTATGATGAAACAAACAAAAAAGTAATAGGCAAAATGAAAGATGAATGTGTTGGCACTTCAATAGCAGAATATATTGGTCTACGCCCAAAGCTATACTCTATATTACGAGCAGATGAACAACTCATCAAGAAAGCAAAGGGAGTAAAAAAATATGTAATAAAAAAACAAATAAACTTTGAAAATTACAAAGATGCACTTTTCAACAAGAAAACATACACTCATAACATGAATATGCTACGTTCCATACACCATAAAATATACGGACTAACAATGAACAAAACAACACTCTCACCACTCGACACAAAACGATACATTGCACCCGATGGAATCATGACATACGCGTTTGGGTATCAGCCGGAACAATAAGAAGCTCTTCCTTTGCAAAGCCTCTCTTTGGTGCCGGTGCTTTCAAATAATACACTCTTATACCTTGTGTAATAAAATGATAATCAATCTTGTGAATATCAACATTCCATATCGGGTCCGTAGCTCTACGCCTGCCTCCACCTTCTTGTTCTCCAGGTTGGTATAAATATCTTAAGTTTACAGTAGGACAGATGGGGTCGTCTTTTAATGTTTTAATTTCAATTGGAGAGGGTTTTTTCGTCTCCGAATTTATTGCAGTGATTACCGCTGGTAGCCTCTTAACCCATTCCCTATTTCGTTTATTAGGATTGTCCATCTCCTTAGCATACTGATATCCAAACAATCTTTCGGCTAGTGTCCTATTAAATCTTTCAACAATGGCTTGGTCTCTATGAATTTCTCTTCTACCGCGCCTTATATTTACATTATGTTTATCCATGAACTGTGTAACAGCACCCATAAATTCTCTCCCAGGGTCTACTTGTAATAATTTTGGATATGTTAGTTTTCTTTTATAAATATTTTCAAAAGCCTTAGCAACTTCCTTGCTGTCCTTTGAAGTCAGTGGTTCTGCCTCCTTATATCTACTAGCAATATCAACAACAGTCAATGCATACTTATATGTTTTTCGACCAACAGTGTCATGTGGTAGGAATAATAAATCCGCTTGATGAACTTCATTCTTATTAGAAACATCAAACTTTGGCATCACTATTTTCTTTGGTGCAGGTAAATAAATCTGCCATACCGCTTGTTTCTTTAAGAAATTCAATGCTTCTTTATCACTTAATTTAGCTGCTTTTGCTAATTTCTTAACAGCTGTTAAACCTTTCCAAAATCCTTTAGGACTGTAATAAATTTTCTCCATTTTTTTTAATTTCTATTTAAGATACATTTCTATAACATAAAACACAAAAATGAATCAACATATCACACTGGCCAAGTTTGAAGAAAGGTGCAAGGAACATGAATATAATACAATTAAATGGGCAGATTTAAAACAGAATGAAATATATACTATTACAGATTACAGATGTGTGGATACTATTAATGGTGAAGCTATGATTTTAACATTAAATGATGAAACTGAAGCATGGACACCACTCCATCTTAAATCTAAAATTGAACAAGCTAAATCTAAAAATAATGAGTTGCCATACTATGTAAGACCATTAGGGTTGAAGCAAAGTAAAAACAATAAGAACAATAAGTATCATGCTTTTGATTTTGTCTGTTGAAAAACTTTTAAACCTTTTTTTTTTTTTACCCGACCGCACTCAAATGAAAGTAAAAATTTAGTGCCCATTTATATTTTTTAACATGTCTGTTTTGATTTGCTCTCGTATTATTTTTTTTTCTTCAGCAGAAATCTCAAACTTTATAGGTTTTCTAACATCTGCTTTCATTTGTTCATATTTATCCATCTCTCCCATGATCAATTTAAATTCTTCAACAGATACATTACCATCTTGCAATGCAGTGGAAACTTTATTTGCAATAGAATTAAGTTTTGCCATTGCAAGTATACATATTTCATCATGTTCTTCAGCCTTTTTCAGTAGTTTAGTATTAACAAATTTGCTTGTTAATGCAAATGCACCACATATACTACCCGCAATACCAAGGCCCAAGGAAACGGGCACTCCTACAACAGTTAATAATAGCCCGGCACTCGTCCCACCCATTACCAGACCAACAGTAGTTAATCCAGACTGAACACCATTTAATATGTTCAGAGCTCTTTTATATTTATTTCGTATTGTTTTCCTTGTCTCAACCTCATTTTCTAGCTTATGTTTTAAAGCACTTATTTCACTAAGCCTAAGATGTTCTGTTCTATTCTCCTCAACTGGTAGCGGTGGATACAGTTTATTACTCATTTTATTTTTCATAATTTAAATATCTAATTCAATCAATACATTTACAATTGAAATGGGAGCTCTACTATATGTTGTAAGTGAAACAAAATTTAATACACTTCCAGAAGCAAGCTCGATTGGAGTTTGAAATATTGTATATGCCGAACGCTGTCCTTTATGTTTTGCATTTACATTTGGGGTGCCATTAATACTAATCCCAATTTTTACTTCATCAGTTGCAAATCCATCTCTTGTGACACTGCATAAACCCATTCGTAAAACTCTCCCACTACACAACATAGTATAACCACAATTTTCATGCGCTGAACCAGAAACACCATTTCCAAATGCAAATTCATAAGAGCCATCACGTAATGGCCCAGATTCTTCTGCCCATACAGTTATTATAGGTTTACCTTGCTTAAGGTCATGTATTGTTTTATTTAGGTTTGGGACATACATTTTATCTTTTACAAGAGTAGCAAACTCATTCATTTTCTTTTTAATCAACTCATCGCCTGTATCACTGTATGATTTCGTTGCGTGATAGTTTGTATCTCCATATATAGACATTTTACTTTATTGTTTATCTTACTTCAAATACAATACAAATTGGCAGTCCGTGATTATTTAATACATTATTACTATTGTCTCTAACTTCAATTCTTAACTCGTCTATGATACCACTTTGTAATTTTCTATATTCAGGATGTTGAAATGATATTGTATCCGATTCCCCAAACGTAGTTTTGCTTATGGGTACAGTACAAATAATGTTACTTATATTTCCATCTAATAGATTGTGAGATGAACTAACTTTGTTCAGATAAATATAAATAGATTTAGTAGCAAAATCAACTGGATTGACGCTTGTAAAAGTACCACTATCAAACTTGTGTGGATATATATCAAAACCTAGTATTTTAAGTATATTTTCAGGAATATTAACCTCGTGTCCGGGTGCAACTATAAAAGTACATTTCCCATTAGATTTGTTTACACTAAGTGACAAAGCGGCATTACTTAATACATTATTTAATCTATCAAATGAATATAATCCAGCAGGAATTATCACTGAAGTTGGTCCATCTATAACACTATACCACTCAAATGTTTCATCCTGCAAAATATTATACCAACCAACCCAGTATGTAAGACTTTTCAAACCAATTTCTCGATTAGAATCTGTATTATTAATATATTCTTGTAATGGAATTGGGTTTGTAATATCAGTTAAAGTTATATACATTTTGTTTTAAATATATATATATATATTTATATATTAAAAAAAACAACAATGGCATTCAAATTTAATAAAGATGCAAACTACAATATCAACCATATATACGCTTTGAAAACGGTTCCAATGTTATACAATGTTGATGTTTATGTTACAAAAGATAAAAGTTTCAAAGCTACATATTCCAACGCATTAGCAGGGTATCCAAACCCCTCAATAACTGGTAATGTCTCAAACAACAACAAAGCATATAACAATTGGATGAATAATCAAATGGGGTGGTATCAGAATCAATTTAACTTTGCAATATGGTGTGCTACTTGTGGGTGCGGTGTTTCATATAACCAGCATTTAACAATTACAAATGATCCGTTTTTGAGATCCTTATATGAATTTCATATTATGTATCAAACACTTCGAATCTTAGCTCAAATCTCATAATCTTGGCGGTTTTACAATGTTTATGAAACCTTCAGGGGGTTATAGATTGAGCCATGGAGGTAAGGTATCACCATTTTTTGATGTACACGATTCTTTTACCCATCACGTCGATATTACTAATGCTTGGACTAGTTTTGTTCTAGATAATTCAATTGGGTTCACTCAAGCTGGAGTTGAACGATTAAATGATAGTATTAGAGTTTATGTGTGGTCAATTCTTGGAGCTCAATCTCAAACAAGAACTTCCCTTATTGGTACTGGGACTGCATTTGATGCGCAAAAACAATATTTAACCAATGTTAATGATGCAATTAATAGAGCTGTAGACTTACCCATAATAATTTCAAACTATCAAAATGTACTAAAATATGCAAGGTCAAAAGTTGATTTTGTATATGGAATTGGTTTGTATATGGCCCCAAGCAACATGGATTTGCTGATAGGAAGTATTCAAAATTACAATAATTTAATTGTAATTGCAAGTGGTGATCAAACTGTGGGGTTTAATGGTGATGTAAATAGTTTACCAGTTCCACCGCCTGTACAAACACCAGAAAAAAGTATTGTTAAACCTTTGGATGTTAAACCTTTGAGTGTTCCTCCTACAGTTTTTAAAACTAACACACCAACAGTCACAATACCTGAACAAATAGAAGCAGTCAAACATGAAAATTATAAAACTGCACTAGTCACTGGTAGTATTGCAGTTGGGTTAGGACTGCTATTATTTTAATTTCGAGATAAAATATAATCCTTAGCGGCCATATAAAAAGCCCAGTAACTGTAATAATCAAAACCCATAAATTATTTGCTAGCCATCCAACAGCCTTTCCTGCTGCATTCAATATCCAAGATACTATTGATCCAATAATTCCGGGTAATGCATCTACAGCCTTCCCTGCTAGCATACCCAGTAATGAACTCAGATGTTTTAATTGTTTTTTTTATCCATTCTTTAGCTCCGCCTTTTCCTGGTGGTTTGGGAGCGGCTGCACTACCACTTGCACCTCCAGTAATACTTAAAATTAAAGTAGAGATTATAAACCCTATAGCTGTCAAAACAGAAACAATAGTTATCCCCTGTTCTTTGAAGAGGGGTTTGAGTCTTCTTTCTCTTAAAGTGGTATCTTTGTGTAATATTCTATCGAGTGTCTCTTTTATTCTGGATACTTGAGTTCTTAAGTCTTCCCTATCAACTGAAATCGCCTCAAGACGTGCTTCACGCTCAGATACAATAGCAGCAATTTCTTTTTCGACACGGTCTGCATCTGGACTGTCTGAATCAAATGTAGTTACAGCTGCTAGCTTTAACACTGCAGCATTTTTTTTTGTATCCAATTCATTTAACTTGGCAAGGTTGTTGGTTAGTGAGCCTCTTGATTGTTGCAGTGCTTTGTTTAAGGCTTTAAGTTCTCTTAATGGCAAAGTTTCAAAATCATGTGTAATTGTAGTTGATGTTTCTTTTGATAATATAACAATGAGTTATTTTACATGTGTTTCTGTTTCATCAACTTTACTTGGTAATTCAGACATTTCTATGTTTTCAAGATCTGGCAATTCGTTTTCTATAGTTTGTATTTTATTAACAGCTTCTGGAGCAAAGTGGACCTCTTGTAGGTTCAATAACCGTTTTAATTCAGCTGTTCCTTTGCCCTTAAAAGTTCTTATTAATTTATTAGGGTCCCCATTTTTACTAAGGCGGTGATCCTTCCAGAACAGTGTTTTGTTTTCTGTAGGTCTGGAATTAGTAACTGAAACTCCTGATCTGTTACGTTAAACTCCTTTTGGAATAGAGTTTTAAAAAGCTCTAAAGTTTTTACTCGTAGAGGACGATCATTCTCTGGAGTTAGTTTTTCCGTTTGAAAATCAGGTAATGTCATTGGAATATCAGGGACTATCAGGGGCGTTTGCTCATCACCATCAGGGTCATATGTCTGATTATCATAATGCATAAAATCTCCTTCTCCACCTTCAGCCATTATTTATTATTTATGTTTAAAGTATGTAATTTATAAATAAAATTAAAAAGAATAATGGCAACATACGGAAGAAAACATTTAAGAGAGCCTCTCGGTGTTAAAGGAATTAGACAATCAGTTACAATAACAAATAATCCATCTACAATTGATCAAAACCAACAGCTTTTAGTGCGATTCCCCAATTTAGGTCCAAATGATTTAATCGTACCTGGAACAGTTCGTTTAGCTTTTACAATTGCATTAACCTCCACTGATAACACTCGGAGAGTGGTTCAAAATCTTGGTCGTGCAATCGTTAAGAAAACAACTATTAAAATATCTGGTAATGAAATTTTATCAATCGATGATTCAGATGTGTATTACATCTATCGTGACCTATGGAAAACATCTTCAGAGCGAAATAATATGGTTTATCAAGGTATAGATACTAGTACAGGTTCAAATGTAACAAAATTAAGAACTGGAGCAGCAAATGCTAGTTCTACAAACGTTGAAGATAAAGCTATCGCAGATGCATTTGATAATCGATTTTATGTACCATTAGATTTTGAACTTCTTGAAGCTCATACGCCTTATTATCAATCTGGTTTGGGTGATAGACTCGAATATGAACTTACATTTAATGATTATTCAAGGGTAATAATAGCCACAGGTGATTTAGATGCTAATTAGGAAATTAATAATTTAAGTTTAGAATTTGATATGGTCACAGAGCCTAATTTAGCGATAATGGTAAAAAATCAATACATGGGACAAATGTAAATTTTGTATGATAGAATTCTTCGTCACAGAAAGATAACTAAAAATAAAAGTGATTCTATATGGAATATAAATTTGAATACCCCTGCTAGGTCCATGAAGGGAATTTTAATGGTATTTGAAGAACAATCATCACCTTTTGCAAGAGAAAGTGAAACATTCTATAATCCAAAAATAAATAATGTTGAAGTAACAATTGAGGGTATACCTAATCAACTATACAGTCAAGGGATGAATGCATATAATATGTGGGATGAAATACGCAAACACTTTGCCGGTGGAGATATTAATAATCATAGTGAATGTTGTCAGTAAAGAATTTCATGTGGCCGGTGTGACAATTGGTAGTTATCTTACAAAACAATATGCACTCTGGCTTGACTTAAGAACAACAGATGATAATAGTTTGCATGGGAATGGGCGGAGAATAGAAAATGCGAGTGAAGGTATTACAATTCAGATTACTAAAGAATCTGAAGCTGCAGGTGCAATAAATATATATTTATATTTATTTATTAGATGCCCAACTAAATATAGAAAATGGAAGATTTGTATCGGCGTTATATTGATTTACCAAAGTATGCACATAGTGCTATTATCTGTGGCCAAACTGGATGTGGAAAAACAGAATTTGTTTTAGACTTATTAGAGCTTTCACGGCAACAAGGTGGGTATGATGGGGTGTTTGATAATATAGTTATTCTTTGCCCAACTGTAGCATGGAACAAGGATTATAAAAACAGAAGTTGGATAAAGGATGTGCGGTGTCCAATCGATAAAAAAATAACGATTGTTAATCCAGTTGGCAGTAATGGCGAAGAGAAACTACAAGATCTGTTAAGATTATTTTTTAATAAATATGCTGGAAGCCCAACATTATATATCATTGATGACTGTTCAGCTACAAAGCAATTAACAAAGAAAAAGGATATGTTGTCACAGCTCGCATTCTTTGGACGACATGCAGAGCAAAGTGTTTGGGTTATATCACAGAGATATAATTCAGTATTAAAAGACTTAAGAGAACAGACAAAATGGCTGTGTATGTTTTATACGAAAGACAGAGATAGTTTTGAGGACTGTTTGAGAGAAAATGATGTTATTTCGACACTAGAGGAAAGAAACAAAATGAGAAAAGAGTTATCAAAAACAAAACATTCTAAGTTGCTTATTAGAACTGATCAGCCTACGGAGTATAAATTACTTAAGTAATGCTTAGTATTACTTAGTATTACTTAATATTTTTTATTTTACTTATTTTACTGGATTTTAACTTGATTTAAGCTTGATTTAACTTGATTTAGCTGAGCAATTCATAGATAACAATGTTAAGAATTGTTCAGCAAATAGGTATTGCTTAACATTGTTGAGTTGTTCTAAGCAAATTTAACTTAAACAATTGTATGAATATATGAAATGTTTGAGATATTGGCTCGGGTTGGGTTTATTTTAAATTGAAATTTATATTATGCAAAATAAAAATGAATTGTGAGGAACTTATAGAACAACTAAGTGATGATAAAGTATCCAATGATAGTGTTGTAGGTGAAGTAAATAATGATCACTTAAAACAACGGTTATCTTCGATTATTTCAGGTGGGAAATCTGTTCAATATTTGGGTAAAGATATAACTATTTCACAACTAGAAGAGTTGTCAAATGAACAAATATTAAAATTGTATAACAGATATGAAAGTAGATTGGGTGCTTCAATGACGAAAACTCTTGGCAATACTATTTTGAATATGTATGCTCTAGCTGTAGGTAATATCTTGCCTATACCAGCAGGAAATCATGATAAACTCGTAGCTGATTTAGAAGGAGATCCATTTGTTGATCATGCATTGACTAGTACTTGTTGTGAGTTGTATTTTAGGTTTGGGGCATTTCTGGCACCTATTACTGCAGCAATAACAACATTTAAATATTGTCAATTTAAAAATATAAATGAAATAAATAAAAATAATGGAAACGGAGAACATACAACAGATTCCTGAACGAAAAGAGGAGATTAAACAAGAAAGTCTAGTACATAAGAAAAAAGTAGATATACCACCTGAAGAACTAGTTATACTATATTTTACAGCGGCAATGAATTTAGTTGGTGGGATTGTGTTTAGCTATATATTTTTGGAGAATTTCTGGCACCTATTACTGCAGCGATAACAACATTTAAATATTGTCAATTTAAAAATATAAATGATATAAATAAAAATAATGGAAACGGAGAACACACAAGAGATTCCTGATGAAGAAATTCCAGAACGAAAAGAGGAGATTAAACAAGTAACAGCAAATAATCCAAAGAGGGTTGAAGCTGGTAAAAAGGGTGCTGCTGCTAGAACAGCCAAACAAGAAAGTCTATTACATATGGTACATAAGAAAAAAATAGATATACAACCTGAAGAACCAGTTATAGTGAAAGTCTATAAAACCTCGAATATAATATATTTTATAGTGGCAATGAGTTTAGTTGGTGGGTTTGTGTTTGGCTGTAAATTGTTAAATCGAAATAAAATTGAAACAAAAGAACCTGAAATGCCTAGTGTAAAACACAATCCTCATCTTATGGAGTAAACAATTAATTAAATTAAATTAAATTTATTATTAAGTAAAATAAAAAAACAAGATGACGGCAATTAATACAGATGGAAAGATAATAGGAAATCTTGCATATCATGCTGCTGTAATAACGGCGCTTGAAATCGGATATGCGCAGATAATGAATAAAATTATAAGACAGGCGGTGCCAAAACTGCAACTTGATGGTTATAATATGGCTATGTTAATGTTGGATACTGGACTTGCCATTGCTACGAGAGATATGCTTGTTAAACAAGGTATAATTCCTGATAATATTTTGAAGTAATACAATTATTATATAAAACAAAATGTCGGGAATAGCTATGATGGTTGGCGGTGCTTTGGTTAACGTATTGGCGTTTACAGGGAGTAATTTCTTATTCAGTTCATTGGGGAATAATTCTGCTATTGAAGAACGCAAAAGGCATGATAATGCCGTAGAGCAATTACAAAAGGCACAGGCACAGTGGGCAGAAAAAAGAATGGATATATTAGATTGGATTAATAATGAAATTTGAAAGCAGAATCACGCTGCTAAGACGTTTGATGATGTAGATGAAGCTATTAGGGAGTATAATGCTGTTACGGCAGGTGACAGGTGCACAACAATTACAGTCATTTGGGAAGGAACCGGTACTGAGTGATTATTATACACCTTCACAGAATCAAAAGGATAGAGAACTTATATTTATAGTAGGTGGAATGACTATTGTGGGGTTTATAGCATACAGATTGGCTTAATTATATTTTTCTATAATAGTGGCTTAATTTGGAGAATAAAATTAAGCGCGGGGATCCTTAAAAAACCAACAACAACTTGTTAACGTTATCACAAGTCCGTATAGGATGGTATGGCTTTGTACTTTTGGTTTATGTTTACAAACACTGTGTTCTTTATCTCCACGAGATAACACAAGCGTTTGATCCATAAAGTGACACGCGTGTCAATTCAAGGATTAGACGCTTGATGTATATTTTTGCTGAAAATTATGGTTTTCGTACAAAGCAACTATATAGTTTGGTATAGCAAGCATTATTTTGACAAATTCCTAGTCTCAAAGGCTGAGAAGTTTACAATTGAGATTATGTCGCAAGATTTTTCATATAAAGTACAAAATACCAAACTATATAGTAGTTTTGTATTTTTATATATTTAAGAGCTCTTCTAACCTCAGGGTCTGAGAACGATACAATATAGATTATGTCGCAGGCGCCTCATAATCTATATATATAGAACATTTTGTGCCTACTGAGTGGGCATGTACCCTGCTGGCTAATATTTATGAACCCACGCATTTGGGTTACGTGCTGTCTTGTTTGCAGTTGCGTCACGTGTGTATATAGCACCACATTATCTTTGACATCCGTACACATATACAGTATCACCGTTTATTATTGCCGCGACACGCTTGATACACTGTATATACAGGGGCGGATCTGGAGGGGGGAGGGGTCCCGGGTTGCAAAGTTCACCCACGAAGTTGACATTGATCACAGTTTACCACCAGTTGGAGTCGAATCTAAATGCCGTAAAACACAAGAAAGTGCATTTCGATGAGCTCAAAAATAGGACAACCCCCTAGTTGCGAACGGTAACTCTTGCAATTATTCCCGGGAGTAGATTGCAAGAGTTACCTTCGCAACTAGACAACCCCCCCCCCCCCCCCCGTTCCCCAAATGCTGGATCTGCCCCTGATATATACATAGATAGCTATCTTATATTTAAGGGTGGGACTTGATTCAAAGAACCTTCTATACATACCCCGGCAGAGGAGCCCAGTAGATTTGTCAAGCCAATGGCCGGCGGCCCGTTTTCCTTTTCAAATTTAGTTTTACAGTGGAACCTCTCTAAACCGGACACCAAGAAAAAACATGTGATCTTATATTTGATGAATTTCCTCGCCATTAATCTCAGGTGATCATGTCTGTTTGTGAACGCATAGCACACAACTATGGCTGAGAATGATCAAATGCCTGATTTACAGTGAAACCTCTCTAAGCCGGACACCCTGGATACCTCCCAGGGCGTCCGGTTTAGAGAGGTTTCACTGTAGTTGCAAAACAGTTGAAATGTGTGCTTTAAATTAAGGCGGTTGTGAGACGCTTAATTTAACCTAGCTAGTTCATTCTCCTATCGCACTGTGTTAGTATGTCAGGCCGTGTTAAGAGATGAGTATTACGGAGCCCCGCAGGGGAAATGTGTTTTTTTAATTCGTTCCCACGAAATAACAATTCGTTCCCACAAATTAACAATTCGTTCCCTCGAATTAACAATTCATTCCCACGATATAGCAATTCGTTTCCGCGAATTAACAATTCGTTCCCGTGGGAACGAATTGTTATTTCGTAGGAACAAATTGTTAAATTGAGGAAACGAATTGTTAATTCATGGGAACGAATTGTTAATTTGAGGGAACAAATTGTTAATTTGAGGGAACGGATTGTTATTTTGTTGGAGCGAATTGTAATTTCGTGGGAACGAATTAATGACAAGAAAAATTCTACGTCCTCTGCGGGGCTCCGTAGAGTATGAATGTATTTGAGATAAGGAGACTCAGTCGTAACAGTGTTGTTCTGTATGATGATGCTATTTGAGGGTTGATCAGGGCAAACAGATCAAGCAGGGAAGGATCCTTACAGTGGGGTCAGCGTGTAAGTGCACACACGAACGAACACGACAGGTTGGAACCAACCTGTCGTGTTCGTTCGTGTGTGCACTTACACGCTGACCCTACCATATCCAACTTTCGCGGCCACCTTACCTGGACAAAATCCATAGTGACCACATGGTCAATTTCAGTTGACTAATACGTGATGGTCAGTCGGCAATTTCCGTGATATCGGCTTTTTCCGTAATCTCTAAGAAATCTAGAGGTGTCACGTGATGTATGCAATTTTATCGATATGTAAATCCATGCACATGTAGTGTGGCGAGTCCACCATTTACCACTGTGATATTCGAATTAACGCGTCAGGTTAACATGTGTCTCACTTCCCGAACATGTTTATTTTATTGAAAATGACATTTATGACCACGTGAAAGTGATTTCCAAAGTTAAATATGTGTTCCGTAAATGACATCTCAAATATTTTATACCAAATGTGGAATTAAATATTCTTCCTTTGTACAAATAAAGTTCAAAGAAGTTTAGTTTGCAGTAAATAATTCGCGATGAGTCTGCTTACTTCCCTGTAAATAAAAACAACACATTTCCATTTATTGACAATTTTATAATTTGTGACACTTTCACCAATATTAGTTTCGATAATCGGTATAAATCCCGTTAATATTGCCATGAAATCAAGAGAAAACATGCAATGATACAAATATTTACAACCAGCGTAAGTAAATTTGTAAACTAACGCAGTCTGACCAAGATTTATAATTCCAGTGTACGGACAAAGGGAATTACGTTAATTATTTCTAACTATATCAAATAAAGATGAAATTATATTAAGTATTGCATGTTGCAATTATCTGAAAGATAATCAAATAAGACAAAGTCTATGATGAAATTACAAACCAGTATGTCAGTTGCTATAGGTGTATACTATGATCATTAATCATTATGTAGCCTGCACTACAGTTATGCGGAGAAAACAACCACACATACGTAACAATTAGTTAAATCACGTAAATAATTACAGATGACCGATGTACTCGTTATATATATTCTCAGGCTAGCGAATTTTTTTGAAGTTAATATCTCGGGCAATATACATGTAGCCTAATGCAAAACAGCGATTGAAACCAGTGTATACTCAGATCAAGATGCGCATCCGCACATTCTGAACGGGGTCTACTCTACCCTGGTTGTACAAATATAGTTCAAGGTTTAGTTTGCAGTAAATAATTCGCGATAATTCTGTTTAATTCCCTGTAAATAAAATCAACACATTTCCATTTATTGACAATTTTATAATTTGTGACACTTTCACCAATATTAGTTTCGATAATCGGTATAAATCCCGTTAATATTGCCATGAAATCAAGAGAAAACATGCAACGATACAAATATTTACAACCAGTGTAAGTAATCTTGTAAACTAACGTAGTCTGACCAACACTTATAATTCCTGCGTACATGTAAAAAGGGAATTACATTAATTATTTCTAGCCAAATCAAATAAAGATGAAACTATATTAAGTATTGCAAGTTGAAATTATCGAGATAATCAAATGAGACACATTCTATGCTGAAATTACACTGAAATATCAGTAGAAAATGTTGGGTAGTTTGTTCACTAATAATTTTACGGACAACACGGTTATGCCTCGGGCAACATATAAGCTTTCAGAGTGACCGTAAGCAGGTGCCCGTTTCAACGAATATCACGGAAATTGCCGAAGATTTCCGTGATACGCTAATTGGAAAATGAAAACAGATGGTGTCATTATTATTATCTAAAAAGGACCAAAATAATATTATCTTAGAAACATAATTTTTATATCAATAGATAGAAAAATGAATGTGCTAATTGAAAATACCTGTGCATTTTGTGTAACTATTATTATAAAAAGAGATTTTGCAATTTTCCCAACGTAAATCGAGAAGAAAAATCACAATTTGCTATATAAATCATATAAAAACTATCGACTTTGTTTAAAGCTAAAAAGGACCAAAACCTTTTTATTTTAAAAACACGATCGAAAGATCATCATAAAGTACAATAATTGAAGTTTAAAATGTGTCTTGTGCATTTTCAATCGGTTGTGTAGTTTAAAAGTTACGTAAGAAAAGGTAATAGTCTCCTATATAATTCCATATAAAAATCGCCGCTACTGTGCAGACTTTCTACAGGTAGTTGGATATGTGTATGGGGCTGGGTTATGCAAGATATGATATATGTTTGGGACCCAGAAGCACCGCAGGGGAAGTATATTTTCTTTTATAAATTCGTCCCCACGAAATAACAATTCGTTCCCTAAATTTAACAATTCGTTCCCCATTCGTTCCCACAGATTAACAATTCGTTCCCTCAATTTAACAATCCCGGCGTGGGAACGAGTTGTTTTATCGTGGGAACGAATTGTTAATTCGAGAGAACGAATTGTTAAATTGAGGGAACGAATTGTCATTTCGTGGGAACAAATTAATAAAAAAAATCCATGTCCCCTGCGGGTCTCTATACAGATACTGTCGTTTCGCGGCTTGTCGTTATATACTATGCTATTTATTCGAATTCAATTACGGCAACATAGCGTTAGCTGACTACTATTCGTGCTTATAGTATCAGGTTGCACAGGGCGCCGTTAAACAATCAGTGGTAAAGACAACCGATATAACATCAAGGTGCATGATCACGTGGTTACAATAACAACAACAGTAGCTGAAAGTGTTGAAATCTCGCCCACTCCAAAGTAAGTATTATTTGATATTTTCCTTAATATGCAATGGATTTTGATGAAATATGGCGCAGCAAATGCGTCTTCATGCGCTGCATTTGATATCCTGCGAGTAGTTCGGCACATACGTATCTCGTTTTTATGAATAATCGATTTCCGTGTCGGTAGACATGGAAATCGATTCTTCGAAAAAACGACGGAAGTTTGGGCCAAAGTACAGAGACGACCCAATACAGCTTAACAAGATGCGTTTGATGCGCCATATTTCATCAAATTCTGTTACATAATAAGTACACAATACAATGATACGTACTTTGAATCGGAGGGCTTCTGGAAGTTCTAGGAAGTGTTGTTGTTGTTGTTGTAACCACGTGATCATACACCTTGTACATGAATGTGTCTGTGACTGGAGAAATGCGGTGTATGGGATCTATGACCAGTGTAGCTCATGATCAACCACGCCTGTAGCCTGATAGCGATACATATTGCTTGTTAAAAGCAGGGCGGATGTTATTCATGGATTGGCGAATATTGCAGATCCTGATCGGACTGTGCGGATGATCTACCTGGATTCAGTTATACAGTCCCATTCACATACGACACACGCCATGTGATTTTGTACCTTCGGACATCTGCGTAATGCCATTAAATACGTTTACAAAATTTACAATATTTGTTATAAATAAAGTCAAAAGTTGACAAAACTTTCAGATAATTCTGATAATTGTGTCGACTTTTAACGTAATTTACGGAAAATATTGTAAACTTTGTAAACGTATTTCATGAAATTACGCAGATGTCGGAAGGTACGAAATTACATGGTGTGTCTCAATTGTTGGTTTACCATATAAGTCTGATACTTGAGACACAAATATTCGTGTTTGTAGAATAGTGCAACTATGTTGGTTTATCATATACAGTCCGATACTACAAACACAAATATTCATGTTTCTGGAGTCGGTTAAATAAAATGTGGTTACACCAATTAGCGACAAAGCAAACATATAGGTTTGCAATATGCAGCCCGTTACTTCAAACACAACTATTCGTGTTTCTATCGTCGACTTATAGAGCGTTACAACAAACAGCGGCAAAGACAACCGCTAAATTGATTACAATATGCAGCCCGAAACGACAAACACAAATATTCACGTTTATAGCATCTTGTTTCATAGGGTGAACGCAGTTCTGGAAATCGTCTAAACGATTTCTGCCAGTATTCGAAACAGACACCAACAATTAAAGAAACACGATTGAGATTGGAATATAAATGCAATCACGATACCATAGTAACGCTGGTAAACATAGCCTTGACACTCCGCCCTGTTCTTGTATGCCTTCCTTATTATGGCACCGGCGTATTTCGCGGGGGGAAACATTGGAACAATTTCCGCAAATGACGTCGAAAGTGGACACACAATTCAAAGCTCATGCGGAATATAATTCCGCATGAGCTCTGAATTTTGTGTCAACTTTCGACGGGAAATATGACCTACTTTCTTAAATCAAAAGCAGCGATATACTAGTATAATTCCATCACAAAAATATTTACACAATTCCCTAACATTTGATTGGCCCGTAGCAAGTCTCTGCCCAAAATTTATAGCACAATAAACTCCCATATGCCGAACTACTTTCCGTAACCGTGAGGCGCAGTTAAAATGATTCTTAAGAAAACGGAATATAAACACATTTTCTTGATGAATTTATTCCAAATGCTGGAATTATAAGAAATGAATGGCCTTTTTGTTGAATTTATCGGGGTATAAACTTGGAAAATTCGCGGGAATACTGGACGAGGCCTGTACCAGTATTCCCGCGACTTTTCCAAGTTTATACCCCGATAAATTCCACAAAAAGGCCATTCATTCCTATATTAATTACAGTGGAATGTCTCCGAATGGCCACCTCTCTACAACAAGTCCCTCTCTGTAACAGCCAATCATGAGTGTGTATCCCAAATGGACACATTCTCTATATTTACCCTCCTACAACTGCCACCCCTACAACAGCCAGTTTTGTGTCTTCACATGTGTGGCTGTCGTAGAGAATAATAGTCTTTCCGTAATAATACAATTTGTTCAACAATTCTGCAAAAACCAGGAACCCACTTTTCCGACGGAAAAGTGAGTTCCTGGTTTTTGTAGAATTGTTGTAGAGAAGTTGTATATATTTTTGGTTTCAGAATCGGCAGAAAGCGGACGATGATTCTGTGGTATGCAGTGACCGGTATCTCGCTAATTATAGCTACCATTCTTCTGACCGTTCTTGGTAAGTGGTTCACTCTGCATGGTGTAGTCCCGGCTATATACACAACAGACTGCGTTAAAGGATCATATCGGATATCGATACATAAGTATCAGATTTTCTATCTTGTTGAACGTACCTATATCGGTGAACATAGAAACAACACAGCGGTCCTAGTATCGTCATATATCTTCAATTAAACCACTTTACACAGGACCATGATCAAAACTCAAAAAATCCCTTTAATCTCTCCCAGATTAGCAACGTTTCTGCAACATCTATTGACAATTCCAACTCACAATCAAGTATTGTCATTGTGTGGGCCTCAGCTCAGGCTCAGCCAATCCAGTAATCTGACGGATGACGACGCACTGTCAGTAGTGAACATTTTAAAAATCCAAGATGGCGTCCCAGATGGCGCCCAAAACAACAAAACAAGCAAAACTTTTAAATTTCTTATATATGTGTTACTTTAATAAAATACATACTCTAAGCCTCATTGCTGTTCATTGTAAGACCATGGGCCCGTTTCACTAACAAATCTTAGTTTGTTCATAAGTTCGAACTTAAGTTATAACTTATGACAAAAGTTATGACCGACTTAAGTCATTGCTTATTTGGTTTCACAACACAAACTTAAGACGGTCATAACAAGTCCGTCATAAGTTACAACTTAGTTATTGTTTACAGCTTCGGTATGTGCCGCGCGGGTTCGAATCCCGCTCGGGGCTTATATTTTTATGATGACTTTACTTTCCCTTTATGTGTTTTGACATCTAAAATAACGGATTTGCAAGCATAATGTTGAATATTATAATTTTTAAAAATAATCTCATGTAGAATATAAATTTTATCTCAATATTCCGACGCCATTGAATACATGTGGATATATTTATTGCCAACTAGTGAACCTTATACTGTAATATAAATATTGGCATATGACATGAAACAGCAACAAAAGAAGCAATTAACAAGGTGTTTTTTATTTTTACATTCCAATAAAATGGTAGTTTCGAGCGACCATTTTTCAAATTTTACTTAGATTATCTCATACACTCAGAAATCACGTTTCAGAGTCAGCAGAACACATGTACTGTCGATTATTAATGGTATGCCCAGTCAGATATGGATGTATCTGATACAACTACTGAATGACATATTATATTTATTTGAACTGGACACGGGTAATTTGTTGATTACATGTAGAAATGCATGCACTGTGTGAGTCAGTGTCACACATATAGGATTGCCCTGAACATGTTGACCAGTATAGGACTGGATTAATGCGCACGTGCTTATTCAGCGGACGGGTCTGAATTTTTTTGTTAAATGCGTCAGGACTGTTTTCTCCATCTAGTCTGAAAACAAGGTATCTCCTTATCAGAAACGAAACACAGGCTAACACTGTCCGCAAAAGTTCTACTCCACTTTCTAGAACCACTTGATTTGCTAATGTTGTATATCTCTCCAGTAACCGCCAGGAAACTACCAGTTGCGTAAAATCGCAATGCAGTCAACACTTGCAAGGACACTGACAGACTGTGTGATCTCAGATTTGACCGTATAATGTCAGCATGTGCAATGTCGCATACTTGTAGAAAAAAATCACGAGACAGCCTGAATTTCGATATTTGGTCCTCGTTATCCATGAAGTCTAGGGGATTGCTTCGGTCCTAAAGACTCGTTCCCGTCGTAAATTACGCGCCTGGATTATAGCAAATGCAGCTGCCATCGTTTGTATGTTTTGAAAAGAAAGAACAAACAATAGTCGGATAGTCAATCAGACGGATGGACGGACGGACGTTCATACATGACACACCATTAGGTGGTATATTCATCGTTTTTAAAGAAAAGAATGACCACTTAAGACACAAAAGGCTTCGGTTACGGAATATGTTGCATTGTTTTTGTTTGTCTTATGCGACACCTCCAACCACCTAAGATCCCAAACATGTGCCCGGACATGTGCCCGGACGAGGGCCGGGCAGGGCAGGGCAGGGCAGGGCAGGGCAGGGCAGGGCAGGGCAGGGCAGGGCAGGGCAGGGCAGGGCAGGGCAGGGCAGGGCAGGGCAGGGCAGGGCAGGGCAGGGCAGGGCAGGGCAGGGCAGGGCAGGGGGGCAGGGCCAGGGCACCGTCCAACACCGTCCTACACCGACCGACACCGACACCAAGAGACCGACAAACACCGACCGACCAACTCACACCGACACCGACCAACACCGATTGACATTGACCGACACTGATTGACACTGATAGACACTGATAGACACCAACCAACACCAACCGACACCGACCGACACCGATTCACACTGATAGACACTGACCGACACCGACCGACACCGATTGACACTGACCGACACCGATTCGACCGACACCGATTCTCACGGATAGACACTGACCGACACCGACCGACACCGATTGACACTGACCGACACCGATTGACACTGATAGACACCAACCGACACCGATTGACACCGATTGACACTGACTGACACCAACAAACCTACACCGATCGACACTAACCGACCGACCGACCGACCGACCGACCGACCGACCGACCGACCGACCGACCGACCGACCGACCGACCGACCGACCGACCGACCGACCGACCGACCGACCGACCGACCGACCGACCGACCGACCGACCGACCGACCGACCGACCGACCGACCGACCGACCGACCGACACTGACTGACCGACACTGACTGACCGACACCAACCGACACCGACCGACACCGACCGACACTGACCAACACACCTACACCGACCGACGGACACACCTACCGACCGACACCAATCGACCGACAACGACTGACACCGACCGACCAACCCGGACCGACCGACCGACACGACCGACCACCGACAACCGATGACTGCCAGATTGCACCGACCAACACCGACCGACCGACACGACCGACCGACTAACACCGACCGTGCGAAACCAACTGACCGACACCGACATACCGAGACACCTGACCGACCGATCGACTGACCGACCGACACTGACAAACCTACACCGACCGACACTGACCGACCGACACCAACCGACAGACTGACACCGACGACCAACACCGACCAACTGACACCGACCGTGCGAAACCAACTGACGACACTGACCGACCGACGACGACGACCACCGACTGATCGACGACTGTGACCAACTCTGACCGACACCT
This sequence comes from Conchocele bisecta, assembly GCA_029237695.1. Classification (NCBI taxonomy): domain Eukaryota; kingdom Metazoa; phylum Mollusca; class Bivalvia; order Lucinida; family Thyasiridae; genus Conchocele; species Conchocele bisecta. The sequence goes on along the minus strand of CM055276.1, from coordinate 57,467,404 downwards.
GACCGACACCGACCGACACCGACCGACACCGACCGACCGACTGACAGACTACAGACACCGACCGACATGACCACTGACACCGACCAACTGATACCGACCAACTGACTGACACCAACCGACAAACAGACATACATGTACAGCATACAGATGGTTTGTTACGAGCCGGCTCATCTGGATCTACAGTGGTTGTAAATGTTGTCGATAACTGGGCATAACGAATACTGTAACGACATGACCTACATCACAAATAGCAATACACGGGTAACTAGCACAAGTGTGGCTATCTATATGTAAGCATATATGGTTTATATGGCAGATAATTGCTAAAATAGTACGTATGAAGTGAACATTTACCTGCTGTCAGTGAATTGTTTTCTCCACCTCGGCTCACATGGGGGCATCCATCTTTGTTTATTTCATTAGTTCCGACTTAAATATTTAAGTTATAACTTAAGACTGCTAGCTACCTGTCTTAGTTTTTCATAGTAAATTTCGATTGTCGTTCTTGCTGAGATGTTTTGTGAAACGGACTAAGCACGTACTCCGGACTTAAGTTATAACTTATGACAAAAGTACTTGCTTAGTTCGTTAGTGAAACGGGCCCCAGGTCTTTAACATGTTCAAAAGCACACTGGAAATTTAGTGTTAACCCATTAAATGCGGAATACACCTTTATGGGTGCGCATTTTTTAAATATGTTATTTTTATTTTTGTTCTTTCTCAATGAAAGTATATGTTGCGACCACTAATTTGATCCGTCTCGATGAGACGGTTCAAATGGTGGCCGCGACATATACTTCTAAGCACATTTAAAGAAACTATTTATGATTTTCCCCAATCAAAATGGCGTATCCTCAGCATGAAATGACATCTGTACACGCACGCATGTAACGAACAATTATACCGTGAGCGACCATCGTATACCAGATCAGCATATATATCTGCTCAGTACCCGGGGCGCCAAGTAGGTCCATAAATATTATATTAAATCGGCACTCGTGTAAAATTCTCTACGTAATGAATAGTCATATGCTAATCTCAATTTCAGGCCATATACACTCTGTAACGATAATTGCCACGGGGTTTTCGCTAATTGGGAAAATGGCCATTACCGGGGCATTTAATACAATGTTCCTGTACACGCCGGAAATCTACCCCACAAACTACAGGTACGTACGGTATAGAGGTGTGGGTGTGGGTGGAGGGGGTGGACAGGGGTTTATGACCAGTGTAGATGCATAACAGCATCCACAAAATCTGATCAGGATCTGCATTGGCCGCTATTCCATCAACAAAACAACCGCCATGCTTCAAACAAGCAATATACAGTGGAACCTCTCTAAACCGGACACCATGAGAGGTCCACAGGGAGTCAGGTTTAGAGACGTTTCACTGTAATTCCGATGTAAGAGCACTGAAACACATGGCTGTGCTCATTGGAATCCCGAACACTGATAAACATCAGCGATATTTGACAGTGAAATCGGTCATAATTGAATACATCGATGTCGCAAGTTTGTTCGGTTTAGGCAGGTTCCGCTGTAGATCGTTGTCCGGCTACATGAGTGTGCTATTTGACACAGAGCCATGCTGGCCATACAGTGGGGTCAGCGTGTAAGTGCACACACGAACGAACACGACAGGTTGGAACCAACCTGTCGTGTTCGTTCGTGTGTGCACTTACACGCTGACCCCACTGTACATCCCGTACGCCCCATTTCTCAGTCTCAGCCATAAACTAAGATTTGCAACTTTCTCTAACATCGTTGAATTCTGATGATTTTTGGGGGCCATCTTGACCTTCACCTTCATATACATAAACCTACCTGCGTCGGGTTTCACAAATTACATGTTGTTATATAACTAATATCTAACGCCGGTACTGAGTATTTTTATTGTGTTGTTTCGTGTTTGCTGCTTTTTACATTTTCGTTCTTATTTCAATGGCGGCCATCTTAGATTCGATCTATATGTGGCTAGTTCGCCAGTGTATATTTTGGTAAATATATTTTCATTACTCGCATATACAAAATAATTCAAAACAATACCGAAACTAAATTGTTGCAATTTTGTCCCACCTGAATATTATATTAAGGTAGTTGCACCCTTCTTGGAGCCCCATGTAAAGTCAATGGAAATCTAATAAAAAAAAAACCTACTAATAAAACAATAGCGACTGACATAAATAAACCATACGAATGCGATCTGTAAGTTATTATGCATATACTGCTACCAATACAAATCACACACACACCTGTGATATGCAAATAATAGATACATTTTGATGTAGCACATATATATTTACGTCTCTATGTAAAACAGAAGAATGTGCTTCTTATTTTCTAACTACAGCATATGGTGTGATTTCCTTGCTAGCAGCATCTGCATAAACACTTATTGGACACATATATATGATTTATTGGTGTAAGTACATGTAGTTACCGTTTTATGAGTAGATCTTTTTTATTAGATTTCATAGCCTTTCCATTGGGCCACAAGAAGGGCACAACAACCTTAATTACACTTGCGTCGCTGTTCCATGAATTGAAACTAAATGAGGTAAACAATATGATTCTTAATTTTAGCGCAATATTTTGTTATTTACATTCTTTAAACTGTCATAAAATGTAATGTAAATATAAAGTATTAAATCATCGGATGTTGCATTTATTGAGGTATGTAACCTGTTTCGTTTACTGTGGTATTTAAAACACTTTGGTCTGCTCACAGTGCACTCTGAACAGACCAGGGGGCCGTTTCACCAAACTCACTAAAATGTAAATCCATTAACCTTTTACAAGAAAAGATTGTTAATGTGAAATTGCACTTACTACAATCACTTTAAAATGACAAATAGCCACAGTAAACACAACAGCCCATGGTTTTATTCCTTCAATACATTAATTGTACAACAGCATAGACGATGATAAAACGATCACGAAGACGAAGTGACGAAGTCGCAATGCCATAAGTAGTAGTAAGGGAGTCAAAATGATACCACCTACCGTGATATCATTTATAACCCTCTATAATACCCCCACCACCCCCGAAAATCAAAAAATTGGTTTAACGAGGAAAATTGGT
>CM055276.1:57435385-57463820 GCA_029237695.1 Conchocele bisecta | reverse complement strand
GCTTCGATGATGCACCAATTATGCACTCGGGCTTGACAAACATGATAGGAAATCCTTCAGCAACTCTGTTTGCTGGTCATGAAGTTTGTGCATAAGTGGCTCCTTTGCCTGAAATGCCACAACATACTTCTTCAGTAATGGAAGAACAGAACAATATACTTCATGATTAGCAATGATTTCTTTCCGAGGTAGAATAGTTTCTCAACTACCCTGGCCTTCTGGCTTTGCCTTCAGCCGTCATGGACTTGTTTTTCTATTGGTCCTTTTTTACTTCGGTTTTCATCCGTCAGGGAATGTGTGCTGTACACATCTAGTACATATGTCATGTACACAGTCTGCATAGAAGATGGTAGGAATGCATGATAAAATATGGTGTAGGCATCCAACAATCTCAGGTTATCAATGCAAACATCATACACTGAAAGCCAGCGGTGACTAACATATCTCTGTGGCACGGCGTACTTTAAACCAATGATCCTACAGACGCTCTGACCACTTAAAATCTGTGTGCAAATCAGAGAAAAGTCCTTCAACGAAGTAGTTGAACAGTTTACAAAAACCCTTACTAGCGTTATGCTCATGGTGGCAAGTGTCTCCATCTATGTCCAACAGATGAGGGGCTTTATTTTCACAAATTCTCGTCTCAATACCGGACTTTGAACCACACATTACTGCACAAGAGTCCATGAGGATGGACATCAGGTTGTTCCATGGAAGTTGGTGTCTTTCAAACAGGTCAAACAGGTCAAAAAGAGCATTGTACATGGTTTCGGAGTTCACTTTGATCACACTAAATGACTCTAGATGATGTACAACAACCTGTTGCTGCAAAAGACTGAAGTAGCTCACCAAGACAGTTACAATAATGTTGTTGCTAGTAGCTTCATCAATGTTCAGAGAGAAGTAGTTGTTTTGTAAGTCATAGACTAAATTATCCCTAACTGTTTTGGCTACACCATATTTCGATTTGTATGATGCGGATGTGCGGTCTCCCAACATTGCATCGAGTGCTTTTTTGTCATTGGCAAGTGCTTTGGCCAAGTCAATAATATGTGGTGTCAAAGAGAAAGCTAACGAGTGCTGTGCTGTAAAAGCTAACAACATGGCTTCATAGTTCTTAACGCGATCATTCAGTGGTATCAGGGGAACAGCAGCAGGAGCTGGTTTGCTGTTCTGAACAACCGATGAAGACCGTACGTACTGTCAGGTTTAATTTGCTGGCCTGAAAAAAATAAAAACAAATCCAAGTAGAGGAAATGCGACGGAAACTGTCTCTTAATTGTTTAACACGTAATTAAATTAAATTGATGTGTGTGCAGCTAGCTGGCAGAGAGTAGAGATCGGGCTGGCACCACGAACGTGAAAGAAAACCGGAGTGGCGACCCGGTTAGGGCTGGCAACCCAACTGTATATCGGGCTGGCAACCCAATAGTGTAATGAATTATTTGCAAGATGGAACTCTACAGACAAGTTACTTGACATTGATTAAGCTTATTTCTGCAGATTCTAATGTCGTTTACAGTTCGCTGGTTAGCTATCTCAAGCCGCCGCCGGCAGCCGCCACCGCCGCAAAACCTGTCTCGCTTTCCGCTTTCGCGGGCGAGACAAAAACGAAACCAGAAACAGATTTGCAAAATCTTAATTTATTTTAGTATACGGAAAATTTACCTGCAATCAATCGGCATCCCGATTTGTCTCTGTTGTTTCGCATTTTCTCCGTCTTTGCGCTATTTAGGCACACAACGTGACCCGGTGCATACATAATTTTGTCCACTTTCGTTGTTTATAAACACGACTTATTTATCCCAATACAACATTTATCCCATTATTTCTACTACTTTGTTTGAACTTCGAAATTTCAGTTACAGTTTTAATAAAGCAGGGGGGAGGGTCTGCTCCTTCAGGCCGACAATGGCCGACAGTGTTACGTCAACCGATTGGCATTCTGAAATTTTAGAAGCCCTGCACGTGATGGTGTCGAAACTCAATGCAAGTAACATAAACAACAGAATGTAGAGTATACTGGGCAATGGGACACACATTTCAAGTTGTGAGTGGTGGAGTCAGTAACAAGTAACATTAAAACAGAGTGTAGAGTATACTAGACAATGGGACACACATTTCAGGTTGAGAGTGGTGGTGTTGGTTGTCGGCGGTCCGACGCCGTTGTCGGTGGTACACGTGATGGTGTCGCCATCGCCGTCTCGTGTGGGCGTCAACACCAGGTCCTGGGAACTCGCGAGGCCACCGTAATCCCCGACCACATCCGGCCTGGTGACGGTATTGCTGATGTCCACGCTACCCGTCCTAGTCCAGGTGATGTTCGACACCGGGTTGGAGTTCCCGACCGCGCACGTCAAGGTCAGTTGGTTCTGGCCGTCAGCTACGATCTCTCTGTTACCGGTCAGTGTGGTGGATAGGGGAGCGACTGAAGCATAGAACATCACATGCCAACTATTTAATGAATGCATGCCTATATTAGCATTGGCGGTAATTTTTGGCATACAACATTTAATTAAATAAGCTATTCTGATTTTAGTATGTGGCTTAGTATGTGGTTATATTACATGCTGTAAATGGTTCTGCAGTAACATTACAATTAGTTGTTTGTTTTCAACAAATGTGAATAAACAGGGCTCTCAACTAATGTCAAAATATTTTTTTATAAATCTATTAATTTGTAATTTCCATATTAAAGGAACACGTTGATGATTTGTGGGACATACAGTAGCATAGAAAACACTGGGGATTCTCAGAAATAGTCAAGTCTATATACGTATACAGACTTATCTAATTTTAAAATATGCTGCCGAGGACATCACAACTTGAACGACGGTAGCTGCGGCTCCGACACTGTCACACCATGCCTCAGTACACAGGTGGAATACTCGGACCTAGGACCCAATATTTGGCTCATTTGGAAAACGTTACCCCACCCACCCACCCATTTTCATACACTATACCTTGCAGCCTTTTCCAAGGTAAGAAACAGCTTCGCAAAAATGCCGTATTTTCGGGCTCACTCAAACACCACACATTTCGATTTTTCTACCGACTTATGTCTCTGGAAATCGATAAATGTCTTAGGCCTTCAAATATATTCACTTCAAGCATCTGTTTTTAGAATTTTGTTAGTTACGGGCAAATTAGCTACCACAGACATACACAGAATAAATGCGACACATTTTTGTGGGCTGCGGAAGCATAAATTACATGTTAAATTGGGCTGAAATCCCATTACATTTTCAACATATTGGCGTGGATCACTGCAATAAACATCAGTAACTCAAATGTTACAATTTGTGACTAATAAGTATCATCCACTAACCTTGAATTATGTAAAACGTCCTTTTATTTTGATTTGCGTCCCAACATTTCGACATAGCCTTACGTGAACTTTACTTTCGGATTCCTGTTATATTCGCAGAATGATCAATAATGACGTCACAGGAAAACCCGAACTGGAGTATCATAAATACATCTATATTTGTTCAACCAATCAGGTGGCGATGCGTGAAGCGGGTTGTGTGAGATTCTTTCGGACAGAGAAATTCCTCTGTGACGTTGGTAGCTAAAATGCGTGTAACTAACAATATACTCAACACAGATGTTTAAAGTGAATATAAATGGGGGCCTAATGCATTAATCCAGAGACGAAAATCAGCAGAGAAATTGAAACTCGCTGTGTTTGAGCCAGCCCGAAATTAAACCTGTCCAGGGAATTTTCACAAACTCTTTTCTACCTTGGAAAAAGGCTGTAAGGTATAGTGTATGGAAATGGGTGTGTGGGGTAACGTTTTCCAAATGAGCCAGTCCTAGGTCAGAGTCTTGCACCTGTGCCTCAGTACTGTCTGATGTTGTCTTGTTGCAGTATGGGAAATCACACCAACGATGCGCATGTGGCGATCACCTGACAGCGTATTTTTAGACATGGATTCCCATAACATTCAACAAAGATTCTACTTTAACTTTCAAAATTCAAAACATTTTCGACAGGTTTTAGTACCAATTGTTTATTTGACATACTTTGTCAATTTACATATTCCTAACCTGTATGGGGCTTGAATCGTCAAGCAGCTCCTTTAAAGCTTTTGAAGTGAATATTGATTGCACACATTGGACAATAATTTCATCATCCATTCACAGTCCACCATTGTACACAGCTGCTACCTGGATTGAATACTCAGAATACTCACAAAGGACAGTCACCGTGACTAAGTCAACACCAGGTGGCGCTATCGTGTTTGTGGCGACACATGTGTAGTTCCCGGCGTCCTCTCGCCTGGCGGAGGTTATTGTGCGGGTCCTGGTGTAGCGGTTATCCACAGATGGCGACGATAGCTGTTCTGTGTGTAATGCCTGGCCATTGTGGTTCCACGTTATGTTCCCCGCGGGTTTACTGTAGACGGAGCACTGTAGTGTGACGGCAGTCCCCGTGCCTTCTGTCACCGGCCCAGGTGAAGATATGGTGACCTCCACGGTGGGATGGACTACACGAGAATACAAGAGCATGCTGGTTGGGATGTACATGCAGTATGGGAAGTACATGTAGAGATGTGTATATCAACCACGATTTCGATCTGCCTGTGTATCGTCAGTCTGATCAGGGTCTCCGGTGTCTGCCACTAGATCAGAGACACATGCGTAATGTGTGGGGTAAACAGTGGTCATTACTGTCAGGCAAGTCAAAGATTACAGAAGTTGTCATATTGTGGCTCAACTGGCTCAACATGCAGATCAGTGTGAAAAGGAAACTTGTTAGTAGTACAAATCCAGAGCTCCAGATAAGGAGCGTATTGGCGTATTTACGCCATTATTTCAGCTGAATACGCATTGATTATCAAAAGTGGAGTACAAAATATGCACAGCAATGTGAAAATACGCATTCGCATTGATTTTCAAATTGAGTAATGAAAAGACTGGCATAAAGTTGAAAATTCACTTAGTTGAGCTGCCAAAACAGTGTTTGCTTTTTGCAGCTCAAAGATGTGAATGTTTAAATTTGCTATATTTTTTATCATTTGTTTCCTATTTAGTAATGAGGAAAATCAGTAACATATTTGTAAAGGTAAAATACGCAATGATTTTGAAATCAGGGCGTATAGTACGATTTAGACACAAAGCTTATCTGGAGCTCTGCAAATCAAACAAGTCATTCCAGAGGTGTGAGTGCCGTAGGATATCAGAACAGCACACATTCCCATACTTATATATACATGGACACACACAGTCACACATATGTGGACGAATACAGACATGCATATTACAGCACACATACAGAGAAGCATATTACTACATGCAACTGAGATGGACATTAATGAATCTGGACAGTCAATACTTCCAGGGAATAGTGAATGAGGAAATACAAATGTGTGTGAAGATATAAACCCCTGAATAATTATTTAACCCTTAGACCACAATCTGATTTTTGTTGTCGTCTGCTGTTTATTTTATATTTTCCATTTTTATCATCATAAAAACATGCTTTGACAGCACATTAGAATAATTTACAACATGCTTTGACAGCATTTCAGAATCATTTCCATTGGAAATGATTCTGATGTGCTGTCAAACCATGTTTTTATTGAGAAATAAGGAAAGATATTAAAGCAACAGCAGACGACAATGTTGTGAGTAGCGGTCTAAGGGTTAATGGAGTTTAATGACCAGTCATCAGCTAAGGTTATTTTAGGCCCGTCTAGCAGGGCTGAATCACAGAGAGGTCACCTGGGAACCCAAAATCAGAACTGAATATTTACATAAAAAATATTTATTCAGCCCTGAAATTAGAATAAGCTCATCTAGTGCAAAATCTTCACCACACCAGTCACTTAGCCCAACTCCACACAAGTAATAGGATTAGTATTACTGTTACTATTTCTACCATTGAATCAGAATATGAAACAACAAAATATTGCCACAACAAACCATTTATTTGATTTATTGCTGTTTAACGGCCTATCAACAACTAAGGTCATTAAGGCCAGACCAACGGGTTCAATCCCTTATTTGACCTGCTGCATTGAGGGAAAATCCCAAAATCAAAACGGAATATTTATATCGAAAACAATATATATACATGTATATTAGAATAACCTGACCTGGTGCCAGGTCCATACCACACTAAAGTCACTTGGCCCCTTCCCCTAAAAGTAATAGAATTACGAATAATTGTAACTCGCATAACGGGTATAACCAACTGTCACATACAAGAATGCCAAAGACGTATGTGAGGGTCTCTGGTCGGATTCCTTTAAGGACGAACCCCGATCGTTAAATTATCCATCGCATGCCACAACAAAACATACATTCATATATGACCATGCATACATATACTCATTTCTAAAATTAGTCATTTAACAAGGGCCATACTTTTGGAAATATTTGAAGCTCGACATTGAAATTTCACATACTACCAGTACCTATATTACTTTGCACAACATAACCAGTCATGCAGAAAAGACTGTAGTGAATCAACATTTTGTCATGGTCGGCTAATATGGTCATGTAACTGTGTCAATGTGATGTAGATTATATACATAAATCAATGGCAGTTAATTACAGTTTCTCACAAAAACATTTAATGCACTCAGCACCAGAGTAAAATGTTTCACGCCAAAGTAGGAGCCAGATTCCCAGCAAATTACCATTCAGAAAGTTGCGGCAATTACTAGACGAAAAATGCATTTAAGTAGAGTTGAGTTTTTCGGTGCGAAACATTTTACACTGGTACAAAGTGCAGTACCAGTGACAACTCACCCTCAACATGTCAGCCGTCATACACTTAAGCCACATATGCTGGCATACATTAGCTAGCAAACCATTCTAATAATGTACACTACTTTACATCAGGACAATATGGTGTGTACATATGTTGCCATTGTGGCCTGTATACCCCCAGATTAACCTCCACATCCATCTGACTATGATATTTACTGTATGCAGAACAGCAAATGGATTACTCTGGTGCTCAACAAATACATGTGGAAATCATAGCAGGTTGCCTACACAGGAGACAGGAGACAACAATAACCAGCTTGACCAGCCCTTTGTTGACAATGTGCATTTGCTGTAATTACAAAATAAATATCACTATCAGTCACATATTTACATCCTGGTTCAGGCAAACACACACATGTACATTACAGGCTTTCAACTGGCCAATCAACAAAAAGTAGGGAAAAAGTAGGGCACATTTTTTCTAAAAAAGTAGGGAAAACTAGGGATTTTTCCAACAAAAAGTAGGGATAAAGTAGGAATGTATTTTGTTTCTTTCTGAAATTCTTACACATATTCAAGGTCTATGCATGCTCGACAACTACCTGATATTTATTTAATGGCGAAATGAGTACAAATGCACAAATGGGTATTCAACGCTGAAATAAATGCGTAAATTAAATTATTGGAGCACGATGGTGAAAAATGCAATATGTCAGGCAATAATAGCGGTGGTATGTGCACCTTGTTTGTTTGTTGGGGTTTAACGGCCTATCAACAGCTAAGGCCATTTGAGTTAGGGTTAAAAGCAGTAGGACACATATGCCCCACCTACCGCTTTGATAGTAAACAAAGCAAAACTCTTAAGTTGAAAAGGGGAAGATAATCCATGACCCGGGGGTCGAATAAAAAATCAACATTTCCGCATGTAATCATCATAAGGAAGCTACATACCAAGTTTCAGGTATGTAGCTATTACAGTTTAAAAGTTTCACGAGTTATAAGACAAAATTGCCAACTTTTCGACTTAATGATAGTGCGTACATGCATAGGCCCAGCGATGTGCCTGTAAGCATACTAGGTTAACCATGGAAGGTTATAGTAAGCATACTGTGACAGGCTGGCTAGTGATGGAAAGTGCTAGAGGATTTTGGGCGAATAATACAATAAGAAATGAGAATTTAATTTTTTAAAACCTGTGAAATTTCCACCAGACCAAATGTGGGTGGGTATGAAAGGAAATTATTTCATTTTTCAATACTATTGTAAATGATACATGTTGTACTTTTTCACTTTGCTAAAGATTGCAAGATTTCAGAATTCTGAGAATTTAAGGTATTATTAACTGTAATCAGATTTAACGACATCACAACAGAATGTGTTCTGATTGCAATTGGCATGTTCTAACATGTAATTACATAAATCATCTAGATGGCCACGGCCAGCATATCGTGCCACCAAGGTTTTTGATCATAGTCCCAGTGTGTATGCATTTGGTTATTACAGTCAATCGGGTTGTGGAAATATTGGGTACTTAAAAACTTTAACACAAATATCAGAGTAATTTGTCCTTGACCTTGGACATGAGCGCAGCTGCATGGATGTGCCATAGAATGAAAATGAAAATATGGAGGAGGGAAAAATCCCAAAACTGAATATTTACACAAAAATATATATTCAGCCCTGAAATTAGATCCTCACCACACCAGTCACTTAACTCCACTCCCTAAAAGTAATATGTTTAGTACTTATCTTACTACTTTTATAATTGATATAACTGGATTCAACTCCAACATACCAGAAAGCCAAAATGTTCCCGAGAGCCAAATCAGGGATATCGAGATTCTAGAAAGGATGAATCCCATCGCTAAATTAACCTTCACATACTCCCAACCAACCGCATGCTGGGCCAGAGAAAGAATCAGACTTCAGCTATGCTCTTGTTTAAAATGTTGTGGGCACCTAAATTAGCACCTGTTAATGTTCATAATTAGACTGCATGTACAAATAGTCAAATACATATGATTCTATAACATTATTAATGCCCCGGTCACATGAAGCTCCCGGGCAGTTTATAGGTCCCATAAGGGCCAAAACCCCGAGAACCCTTACGGAACCTGTAGGGCACACATACGGATTCTTGCTATCGAGTGTCCAAAATATCATAAGAATACAGAGAGAAGCCGTAGAATGCCCTCAAACATGTGACCACAACATCGCAGAAGGATGATTTCGTACGAACTTCCCATGGGCCACAGGCCCATACGGCTTCCCATGTCATACAGGCCCGGCACCACCCGTAGGTCTCATCTGACCTAGACATTACTTGAGATAGTGACACTACTTGTCTAACACTACTTGTCTAACCCTAACCCCTAACCCTTGTAAAGCATGTGAATGTACTGATTTTATTTTATGAAATTCATAGTATTACCGTATATGTTGCTTGTTTCCCCCTAATTTACAGACAAAACTCTATTGTTTTATCTGCAGAGAGTTTATTTCTGACAGGATGCTCCCATTGCACCCCTATTCTCACTGTAGCCAGTGTACATGCTATATCCACGCCACCCCATCCCAGCAATCCACACTCTGAATATGTAAAGTAGATAACCACATCTTATTATTTTTTTCTAAAATGATTATTTAATCTCAATGGAAATTTCCAAAAAAGTAGGGATAGTAGGGCTATTTTGAAAAAAGTAGGGAAAAGTAGGGAAGAAACAAAAAAGTAGGGAAAAGTAGGAAAAGTAGGGCCCGTTTGAAAGCCTGTAATACAAGTACTGATGTGTTGGATCATAACACGTTTGCTATTACGCATGTATATGTCTGGATATGTGGCCGTCACTGGAGATATGTGGCTTATGCGTTTTGCGAACAGTGTAGATCCAGATCAGCCTGTGCATCCGCACAGTCTGATCAGGATCTGCACTTTTCGCCATACCATCAATGTAACACCATCGTGCTTCTAACAAGTACATGACATTGTAGTATATATTATTACCAGGCTACATGAGTGTGCTATTTGATCAGGAGCAACACTGGTCACAAATAGCATTAGCCCCATTCTCCAGTCACAGCCACATATTACGTCATCGACTACATCCGATATTACATTCAGTCCTTACATTGTTAAATTCGGTATTTGTTTATCACGAATGTACATCATGTGTTAAAGCTTCAAAGTGTTTATGGTGATTATATAGAAATGCACGTCACAGGAAATATTTTGTAAGAATGCGTTTGAAAAATGTTTTAAGTGGGTTTGTCGTTGTGACGTACATTCAACAACAAGGTAGTCGTATACGAGTTGGTGGATGGTATTACGTCACTACACATTACTGAGGTGGCGTGGTACGGCCAAACATGGAATTTACGTGACTGCCTGTTTACGACATGGAAAGCTGACAAACAAATGCGACAATTAGCCGACAAACATGTATTTACAACCACAAAGAAGATACGGCAATATTCATAGTATAGTAATTGAAAGTGAAAGGGTTTAACGTCCCACCAACAGCTAGGGTCATATAGAGAACGGACCACAGTTTAAAGTCTCATCCGACAGACCAGTGGGATGGAAATACTATGAAAGTATTTTTGATGCCTAAGGCGAGGTTTGAACCCACAACCTACGGATTGGAAGTCAAGTGTTCTAACTCAATCCCGAATATTAATTGATATATTTCAGCTGTTTTTCAAAATGCATCTTCGGACCACAGGTTTTCGAAGAATGCTTTATATTTCGGTGTTTTATCGGTTATTTCGGTATCTTTGGTGGTTTGGGTTCATTGTTACCAACATACAATTTACGTCAACTCCTGCGAATTACACGTATAACTAGAAATACAAAGGTATGAAACAGAGATTCTACCCGCTCACGTTTTTAACCAATAAAACCATTATTTGTTAAATGATAATAATACAAGAAACGAGGCAAAGCCACGAAGGCCAGGTTTTTTTCCAAGCATGGACACTTGGATAACATAATTATACCCACTTTTTGTTGTAGACTAGATGGCCGTGGCCTGCATGTCGCACCTTGGGGCGAGGCATGGACACTTAAAAAAATATATATAGTAGTGTCAAGGTCATTACCAAGGTCAGGAATCATCGAGACAAATTGTCTCCCCTATTATCATATGAACCAAGTATACTTCAATTGATATGACGTTATGGCCAATATAGCTTGATCTGACGAACGAAAAGTGGTAACAATGCAGTTGAAGTGTAAGGATAGGCCAGAGTAATAAGTACACGTAGTCACTTAATCACTTATAATGTACACTATATTACATGGGGAACACACAGGAATACATGATACATTGATATGCGAACATCACTGTACTGTGCATGATACTATGCAATTACTACAAGGTTGTAAGCCAATCGACTGCTATACTTTAACGCAACTTAAAAGCTATAGACGAATAAACTCGGTATGTGGTATCTCAATGGTCCCGTAGTGGACAATAGTATGAATGCACAAGTACTTTAATGATCGCTAATCAAAGTAAAATAACATACAAGTATAACATGACAGAACGAACATTGGAGGACAAATGACAATCATCTGAGCTACCCCAGTGCTGGCGTATCTCAATAGATAGTGGTAACCTCTGAGTATCAAGGTCCCAAGGTCTGCCTCACCCGCAATATGAGGTCTAGTCACCAATATGGCTATTATCCAACTTCAAGTGGATTAATCCATAAACAATATATGTAGTCTTACTACAATCCTTTAGCCATGATATGCCATGATAGGAGTATTACCATACACTATCAAAGTATACATATGTATTGCCTATGCAATATATTTCCAAAGTATGAATGTCAAAGTCAAAGCCGGATGTGGTTACATCACATGATAGTCAATAACGATAATGTTCCGGAAGCTGGTACCGGAAGTAAAGTTCCCAAGGTAGTATTATTTCCGGAAATGGTGGACCAGAGGTAAAGTTCCTATGGTATCACTCGACTGTAGCCACCCGGATGTGGTAGACCGGATGTAAAGTATCCATGGTGAATCAATGGGTTGTAATACCGGAAGTGGTAGACCGGATGTAAAGTTCCGATATAATACAAAAATGGCGATTATCACTATGGCTAAGACGCCGGGAAAGTTTCACTTAGGTGACATTCAACTCGGTGGTAGTATAATGATATGATATGTGTGTATGGCGTTTTACTTCACTAAACTATGGCTGTGACTGTCTGCTGAACGCGATGTAGCTATCACACACTGCTCTATACAGGCCTGTACCCGGAGCTGCTACACACACTGCGCCAGACAGACGTACGGACACTCGGACGACCTGACACTCTGCACTGACTGGGGTCTGCCCTCAACGAGTGGACCAAAACGTCCAATGTTGCCCGCTGGAGCGATCTCAAGAGGCTACAAAAATGAAATGAGTCTCCAATTACTGGACGAATACGCACAGACAGACAGACAGGATGCACAACGGACTAAAACGGGAATCGAACAACGGCAAATCACAGCTGAAATAAAATGTTGTAGGTACATACCAAAATCCTCCGTGTCACTGGTGAATACAGTACTAGTCTTCTGTAACCAGAAAATATGTGTCCCGCCAACACATAGCGAGACATCGCTTATATACGCACCAGTGAAACCATGCACGGAATAATGAATATGCCTACCCCTCGTTCGACATCTCACAAAAATACTACAAAACCATGGCTTTTGCCATGTCACCCGTGGGTTATATTTGGCATAAATATATGTTCCCACGCCTTAAATTCAACCAAACCAGTGTACAGCCCTCGTGGAATAAATACCATCCAACATGGTATACCCCACACTACCTAAAATCTGCACACTATAGACCCAGATCTCATAATCCGAAATCTACTCGACTGGTCTCGACAATGCGAAGGTCGCTTCTTGGCCCCGCCAAACCCTTCCATATCGGTCCTACGGCTATACACCCAAATGAGAGTGTAGCACATACTAAACTCAAATATCGTGGTCATTTACGGAAATATCATACACAAAGCATCACCAGTATGGGATCTGATATATCCGTGTTGGCCAGTACCAGGCTATGCTGAAACACTAACCCGTAGCATACATAACAGGGCAGACCATGGTTTGGTCTGCGCTATATACTGGCTTCACCTACAGAAGGTCCCTTATATGGTGAACAACTGACACGCGGACAAACTCGGCTGGCACGGACAGTGGACATCCGTAATACTAAAAGGTCTTCTCCCTAGCGAAACCAGCACACGCAGTCAACGAGTTCTCTACCACACACATGCATAGTCTGTGGCAAATATGGCGTGACATCAGTACAGTAAAACATTGCTCATAAAATAGACGTATATTTAAATCCGCAAAAATGACACGCATAAACGTATTTCCACCAATACAACATAAGCCCCGTTATTACACGCACATTGTACATGGCAAATGTACATGCTAAATCACAGGTATGTAAAAATCACAGGTGTGTGAAATCACAGGTATGTGGAATCACAGGTATGTGAAATCAATAGTACGCACAACAATACAACGCAGTACCACACATCACAAATATACAATTATACGGAAATCCGGAATGTACAAGAATGCACGTGTCACGCGACAAGTAGATGGAAAAACTTTAACGAAAAAACTTTAACCGGACACACGGACGTACGGACGGACGGACGTATGCCAAAATGCCGACGATATCGCGCTTTCCGCAAGCGGGTGCGACAATGATGATAAACACCCATGTGAAGTATCAAGGTAATAGGTGAAGCAGTTGCAGAGATATAGTACACAAAAAAAAATTAACAAATAAATTCAAAGTAATTTGACCTTGACATTGCGCACAGGGGCCGCACGGTTGGGGTTAGAGTGAAAATATGGACGATGATAAACACCCATGTGAAGTTTCAAGGTAATGGGCGAAGCAGTTGCAGAGATATAGTATAACAAAAAAGTTTTAACCAAAAAATTTAACCAGACGTACGTTAAAAAGTTAACGTTGAAAATGGCTAAGTCAATTACGTAGAAATAATAGGTGAAGGTAAAAAAATGGTCACATGTTGGATAGTTGTATGTGGTAGGCACCCCTTCCCGGTTATGAAGCTGTGAAAGTTTGGTGGTCCTAGGTGTACAGTACCAAAGAAATGGACTTAAACACGAAAACTTAACATTGTAAACGCGAAAAGTTAACATTGAAAATGGCTAAGTCGACTGCGCGGAAAAAATGGGTCAAGTTAAAAAAAAAAGTAACATGTTGGATAGTGATATGTGGTGGGCACCCCTTGATTATGAAGCTGTGAAAGTTTGGTGGTCCTAGGTGGTACAGTACCAAAGAAATGGACTTAAACACGAAAACTTAACATTTAAAACGCGAAAACTTAACATTGAAAATGGCTAAGTCAATTGCGCGGACAAAATGGGTAAGTTAAAAACAAGAAACGAGGCAAAGCCACGAAAAATGGGTCAAGTTAAAAAAAAAGTAACATGTTGGATAGTGTATGTGGTGGGCACCCCTTGATTATGAAGCTGTGAAAGTTTGGTGGTCCTAGGTGGTACAATACCAAAGAAATGGACTTAAACACGAAAATTAACATTGAAAACGCGAAAACTTAACATTGAAAATGGCTAAGTCAATTGCGCGGAAAAATGGGTAAGTTAAAAACAAGAAACGAGGCAAAGCCACGAAGGCCAGGTTTTTTCCAAGCATGGACACTTGGATAACATAATTATACCCACTTTTTGTAGACTAGATGGCCGTGGCCTGCATGTCGCGCCTTGGGGCGAGGCATGGACACTAAAAAAATAGATATAGTAGATGGAAAAACTTTAACGAAAAAACTTTAACCGGACACACGGACGTACGGACGTACGGACGGACGGACGGACGGACGTATGCCAAAATGCCGACGATATCGCGCTTTCCGCAAGCGGGTGCGACAATGATGATAAACACCCATGTGACGTTCTGAAATGTGAAGTATCAAGGTAATGGGTGAAGCAGTTGCAGAGATATAGTACACGAAAAAACTTTAACAAATAAATTCAAAGTAATTTGACCTTGACATTGCGCACAGGGGCCGCACACAGGTTGGGTTGGGGGTTAGAGTGAAAATATGGACGATGATAAACACCCATGTGAAGTTTCAAGGTAATGGGCGAAGCAGTTGCAGAGATATAGTATAACAAAAAAGTTTAACCAAAGTCAATTACGTAGAAATAATAGGTGAAGGTAAAAAAATGGTCACATGTTGGATAGTTGTATGTGGTAGGCACCCCTTGGTTATGAAGCTGTGAAAGTTTGGTGGTCCTAGGTGGTACAGTACCAAAGAAATGGACACAGGGGCCGCACGGTTGGGGGTTAGAATGAAAATATGGACGATGATAAACACCCATGTGAAGTTTCAAGATAATGGGCGAAGCAGTTGCAGAGATATAGTATAACGAAAAAGTTTTAACCAAAAAATTTAACCAGAACGTACGTTAAAAAGTTAACGTTGAAAATGGCTAAGTCAATTACGTAGAAATAATAGGTGAAGGTAAAAAAATGGTCACATGTTGGATAGTTGTATGTGGTAGGCACCCCTTGGTTATGAAGCTGTGAAAGTTTGGTGGTCCTAGGTGTTACAGTACCAAAGAAATGGACTTAAACACGAAAACTTAACCAATCCAATAGCCTGGATTTTTTTTCAAAAAACCTGGCTAAAAACCGGTCCCAAACTGTTTGTTTAGATTAATATATTGGACGTGAGACGCCAATGCATGTCAAACATTTATATATCGTCTGAAAAACGTCTAATATTCTCAGATTGATGGTCAAGCTCTCAAAACGAAGAAATTTGGTTACACACTGTGTTTACAACTTTACAGAGCGGCGTTCATTGGCCGACACACATGTTGTAATGGATTTTGACACATCACAGGAAATGGCTATCCAATCAAATGGCACGGCACGCGTGTAATCTCCTCTTTGAGGGCTCGCCAGAAAATCTCGCAATTGCATGGATTTTAATATCTTAAATGTAAGAACAGATAAATGCAGTTCACGAACTCTATCGGCATCAGCAGATTGATATATGCAGCCCTTCCAGCACAGAGAAAAAAAAATATAGCACCCAACACCCCTTCTAGCCAGCCACGTTCCACCACAAATCATTTATTTGTGCAAATAAGTCATTTACCTTAACTTATTACATTAAAAAAGGGATTTTTGAAAAACAATTAAGAATGAATTGGCACACATCATGGTACTACATAAATTAATTTTGTTGAAATGATGTCAACATCACATTAATAAATACTTATGGATGTCCTTTAAATTGCATGATGAAATTAGTGCAACAAATTTAACAAAAAAGTTCTATTTTAATTTCCAAAGAAAAAGCAACCTTTTGCTTACCCAAAAAATATATAGGAATTATAGGTAATTTTGCCCAAAATATAGGATATTATAGGACATTTTGAAAAAGTCTGAAAAATATAGGAATTATAGGAATTATAGGACCGCTGGAAGGGCTGTATATGTCTCCTGAATCAATAGAACCTGAATTTGGAGTTTGTGGTTGAAAATTGATGATATAATCGGTATGAAAGCAACGCATGTTGGCCAAATATTGAAAAATGTTTCATTCCTTTGTTTCTTTGTGTGTATTTTGACATTATAAAAGGTCTCCAAAAGTTGGGAACGGTGAATGTGCAGATAATTGACGATTTGTTTGTGTGTAATGAGCATTAGTAGTTGCATAAAACTATGTAAATTAACCAGCCAGGAGGACAGCCAGTGAGACATAAACCACGCAGACATAATCCATACATTGAAGACATCATTACAATGTGTCCATTGCAGTAACTGAGATGACAGCCAGTGAGACATAAACCACACAAACATAATCCATACATTGAAGACATCATTACAATGTGTCCATTGCAGTAACTGAAATGACAGCCAGTCAGACAAAAACCACGCAGACATAGTCCATACATTGAAGACATCATTACAATGAGTAGTATATAAGAGTCACAATGATACCATCACCTCTGAAGGTACCGGCTACGCGCGACACCTTCACAGCATGATGGTATCATTTGTGACTCTTATATACTACTACCGCGAGACCATATATTTATGACATGAGAAGAAGATACACCCTATTAGAGATAAAAAATCCCTATGTTATACTCCGTATATATACAACAATCTGTCATACTTTTATTACGAATAAAATAACAACTGACACCCTATTAAAGATAAGAAATCTATAAGTTATACTCAGTATTTTACAACAATCTGTCACAAATATAAACTGCACCCTATTAAAGACAAGTTATCCATAAGTTATACTAAGTATTACAACAATCTGTCATACATATTACGAATAAAATATAAACTTACACCCTATGAAGATAAAAAAAAAATCTATTGGTTATACTCAGTATAATGCCTACCATAAAGCAAATGAGAGAGCAAGCTAAGAGTTGGGGAATTTCCCTAAGAGGTTTGAGACTCAAGAAAGAAATAGAGATAGGATAAGTGATGCGCGAGCCGTCGTCTACGAGGAGAGGCTGCGGCGTGCGGTTTCGACCGACGACTGCCCGCCGACCCCGACCCCGAAAAACGCTCCGAGAAATTGGAGAACGAGACGACGGCCAGTCTGCGCGCCACGCTTACACGCAGCGTGTAAAAGAAGATCCCAGCGCACGTAGAAAAACCCCTATACAAGGCGTACTACAATAAGATTTATCAAGGGTTGGTGGGGGGACCTCCCAAGAAGAGGAGAGATATCGCCAGAGCTTTGGTGGAGGAGGGTCCCAGGATTCTCGCCGAAGAAGCCGAAGTTAGGGAAACTGTTGATAGGGGTAGGAGGAAGATAGTATGGACTTTCGAGAGGGGGGTAGACGGGAGATCGCTAATCGCATAATGAATAAAATTCGCCCAGAGATGACCACGGCATGTTATCTGAGGTATTCGTGCTCGTATCGTATTAGGAACATAGAGACCGACGCTACTATGATCTATCACAAACAATCAAAGGGCAGTCCGTGGATAAACGAGATCGCCAAAGCCGAGAGTTGGATATCCGATAGAGAAAAAGGTCGAATGGACATCGACAAAGTCGATAGACCAAACACAAAATGGACCTTCGTTCGTTGGATATCGGTCGAGGTGAAGATGATCATCGACGCACAACAACTTCTCATGGGAGCGGGAAAACTCCCAGACTGGTTAAGACAGAAAAAGGGAATGTATTCCGTCGACACGTACGACGACTACTTGTGTCTGTTTAGGTGCATAGCCATCCAACGTGGAGGGAGACCAGACCGCTGTTGTGAGAAGGCACGAGCTCTGGCTCGCGAATATCTCGGGCATGATAACGGACCGGGTAGCCAGGGAATTCCCCTGGACGATATTAAGAAGGTCGAAGAGCATTTCAAGCTGGGTATTCGCGTTTACGAGCCCACCGCCGATGGAGTGTGGTACCTCATGAAGGTTCCGGCAAATTACGATGTGGTTGGGGGAAGACAATGACGATAGGAATGTTTGGAGGTCACTCGTTCCTCATAACGAATCTCCGCAAGATGACGAACGAGTACGGGTGCACCGGATGTCAACAACGGTTCACAAAGTCGTGTAACATGCACAGGCACGCGACCACCTGCATGGGTGGGAAGACCGTGGTGACATGTCCAGGTAAGAGGCACGCGACCACCTGCATGGGTGGGAAGACCGTGGTGACATGTCCAGGTAAGAGGGTAGAGACCACAGTCCGCCTACGAGAAGGCGTTCTATCCTAAGGGGTCAGCGAGTGTGAGGTCGATTCAATGGTTGAGCAGAGAAGAGGAGAGGGTGGGAAAGCACATACATCACGCCAACTGCGGTCACGGTGGTGAGAGGTGGGTGGCCGGTGATCCGGTCGACGGTTACTGTCACGAGACCGAGACCGTGTTTCAGTTTCACGGATGCTACTGGCACGGTGTCCGAGGCATTGCATGAGAGGTAACGCGAGATCGCTGTACAAGAGGACGAAAATTCAAGACGCCAAGATAAGGAAGGCGGGTTACGAGCTGGTGGTGATGTGGGAGTGCGAGTGGTTGAATGAGGTGAATACCTACTATCCACAATCGCCACGCGAGGAGGAGACGACTCTGTACCCCCACCACCAGATAGTCTACGACTTCGAGGCGTATCTCGACAAGTCAAAAACCACGCGACCCACCAAAGACCTGACCTTCGAGGTCGAGCACGTTCCTATATCGGTGTCGTTGGGGGATACGATGCATGAAGGGATCACACACCTATGCGAACGAGATCCCGACACGCTAGTCGAGAAGTTCGTGACCGAGCTGCAGATGAGAGGCAAGGCAATCAGGGAGGGGGTTAGGAAGAAGTATCTGCCGGCCGACATAGATATGTTATCGAAGTCTCAGCAAGCAAAGATTATTTCTTGGATTGACCAAGTCCCGGTGGTGGGGTCAAAACTGTAGCAGGTACGACCTGAACCTCATCAAGCAGTACTTTTGTAGAGAAGTTGGCGGCCACCGTGAATAAGGTGATGGTTGGAAAGAGAGCCAGCACGACGATGTTTTCTGTTTACCCCGGAGTTTAGATTTCTTGACATCATCCAGTATATCTGGGACCCGGTACCACGTACGACCGGTGGGTTAAGGCGTACGACTGTAAAACAGTAAAGTCTCACTTTCCATACGAGTGGTTCGATAGCGCGGACAAGCTCGACCATCCGGGCTGCCAGACTATCCCGAGTGGTACTCGAAGTTGAAGGGTGAGTTCCTACTGTCGTTGTCCGAGTGGAAAGAGTGTAAGAAGGTATTCCGAGAAAATGGGATGAAGACGTTCAAGGAATGGTTGCAACACTACAACGACTTGGATGTAGGACCGTTCATGGAGGCTCTGACTAAAATGACGGAGTTCTACAGGGGAAGAGGCGTGGACATACTCAAGGATGCTGTGTCTCTGCCCGGTGTTTCCCTTCAGTACCTACTCCGCGGGTCGATCGATGGGAAGGCGGACACGCCCGAGCTGTGGTCACCGAAGTCTGAAACTTACGAGATGATGAAGCAGGGATTGGTCGGTGGTCCGTCCATAGTATTGTCCAGATACGCCGAGGTTGGAAGGTCAACGATCAGGGGTCAGGTGGGGAGTCGGGAGGAGAAGATGTGCAAGGCGGTGCTGGGGTACGATGCCAATGCTCTATACCTATCTACTCTGTCGAAGGACATGCCGTGTGGTGAGGAGCAGATATGGACGTGTGACGACCCGGAAGGACAGTCGTATATAGACCGTTTCGTGAGGAAGGTCAGGAGTGAAAAGTGGTTCGGATTTGCGGAGTTGGATATAGAGGTCCCTGAAACGTTGAGAGACAAGTTCTCGGAAATGTCACCGCTGTTCGTTAATCGAGAAGTCGATGAGAACGAGGTTCCGCAGCACATGAAGGACTACCTGGCCGGGACCGGTAGGAAAAGAGTCGAAGGACAGAGAAAGCTCGTGGGGGCAATGTCCGCCAAGAAGATGATCATATACTCCCCGCTGCTAAAGTGGTATCTGGAGCACGGTATGATCGTCAAGGCGGTGCATAGGGTGATAGACTACACACCCGGCAAACCGTTTCAATGGTTCGTTAAAGAGGTCACCGCGGCTAGACGGACGGGGGACGTCGACAAGAGCAAGGCGGTGTTGGCGGAGATATTCAAACTGGTTGGCAACGCGTGTTGTGGCAAGCTGATAGAGGCACAAGAGAGACACCTGAACACCACATACGAAGGATGAGAAGACTGTCGATCGGGCACTGAGGTCGGCGTGGTTCGAAGACCTGGAGGAGATTGGGGAGGCTTACGAGATATCGAGCAGGAAGACTCGAGTGGTGATCAACAGACCGTTTCAGTGTGGCATAGCGGTCTACCAGTTGGCCAAGCTCCGGATGCTGGAGTTCTACTACGATTTCTTGGACAAGTACGTGGGATCGCGGAGATTTCGAACTGATACAGATGGACACTGACAGCATGTACTTCGCGCTGTCGGAGAAGACGCTGGCGGCGGTGGTGAGAAAGAATATGAAGAGAAAGTTTAATAAGGAGAAGACCGAGTGGTTGGCGTGGGACGTGTGGAGCAACAGAACTCCGGGACTGTTCAAGCTGGAATTCGAAGGGGATAGAGCCATCGCTCTGTGTAGCAAGTGTTACTACGTGAGCGGTGATGGAAAAATATAAGCACTCGGCCAAGGGGATGTCGAAGAGATCTAACGATCTGACTTGGGGAAGGTATAAGAGTGCTCTCGAAGGGGGTAGGGATATGGCGGAGAACAGGGGATTCCGAATGATTAACGGGGTGATGAAGACGTACTGTCAACAAAAATTAGGACTCTCAGCATACTACGACAAGAGGAGAGTGATGGAAGACGGGTTACACACCGAGCCTACAGGATAGGTAAAAAAAAAAAAAAAAACTCTAAAAAAAGGAGAGAATACTAAAGACTCTGACGATCCGGGGGTAGCTGGGTGTCAGAAGGCACCGCAAGAAGTTCTTCGCGAACAAACCCTCGAGATGGCCTATCATCCAAATAGTAGAGCACGGGCTCATCGGGCTTGGTAATAGATCGATCTAGATGATATACATTGAGAGACCACACGGGATCAGTCGCGCGGCGGCTGCCACCTTCGAGCTCTCCCGGTTGATAGAGGTACCGGACGTCAATATCCGATGGAAGCCGTTGCTCCTCTAAACCAACGGGTCGCCCGCGCGAGACGGCAGAGGGCTCGCTCGTCACCCTTTTAAACTTGATAGCATCTACAGGCTTCTTACCTATCAATCTGGTCACCTCTCCGTTCAATGCGGAGACCACGGCGGGCAGTCTGGCCACCCCACTCGGTCGATCGCGAATGAGGGTCTACAAGTTCTTTGGCGTATTGGTGTCCGAACAGTCTCTCAGCCAAGGTTCGATTGAAGCGCTCCACGATTCCCTGGTCCCGGTGGATGTTGAGAAACGTCGTGCTTAGACAATAGATGAGAGACCGCGCCCATGAACTCGCGGCCGGGATCGACCTGGAGAAGATTCGGCCATTTGAGAGGACTCCTCTTATATATTCGGGAGAGAGCCTCGGCCACCTCCTTAGACTCTTTAGTGGCCAACGGCTCAGCCCCCTTATAACGACTCGCTACGTCAACGATTGTCAGCGCGTACTTGTACGTCTTACGACCGACGCGATCGTGAGGGAGAAACAGGAGATCCGCTTGGTGAACTTGGTTCGGCACCGGCACGTCGAATTTCGGGCGCGGAATATTGTGAGGCGCGGGCAAATAGATCTGCCAGATGGCCTGCTTCTTGAGCCATTCCTTGACAGCGTTTTCTGAAACCTTGGTCGCTGCCGCGAGGTTCTTGATGGCAGCGAGTCCCTTCCAGTAGCCGCGGGGGCTATAGTACGCGTTCGCTAGCTTGCGCGTTAGGCGAACCGATAGTTTTGTATTAAGTTTGCGCGTGTTCATCGTATGCGATGTATTCTATATATCGGACAATCTCCAACATGCCCTCGCCAGATCGTCCGGTAACTGCGTCGATAATAATAAACCTTTGTTGGAAGTACAATCGCGATTGGGGGTTAAGTTCTGAAGGAACTTGGGAAAATCTAATCCCCCAGGATTGGTGGAGCAATCTAACATCCGCTTTGCGAAAAGGGTGGCCGCTTTTTCGTCCTCCCGCCCCGTCTCGAGAGAATCTCGGGCCAGACGAATCATACCCTTTGCACCAGCTATGCGGTGTTTAAGGGCAGTGTAGCCTACATCAATCATAGCAAAATAAAGTTCGTCAACTGACATCGTTCTCTATATATATATATTTATAAAAAATTTTTACTTAAAATAATTAATTTAAAATCTCGATTGAATATAGTAGCCGACGAGACCCACCACACCCATTCCCACGACGATGAACGCGATCTCGCGGTCTTTTTGGGGCTCTGACGGTACATAGAAATCTGAAAGTTGGGGCTCGCGATCCAGCGGCGCGAGACTTTTGTGCGGATATGCCAGCGCGTACTCGCGGTTGGCTTCTTCAATGTTCTGAAAAGTTTGTGCGGCGTGATTTTCGCGGCGAAGCTCTTCATTGACCCAGTCCAGATGGGCGGTTCGTTTTTTCGACCACGCTTCCTTTGCGCTATTGAGTTGTTCTACAGCTAAATCGTGACGCTCCTCATCCACGTTCGAGCTTTTCATTTTAGAGAATATAAAGTTGCTACCGCTGAACGCCAATGCGTTTTACAAGCGCACCACCTACTATTACTGCGATTGAAGCCATTTATTTTCATATATTAACTGGTAGAATTCCAGCTTTAACTAGATAATCTCGGGTCCAAACTGCGGCCGCTACATCTAAGGTCGCGAGCCCTACGTCTCTCACAGTAAAGTCCAATTTGGGAGCGGATCCTCCTAGGGCCATCTTTGATAGTCGAGCATACCCGATACTGAAACCCGATATCACCACGGCGTGATAAAGCGCATTCACTAACATTTTACCATCTTGTTCAGCCATTATAATTATTGCATATAAAAGGGGTCGCGATCAATGTTTAAATGGGGCGCATTGGTGTTTCGTAACTTTCTTCTGAACACTGGCTGGTTGTTTTTTTCGATAATAGGGGGTATTTCCACACGCACAGGGCACCAACAACTGCCAGAACCACCACCACAACCCAACTCCAATTCACGAATTTTGGTTCAATCGGATTCGCGCCCAACCTCGATTGGGTTTTGAGTGTGCTTCCAATTCGTGAATTGGGGGTGTTGTTGTATCAACTCTGTCTTCAGATGTTTTGCTGTCTCCGTCCCCGATTGCAACGACTGTTTAGCCTCTCGAAGCTCGGCGAGTATTTTATCTTGTTTAACTTTTCGGGTGGCAGCCGCCGCCCGCCCAGCTGCCTGTCTTTTGGGATTTTTTATATGCGGTATGTCATCCAGTGGCGGAGTAACACTCGGGTTCGATTGTGTTGGAGCAATCGGGTTCAACTCCGTCACTCTCGCGGGTGTGTCTTGTCATCATTTATGATATTAATATTAGGGCTTATAGTTCGTGGGCATATATGTCCAAATTGACAGTGTTTACCCGTGGTCAACGCGGTTGTCAGCGGAGCTAAGTACATTCCAAACTTGTGATAAATTGAGCAGCAGGCTGTTCTAAGAGTGTGACCTATAAAAGGGTCAGTCTCTAGATCGTCAATCAATCCCGCGGTGTTTGGTATAGGGAGAAGTATACTAACGGCGGTTGCGTACAAATGAATAGCCGCCGATCCGAGAGTTTTTGTCATCTCCGCACCTAACCTAGATTCGTATCGCGCATACATTTTATCGATCTCCGCATCTGACATCTTATCCACCTGAAAAACTGAGAGACGCCTACCGAGATAATGCTCCGATTGTCCCCCAGCAACCAGCGCAGCTAGCCGCTCTCGTCGCGCCGCATTTTCATTTTCATTCGGAGTCGTTGCACTCAACCATACCAACCACCGTTGGAGTTGATTCCGATTGCTCTGTCGGATCATTATCTTTCAGGATGTTGGCAGTCGGAGTTGAGGTTTCTTCCATTAGCTGATCGAGAAGTTCGTCGCAGTTCATTTTTCTTAAAATTAATTTAACTCTCATCACTTTAACATATTGCCAAGCGCACCACCCGATACTTATGATCACCATTATGCTCGCAACAAAGCTCGCAGCGGAGCACCAAATTGTTAACATTGTTAACCATTGTTCAGCATTTGTTCAACATTTGTTAAGCATTGTTCAGCATTGTTCAGTAATTACTAATTTTCTTAAATTTTCTTAAATTAATTGTTAAGCATTTACTCGGCAATTACTAACGAGCGTTAAGTAATTGCTAATTAATTATTAATTAATTGATAACTTCGTAAGCAGTTGGTTGATCAGTCTTTAGCAAAAGCTTGGCGTGCTTAGTTTCCGAAAGCATATGTCGAACCTCCAGGCGCTCCTCGCGCGTAGGGATAACGTCATTCTCTCGAAGACAGTCATCGAATGAGTCTCGGTCCTTGCAATGAAAGAGGGCGACCCATTTCGTTTGCTCGCGCAGATCCTTGAGGACGGCGTTGTACTTTTGAGTGGATATCCATACGCTTTGCCTAGCATGGCGGCCAGAAAATGCGAGCTCAGAGAGCATGTCCTTCTTTTTGGTCATCGCCGCCTTGGCCGAGCAATCATCAATCACGTATAGGGTGGGCTCACCCTGGAATTTTTGGTATAAACCACGCAGCCAATCGTGAAGCCTATCACCGGGGTCTAATAACGTATACCTCAGGGTCGGTCCATATCCACGGGCGCCGCTGATAAGTATCGCTGTGGGACACAGGATCACAATATGACGAAAGGCATCGCGGTAGGAGCCCTCGAGCAAGTCGAGGATGAAAACCGTTTTTCCACATCCTGTCTGCCCACATATTATGGCAGAGTGGGCATCTCCAATCGTGAATTGGTATTGATTGCTAATTTTCTTAAAATTAATTAATAAATCATTAGATTTAGTAGAGTGCTGAGACGTATCGACCATCTTCGATGTTGAGTTGTGCGTCTGTAATTATATATAAGTACACGTTCAATGGCCCGGCTCCGTCCGCCTCTTTGGTTATCTGGATCGTCACACCCTCGCTAGCGTTCTCAACTGGTGTCCGTTGCCGTGTATTTGGTCGTCGTCGCTGGCTCGCATGTCTAGCCATAACGCGTATTTGGTATTCAGGAACTCCGCGAGGGAGACGGCCGAGAGATGCAGGTCTTTGGCAACTGCTGCAACCTCCGGAGAGCGCTTAGAGCCGGCAGCAAACTGCTTTCTTACTTCGTCCCACTGCTGGTGCGCGCGAAGACCCGCGCTGTAGAGTTGATTGGGAACTCCCTCGATCGTCACCTCTACCTTCGTGATTTTGGGGTTATAGAATTTGTCGGTTTTTCTAGCACCGAACGCGAACCGAGCATCCTCGAACAACATCAGTATACCTTTCATAGAGCGGGCGGGTACGTTGACGTTAATATTCCACAATGTGTCGCCTTTGTCTTTCGTCATCTTGCGATGGCGAAGAACTAGGTCGTAAAGTATGGCAACGCGCCCGGCGTACTGGGTTCTGATCAATCGCGCGAGTTCGGGCATCGTGACCATGTCGTACTCCAGCGAAACATTATCGATCGTATACGTCGATAACATGTCGCTGGTTATGAGAACTCGGCCGTAGTCGTTGAACGTTAGTTCGTATTCGAGGCGGTCAGCCAAAGCGCTCTGATAGTAGGGCATGTGACTCTCCAGCAACTCAAAGTCGAGCGGGATGTAGAAGCGGTTGCCGTAAGCGCCCGCGACCGCGTTGTCGCTCGCGTTATCTACCTTGTTACCAGCCCCGATTCTAAGTTTGGTTACGTTCTTATTTTTGCTGGTGTCAATACCCTGATAGACAGCGTTTTTGCGCTCTTGCGCCGTCATCCATAGGTCCTGATAACAATGGTAGACGTCGCTGTCATCGATCGACATCACCTCATTACCAGAAATCTTTATCATGGTCTTCTTGACTATGGCGCGACCCAGGTTCTGAACGATGGTTCGGTCCTCGTCCGTCGACGTCAGCGAAATAGTGAAAGCGAGGCGAACAGTCCCCGGCACAATGACGTCGTTAGCTCCGAGGTTGGGGAAGCGGACTAAGAGCTGCTGGTTCTGGTCGATCGTCGATGGGTTGTTCGTAATAACGATACTCTGTCTCACGCCTTTCACCCCGAGGGGCTCACACAGTCTGCGGTATGGATTGAGTTTGCGACCGTATTGACTCGAAGACATATTTTTAGTGAATTTATATTAAACCCGTATGGTTTTGTCTTTAATACATAATTAATTTTAAGAAAATTATAAAGATGGCTGATTACGATAATGAAATGTATGATATCGGCAGAAACGATTACCTCGATGGTGATGATGATGACTGACGAAACACCCTTGATACAGCCTCCAGTTCCAATCCAATCACAATTGGAGGAAATAGGTGGCACTACCAGTAGCGTTGGTCTAAGTCGGGAATTACTCGAGGGAGCTGTAAACGACTACACTGCAGCTCCATTATAACGCGGTCGCGTATAGCGCGATCTCCATTATAACGCGGGTCTCTCGTGGATCCCAATTATTGTTTTAAAAATCGAGAGAAAAAATAAAAATCGTCGGACGTCGTAGTCATCGTGTAATTAGTTTTAGTTGATTCGAGATTTCTGTAAGGTTATTCAAACAACGAAGTTCAAAGTCCATGAAATGATTATTATTAGTATGTTAGCAAATGTAATACCTTTAATCAGGTAATCATGTTAATAGACATATTTATTAATCAATTCAATTACCTTAATCCCAATTGACATGTATTCGCGAAGTAATGCCCGGTAATGGTCGTATCAAAGGAGCATGCCGACCAATGCAACGCCTGATCAGAAGCTACACTGGTCACAAATCACATGAGCACCATTTCTCCAGTCACGTAAATGTACCGCTTTTTGTCACCAAGTAATGTCAATGTATCTGTGTTAACACATAATTGTCGCTAATAAATGGTTGCGTGTTCGATCGCCTTTCTTTTTCTTTACTCCCAGGTGTAATATTTAGCTTTCTATAAATAGACTGGTGTTTCAGCATTATCTGGGTATGGATCACGTGGTCTATTGTTTACACTGCAGCCCAAGGCAATCTCGCTTAAATCGTAAATTTCATTCATCAATATGACTTGCAGCGTAAACAATAGATCACGTGACCCCACATCCTGAGATTATGCACGTATCAACCGCATGAATAGGCAGGACACGTGACCATAGGCATTATTTATTATCAATTAATCCGTTTAAGCGTCTGTTGATCGCGAGTAGTATACGTTGTAATAAGCGTCTGTCTATCGCGAGCACTATACAACGTAAATAAATATAAATAACTCATAAATGTCATAGGCATTATTAATAATTACTTTAACTTCTGTTCAAATGACATGATTTTATATGGGTCCGTTGCTAATGGAATTCCCGCAATAGTTGGTAACCGAAATGCGAATGATACCAGTAACCCGTGCAGTACCAGTACCCGTGCATGTCCCGAAATTTTATAACGCGGTCGGATTCGATTGCGGTTTGAAATCTTGGACCCCGACCACCGCGTTATAATGGAGCTACAGTGTATTACAACAGTTTAGCAAAAATCGGTCTGGTCCCATCTGTCGGTCGCGACTACTCCAAGTTCGAAGTTGATCTGAACGGTAGGTTGCGACTAAAATCATCAAATATCCCACTAGTCAACATGAATACCAAACAACCCCTAGCATTGAGCACCATTGCAGGAAACCGGGGCGGTGGCCAACTCATAAAGAACGAACTAGGATTTACAGATTGGACGCGTGGTAAAACAATTATGCCGACCCGCGCAGAGACCCTACAGTATACCGACGAAACGATGGCGAAGACGGCCTCCGCGATAGAAACGGTCGAGCTCAGCGAGGTCCCTCAAGTAGCCACCGACGCTATTAACACGATGGAGACCACGTTCGGTGAAAACGAAATACTCAACCTGTCTAACGATGACCCACTGTTACCTCTTCTCGAACTCCGGGGCCTCGAGAAGGTTATGCAAACGGTCCGGGGCGAACTGGTCCTTAACCTCTCCAAACTCTCGTCGCTGGATGAACATATCGCGTTAGAAGAAAGAAAACTGGAGG